>CM076575.1:432840290-433046550 GCA_034641835.2 Pinus albicaulis | reverse complement strand
GTCGCTATTCCGACACATTGTCGTCGTAGGAGCGACAGTTAGAGGGCGAGAAAACCGTGGTTTACCATACCGTTGCAGTTCCGACACAACTAAAAAGTGTCGCAGTATCGACACTTTTCCGTCGGTTCCAAACAAGCGTCACTCTTCTGACGTCTCCTAATCCGTCACACTTCCGACCTCAATAAACTGTCGTACTTCTGACGAAATGTGGTCCGACGTTTTGAACATCGCTCTTCCGACGTCTGTAAACTGTCACAATTACGACGAAATGTGGTCCAATGTTTTTAACATCACTCTTCCGACGTCTGTAAACTGTCACAATTACGACGAAATGTGGTGCGACGTTTTGGACGTCGCTCTTCCGACGTCTGTAAACTGTCACAATTCTGACGCTTACGAGACGTCGGAATTGCGACGGAAGGTTCAATTTAAAAAAAAAAAAATGAAATTTTAAAAGAGGAAAAACGTTGTTTTGAATATATTATATGAAGTAAAACAGTACATGAAGTCATTGCATTTTCACATCTGAAGATTTGAACCCAAATATCCATCCAGAAAAGTGGAAGTCCCACCCCAGACAATGATAGAAAAATACCCCATGTCACATACACGGACATGGTATAAAACCCAGTAACGGTCCACATGGAGATTATCGACAATCTGAGAAAGCATCCAAATATTCCCAAGGCATCTATAAGAAAGTGAAATAGTAGTATGTAGAATAGTAAAACAACAGATAGAGTACCGACGTCCATTTTTCCAAATACAAATTAAAGTACCCAAAATCGTTGAACAGAGAAAAACGCTAATCATGTGAGGAGTAAGATATGTCCCAAATATAAAAAGACCATGAGACCATATCAATAAACCAACAACATAGAACAGCATCGCTAGTTTTGAAGGCAGAGTGATAAACATTAATCATTTTTTTTCACGAGAAAAAACGTTGTTTTGAATATATTATATGAAGTAAAACAGTCCATGAAGTCATTACATTTTCACATCTGAAGATTGGAACCCAAATATCCATCTAGAAATGTGGAAGTCCCACCCCAGACAGTGATAGAAAAATACCCCATGTCACATACAGGGACTTGATATTAAACCCAGTAACGGTCCGCATGGAGATTATCGACAATCCGAGAAAGCATCCAAATATGCCCGAGGCATCTATAAGAAAGTGAAATAGCAGTATGTAGAATAGTAAAGCAACAGATAGAATACCGACGTCCATTGTTCCAAATACAAATTAAATTACCCAAAATCCATGCACAGAGAAAAATGCTAATCATGTGAGGAAGACCATCAGACCATATCAATAAACCAACAACATAGACCAACATCGCTAGTTTTGAAGGCAGAGTGATAAACATTAATCATTTTTTTTTCACAAGAGAAAAAACGCTGTTTTTAATATATTATATGAAGTAAAATAGTCCATGAAGTCATTAAAACAATATAGAGACAAATTGTCTCGTAGATAAGAAAAATGATAACTGATGTTGTGCTGTTTCCTTCTTTTAAGAATGTGCTGGAGGCAGGCCCTATATCTTGGCTTGCTGCTGTCCTCTTTAGTAATTCTATGTTGATTATTTCATTTCACTGATACTCTTTAACTACTCTGATACTCTTTGATCTTTGTTCATCCTTTTATCCTTTTTATCATGATATACTGTGGTAAATAGGAAAAAATTTATATAAGGATAATTTTTTACAAAAGTTCCATCATTTCTTCCCACCATTGAACTTCTGGCACTCTGGTCCTTTGCAAATTTCTTAGTGTTTCATCAGCCTCAGTATATCTGAAGAAATTAGGCTGATTTGGGAACAAATTATTTACTTCATGCTCAAGATAAAATAAATTCTCCAATCTGTCATGAAGGTTTTTCCCTGTAGGCAATGCTGTTGTTGATGAACCGGTTGAAGAACTAGCTTGATTATCAGCATATTTGTCCAATTTTGCAACATAACTATCAAGGTCCATTAGCTTATCTTCTGCAACTATAGGACTGGGCAATCCTCTATTTAACAAAATATTCAATCTTTCTCTGAAGGCAATGATTTCTTCTTGCATATCTAAGCACCTTCGTTCTAAATTCTGTACGAGATTTCTTTTAGTAAAAACTCTCTTTATTTCCAGAATTGTTCCAGTCCTATCCTGAATACCAATTTCTACAAGTTGATTCTTAGTCCGAGTATTCAAAAAATGCATAAGTCTATTGGCCTCTTCTGGCATATTTCCCAACTCTTGTCTTGATCTCTCAATCTCATCCAGAGCCAATTTAACTAAGTTATTCTGTTCATCCATTATCTGAATTAAGGACCAAACATCCTTTATTGATTGAATGATATTATCCCAAAGAATATCATTTATTTCTTTTAAAGGTTTCTCCAATGTGAGATCCTTTTCCAATGCTTTGACTGTTTTTTCTAATTTGTTCACTTCTCTTGTTTTATCAGCAACACTCATTTTCGAAAGATCATATTTATGTTCTAGAGTGGCCAATTGTTCCTTTGTTTTGTGAAGCTCTATGGCCTGAATGTTCATATCTTCCATTGAATTTGTTAATTCATCAGTGTTCAAATTTGCAGTGTTGCTCTATGACAATTCTGCTGGCTGACCTGTTGTTGCTGTACCTGTCACTACTCCTGCTGTAGATACTAGAATATTTTCCTGCTTATCTTTTAATGCATTCTCAAGCTCTTTTTCAGTTGCAGTAAGTTGCTCATTCAATTTTAAGAGAAAATCCATTAGTTCTTCCTCAGAATTTTGTTTGATGATTTCTGCAGTTTGTGGATGTCTTGAGGCCGGTAACTTTAATTGTTTTCTCAGAGCCGCAATATCATCATCTTTTCTCTTGATCAAAGCTTCAATACCTTTCACATCTTTAGGATTATGACCCAAACCAATGATTATTTCCTCTAAAGTTTTGATTCTATT
Source organism: Pinus albicaulis (assembly GCA_034641835.2). NCBI lineage: Eukaryota > Viridiplantae > Streptophyta > Pinopsida > Pinales > Pinaceae > Pinus > Pinus albicaulis. The sequence continues at coordinate 433,043,609 of CM076575.1, read as the reverse complement.
ATCCTTAGCCTGGGAGGAGGCTTTTTCAAGCTGCAACTGTGTATTAGTATGATCCAAAGAATCCTGCAAATTATGGGTCATCATTGATTTATCCGTTAGAGTAGAATAAATCATCTCACCTGTTTTCTTGTGTAGCTCAATTTTATCTAAAGGATGGATATCCTTTACTAAGACTTCAAAATTAGTCCTAACGTAATCTGCAGCTGTCTGAGGCTGCCGCACCTTGGGCTTCAAATGGCTCATTAACATCTTACCTTGTTGGATGTCATAAGCTGACATCAATCTTTCTTGATTTTTCGGAGCCATCTTCAAATATTGGTTGTACACTTTAAGTCTAAGTGGATCGTTCCTGGCCTTTATATTGGTGAATGTTCTTTTGATGTCCCAGGCAGTTTTTACTGGAGGTTTGAAAGAAGATATTTCTCCACTTTGTTGCCTCTGTATTCCCTGTTTTTGAAAATTAGTGGATGTCCCACTACCTGTATCTATTTTTTGATTGTCTTCTCTTCCCTGGCTGTCAGGGATTTCCTGAAATGATTCATCTTCTGGAAGGGGAGTTAATTTCTGCCTTTTAACATCTTGCTGTTCAGAAGAGCCACCAATAGGAGTAGTTGTTTCAGCCTCTCTCTTTTTTCCCTTTTCTATATTCAGAGGAGTTTGTAAAATAGAAATTTCTGGCTCACTTATCTGAGCAGGAGGAATTTGTCCTTGACCTTGTTCTTTAGAAGTCTCTGGTTGCGCTGTCATTATGAATTTTTCAATTATTTGTATATCAGGCTCCTTTTCTTTTCCTTTAGATTCTACTACTACTGTACTAATCTCCTGCAAATTTTGTTGTAAAGTCCTGGCTGAAGAAGATCCCTGCACCTGTCCAAAAGAATCTAGGTCAAGTATCTTTTCAAGATCTTTCATTACATTTTCAATGTTGACCTGCTCACTATCATTTTCAACCAATGTCCCTTCTGTCCATTCATCCATATTAGCATATTGTTCTATTTCTGGGATTCTTTGATGGATGTATGGTGACTGTTTATTTTTCATTCTTCTATCACAGATAAAGCTGTTTGGATCATAAGGCACCCAGTAGAAACTCTTTTGTAGTCTGAGATGGTCTTCTAAAATCCTTTCGGCTTCCTGTCCAGCTTCCCTAGAGTTACAAATGAAGGGACCTAATTGGCTCTCGATCCTGAGTTGAGCCTTTTTCTTTGCATTGCAAAAATGAATTATATCTGAATTATTCATCTGCCTGAAATATTCTAATGCAAAGAGTCTCATTGGGACATACTTGGGCAGTTTGAATGGGCATAATTCACATCCATATATCCCGATCTCTGTGTAGTTTTGATATAGGTACCAGTCACCTATCTTGTACTGCTTTGAGAGCTGAAGGATTTTCTTGATTTCATTGTTAATTCTAGGAGGAGAGACTCCTGTCAACAAGGTAGTTGTAGGATGAACAAAAAGGTCAACAAACTCATTATAGGAATAAGGAGAATCAGAGGAATTGTGAGTAATGGCAGACCAAAAGATGACTGACCTAGGATTCCCTTTGGCATCAAGTTTCTTAACATAAAAAGGGAAATGTTCTGACTGAAAGTAAATCATGAGATGATATATGACAGAAGAATACTTAAATACTCTCTCATTCTCAAATCTCATGAACTGATCATGGATTTTGTCAGCAATATAAGATGCAAAATCGCACTTGACAGCAGGAGGCTGTCCAGGGGTAAAAATGGATAACAATACTAGGGTTAAGTGATCAACATACTCACTAGTATTGAAGCCCATTATGGAAGATATCATGTCTAAAATAACTCTACCCTCATCAGTAAAGAAAGAATAACCATAAGGGGGAGGGTTTTTAGGCTGATGCTCTGGAAACATGAAGGTTTGGCATAGGCGGTTTAACTCTTCATGGGATAACTTAGTAGATTTCTCAAGTAATTCAACCATGGACAGGGGAGTGAGAGCTTGACCAGGTTGGAATTGTAGCATTTAATTTATGGACTGAGCAGTTATTGGGAAAAGGACATTTTGACTTGGGGATAAAACTGCTCGTTGGTTGGGATCATACTTTGCGTAGCAATAATGGATTAACTCAGGAAAAATATGGACTGAGGGGAGAAGGTACATAGGAATATTTGATTCCCAAAGTCCAAAGATGTCAGAACCATTCAAATAATTGTCTCTGCAGCGACAAAATATTCGAAGAGGATTCTCACCTAGACGCAAGTCCTTAATTTGAAAATCCATATCGGCTAAAGGCAAATAATCCAAGTCCTTGTGAGGGGCATTGATGGGCACGACATTCAGAGCTACAGGAACTTCCATTTCTGGTTCTTGTGGATTCAGAAATGGAATTTCGGGGTTTTTGTGGAAAAGGGGCACAATTACCAGCTTTGGGAATATAATTGCAGTTCTGGGAACGAAAAAGACCAAACTGAACTTCTTTTCAGACCTTAGTGCAGAATTAAAACTAAAACCAGGATTTTTTACAGAGTTTAGCGGGGAATTGGAATAAATACATGTTTACGGGAAATGAAACGTGTTTAAACAGGCACTGGTTATGACAGAAGAACCCTGAAATACTCGGCTTCAATTCTCTTCAGCAAGGTAACGGTCAGCAAGCGTTAACAGTTGGTTTTTGAATTTTGTTGCATGGAAGACTGGCTAGCGCACGGAACAATGAAAATGACGCAGATGCAATTTGTTTTATTTACAAAGTCAAAAGGGTGGCGGGGAACAATGAAAATGACCCGAAAAAGATTAGGGCGAATTTGATAAGAAATTCGCGTCACAACTCTCCCTCCGTACGCCAGCCAACTTCGGACCCGAAAAATATTAGGGCGGAATTCATTTGGTTTTTGCGTCACAAAATTGGCCGACGTCAGCAGGCTATTTTGGAACGCGAATTTGGTTTGAATTATGGTTTATCGCCGTTTGAAGTCCGGCGGGCTCGACTCAAGAGAACCGGGGTCGTGAACACTGTTCAAATATAAAAATCCCGCTTAATAAAGAGACAAGATTGTTGTGCTTTCTGAACCTGACCCGAGGATTGGACATGAGTTAACAAACAAAAGGATAGCGGAACCAGACTTGCACCCGTGGTCAAGCCCTGTACCAAAACCACGAGCGGAATCACAAAAGCGGGTTGCCCATATCGCACCGCTTTTGCGGAGTAGGCGGTATTTCCTATTCGCGAGCGATTCCATAGGGAAAGCGACACGTGGCGAAGTGACCCCCGGAAAACCACCATTTAACCCGCGCCATCGCACGTTAAAGCCCGACGTTGGAAGCCGAGCGAAATTGCCAAGATTCGTTGATTTGGAGAAGGGCCATCGGACGGTGGTCGCACGTTGAACTTGCCCGGAGGTTAACTAAGGTGTGCGGAGGATAGCCAGGTACGATACGAGTGTTTGATTGGTTATTGATATATATAGGTGGGGCTGGAGTATAATGAAATTGTTTAATTAAATGATTGGCGGATAATTAGCATAAGTCTGGAGTGTGATTGTTGTAAGGCTGGGTGGTGAAATATAGAGCTGAAAGTTCATTACAAGTTATTTATTTAAAAAGAAACGTGGAGTATAAATACAAAGTGTTGAAAGTTAAACATTGGTTATAAGGATTGGAGATAATATAAAGTCGGGAATATAAATTAAAGTCCAACCATTGTGGATGGTATTTATTTATCAAATTCTACGAATTTGATAAATAAACCCGAAGAAAGAAGAAGTCAATGAAGACCCAGGCTGGAGGAAAAGAACGGGGTAAACCAGGGGAAAATGCCGACAGAGCGATTGTAGACACACCAGCTCTCCTTAGGGGTCCAATTTCAGTTTTGTTGCGTCACACGATGATCTCTCTTCTCTGGCATTTACTTGTATTGAAGATCACTATTCTAGGAATAAGGAGTTATTTTCTCCAAAAATAACCCTAGCCAAACATCGACAATGCATCAAGGATATATTTCTATGCTACATAAGTACATATGTTCTACTTCTAAATCATGTCTTGGAAGTGGTTTTTTTGCTGGAAATTATTCACCAGTTGGTTTCATACCAAAGTCTTTTTCACATTTTCAGCATCCAATACATGAAAAAGATAATGGTTTAAAAAAACATAAATATTTGAAAATTTGCAAGAATTGTCTGGCACACTTTGAATATGAATTTTGAAGTCAAGTGCATGATGCTGTATAGGATCAAGTGTCATTTTCAATACCAAATGTTTCACAAGAAACTTCTCAACATGCTACCCTGCAGTAAGGATTAAATGACAATATTGCATCAACTATTTTCATAATAAAAGTGCACCTCGGCCATAAGACTAAACAACTACAAATGTTGTAGATCTAACAAGACCACACAATCAAATGTATTCCACAAGGCCAATACCGTATGAAAAATGAAAAGGAGTTTGCAACCAAAAATACCTTAGGCAACTAATTCAATTAGATACACCAAACCATCAGCAAAAAGGAAAACCAACCTACTTGGCCCCAATATGTTCAACCGGGTCCTCTAATTCAACCAATAAAAAGGCCAAAACCATAGCATTGAGATACATTTCATTACACTGTCAATAACAATAAAATTTGACTCAGCCATAACCCTTTCCTTTTAGACCACCGGGTAACAAATATGTTTCCTTTCACCTTTGAGTTTTCAAATTATGCCTACCAAATCTAAGACATTTAAGAGGGGGAACTAATACAACGTTAAAAAGAAAACCAGAGCACACATCTAAAATAACAACCCTCCATGAAAAATTAAAATAACACATTAAAATCAAATATAAGTGGACAAGGAAAGATCCACCGCAGTGAAGTTTCACATGCAGGGGACCTTCCTTTAAACATAATTTTTTCTCTGACCTGAAATTTTTTTGTCACTGAGCCATCCTTGTTGAAGTACAACTCCTTTTCCATAGCTCTTGTATTAACTACCTTCTCTCTGTCGCGTAATCTCAGAGTCCCTCTTCTGCTTGAGCGATTAAAGGAAATGGGTGAAAAAACTGAAAGAGAAGACAATTGTTTGCCATAATTATCAAACATTACACCCAACTTCTTCCCCTTTCCATTGTTACCCAAAGAGGTAGATGTGGCAATTGTTTTCATACTGCCCAAAGCAGAGGCCATCTTCTCTTATGCTGAATATAGAATTACAAGATCTTCATATTAGTATGAACCTTAAAAAACATGACTTCCATTGCTAAAAACCACTTTTAAGTTGTAACAGGCAAAGTAAACAACTATCGCAACTTTTGGCAACTTCTGGAGCATTAAGAGAGAAACAACCAAAGAGAAATACAACCACAATCCTCATTTTAATGAGACCGGACTATATATTTGTATTAAGATAATAGAAAGAAATCACGACTATATCAAAACAATCTTTAACCAGTGCCTCTCGCAGCCTTCAGGTTGCCATGCTAGAGGTTGCATATTTTTAATTTAAATTCTAGACCTCTCGTGCCCATCTATGAATGCATCCAATGGGATATCTACATCAAATTCTCCTTTATATCCCCAAAAACAAATTCCCTACTACAAGAGCACCAGTATTGATGGATCAGCCCACACCATCCTACCCACTAGAAATGGTGAAAAAGGAAACCCGAGAAAACTTCTGAAATATCTCAAGATGACTATATGGGTGGTTCTTATGAATCAACCAACCATTCAGAACATGCTCATCAATCCAAACCATGAGTATTATGTGACAATATTCAAGCAGGCAGTGAATAGGATTTCTGAAGCTATGTTAGAGAAACCCTAAACTCTCACTGAAAATAGGTGAAATGTGGCACCACTTAGGGATTGACATGTGCCAATTGGTACAAGTGGTAGACAATTGGCATGCTCAAACAACAAGGTGATGCAGGAATGACATGAGGGAGAAAATATCAGAAAAGCCCCAAATCTGGAGAACTAAAGCTCATCACCAACCTGAGATTGACAACTTTACATGATGTAACCCATGAAATCGTAAATGGAGAAATCATAGTAACAATAAAGTAACCTATGTAACAATAAATTCGGATTCATCCTGGGAGTGGTAATGGGAGAAATCATAGTGAACAACAAGAAACATGCAGAGTTTCTTACAATCAAATAGATGAAAAAACACATACAAAAAACCTAGATAATAATCATGAACAAGCTTAATATTGAATTATGAACTGTAAAGGAACTTACAAAATGTGACATTACGAACCTGGTCAAGCGCACAAGAAAAAATATCCCGGACATGACCCTGGTTGACAAGTTGTATTGCTCATGATGCAAGAGGATTTGTACCTGCACTGCCAAGTCAATTAAAATCCATCATTATCTATACAATAAATACAAGTAATTGATGTAGTATTTTTTACTCTAAGATGAATTCTTATGATAATGTTAGAACATATGTTGAAAATGTCAAAACATACCTGAATAAGCTCCTTTTCGTTTCAAGAACAATTTATTGGAGTCGCATGAACTTGGAACAAGCCTCCCACGATCTGAAAGAGTAGCAACTAAGTCAACAGTGACTTTTTTGTTGCTACGCTGGATCAAGGGAGGTTTGTTCCAAGATTAAATCGCTCCAATAAATTATTCTCTACTAAACAGGGCCAACCACGTGAAGGTGGAAGCTCTTATGGCCCCTCCCCCCCCCCCTCACATCACTCTCAATTCTCTAATACCCAATCTATATTTCATTTTTTACTTTCATGAGCATAAAAAAAATATTCAATAACTAATAAAAAAACAATTCAACAAAAAGTACGCAAGGAAACATTGCAATTAATGCTTGACATAAAAATAGTATGATAAATGAGTTTTTTATATAACACAAAAAACGTTCCAAGTATGGTCATTGGTAACGTTTGTCTTATAATAATACAATATTTTACATTATCGAATTTTCTTTTTCTTCTTCCTATTTTTAAAGCTCCTAATTACATCATCAATATCATCATGCTCTGCTCCTATTTCGTGCCTTTCGACCCGCACTGTTGACCTAGTTGCGTAGTCACGATGTCTGGTCTCATCCAGTGACGGGGCATCGCCTACAAAAACAGATAATATTAAATTTTAATTGTCAGCTTTTAAATATCATTGAACTAGTTCGGTAATATTAATAAAAAAAATTGCAATGAGATTATTTACCTGGTGCACCAGTTGTCACCACTGACCTAGTTGTGTAGTCACGATGTCTGGTCTCATCCAGTGATGGGGCATCGCCTACAAAAACAGATAATATTAAATTTTAATTGTCAGTTTTTAAATATCATTGAACTAGTTCGGTAATATTAATAAAAAAAAATGCAATGAGATTATTTACCTGGTGCACCAGTTGTCGCCGCTGACCTAGTTGCGTAGTCACGATGTCTGGTCTCATCCAGTGACGGGGCATCGCCTACAAAAACAGATAATATTAAATTTTAATTGTCAGTTTTTAAATATCATTGAACTAGGTCGGTAATATTAATAAAAAAAATTGCAATGAGATTATTTAGCTGGTGCACCAGTTGTCGTCGCTGACCTAGTTGCGTAGTCACGATGTCTGGTCTCATCCAGTGACGGGGCATCGCCTACAAAAACAAATAATATTAAATTTTAATTGTCAGTTTTTAAATATCATTGAACTAGTTCGGTAATATTAATTAAAAAAATTGCAATGAGATTATTTACCTGGTGCACCAGTTGTCGCCGCTGACCTAGTTGCGTTGTCACGATGTCTGGTCTCATCCAGTGACGGGGCATCGCCTACAAAAACAGATAATATTAAATTTTAATTGTCAGTTTTTAAATATCATTGAACTAGTTCGGTAATATTAATAATAAAAATTGCAATGAGATTATTTCCCTGGTGCACCAGTTGTCGCCGCTGACCTAGTTGCGTAGTCACGATGTCTGGTCTCATCCAGTGACGGGGCATCGCCTACAAAAACAGATAATATTAAATTTTAATTGTCGGTTTTTAAATATCATTGAAATAGTTCGGTAATATTAATAAAAAAAATTGCAATGAGATTATTTACCTGGTGCACCAGTTGTCGCCGCTGACCTAGTTGTGTAGTCACGATGTCCGGTCTCATCCAGTGACGGGGCATCGCCTACAAAAACAGATAATATTAAATTTTAATTGTCAGTTTTTAAATATCATTGAACTAGTTCGGTAATATTAATAAAAAAAATTGCAATGAGATTATTTACCCGGTGCACCAGTTGTCGTCGTTGGGACTGTTGCCCTGTCTTCCTCTCTAGTGGTAAGATCCTCAAGGGAAACATTCTCTGTCATTTAAACAAAAAAAGTTATAAGGACAACCATCAAGGTATAATTAGAAAAAATTATAAGTGGAAATTAATTACCGTCATGGCCCTCACTGATAGTAGCATTGTCGGCCTGGTCCCTACTACAATGATCAGGTTGCACGTGAGGATCATCTACATTTGGCTCTAAAACTAGGTTATTTGCATCGTCGGTAGTGTTGCTCCCCTGATTTAAACAAAGTTGTTAGACATTAAATTTATGGATGAAAACAAACATATTGAAAGGTTAATGTTTTACCTTATCAGGCATTCTGGATCTTCGGACCTGCCCCAAGCTTATGCGACGTTCAACTACGGCTTGATAGCCGAAATGGAAAGCGATATTTTTATCTTCCTCTGTTGTTTCTGTTCCGAAGTCATCACCCTACATTACATATGTCTGTGTATTTTTAATCATATTTGATAGGATTACAAAAACGTTGGAAGGTGATACAATTAATTATAAGATGTTTAGCTACTTAATTACAATTCTTGCAGCTAATTTCAAGTAGCCGCCCTAGCCTAGCTTGTGATGGCCCTTTTTTTCAATCCTAGCTTTGGTTGCCTTTGAGGTGTCAGGCAACCTAGCATCAAAGATTGAAGTCAGATATGACGTAGCACACTTTTATTTTAGACATAGAGAAATTAAAGCTATTGAATTAAAGTTGTAATTTACCTTGCGGGTCCAGTTGGCATTTTTCCTTCTTTCTTTGCCCTTTTCTTTTTTCCGTCATGGATGAGTGCTCTCCACTCACTCTCTGGAACTGTGAGAGGATGCTCATATCTAGGGTTAAATTGCAATTGCGTCCTATAGGTGTCCCTGGTATATTTCAAATATTTGCCGGCAACCCGAGCCACCACTGTTCTGTCAAATATGCCGACCCCAAAAAGGGTTTCTAGATAATCTAGAAGTTCTTTTTTCAGGTTGGAACTCTGGGAATTCCACCCTGTGCGTATGGTTGGGCCAAAAATTACCAACGCATGGCTCTCCAGATATCTGTAGAGCTCATTGTTTCCTACACAGAAAAAAGAAGAAGATATTATCATTAATTTAAAAATAAAAATCGTGATAAATATGTTTTAGATAAAGTACATGAAATAGTTAAAATATTAAAATTTACCTGGGAGTTGTACATGCTTTATAGGGACACCTTCATCGTTCACCAACAACGTGCCATTAATGGTCCCTGTGGAGCTGACACGTGTAGCTCCAGGAAACGCAATAATGTAGTTGGCCATATCAACCTCATCATTGCCAACACGTTCAGCAGTTGGCTGGGTGTCAGCTTGGGCAGGGTGTGTTTCTTGGCTAGCACCTAAAGGAGTAGAAGGTGTACGAGAGGGTTGTTGGGCAATCTCTTGCCCTTGTGTCCCACTACCACCAACACCGAGTTCAGCAAATGCCAGAAAACGCTACATACAAAAGAACTTTTTGTTAGTTTAGTCAATGTAAAAATTTAAAATCAAACTATCACAATTCATCTCATGCAGAACAAAAAAAATATCCTTTTGACTTTTTATTATTACCTGATATCTTTCTAGCTGGCTCATAAGTTGTTTTATCTTCTCTTCTATTTCAGGTGTTTGAGGCGCGTCTATCAAAGTATTAAATTCCAACCTTGCATTTCGTGCCTTTTTTCGCAACAAGAACACTGGAGATAGGGATGAAGAAAGCTCTTCCTCAAAGAGGGAATCATCAGGCGTACCATGGCTAGGTGTCTGCATATTTGAACAAAATTAATATTATTTCAATTATGTAAATAACTAAAATACCTGAAGATAGAGCAATGCCGGCACTTTACATGTTCTTCCGCTGGCCTCTTTCCGCGATCATCCCGTCTCTGGGTTGTTCCTGCACTGCTCTCATCAGTCTGCCACATTGCAATAAAATTATAAATGTAAAAACTTGAAAACAATATCTAACTTAAAAACACAAAATGAAAACTGAAATAATTTATAATAAGACACCGGACGACAAAGTTAGAGTTTCAAATATGCCTTGCATTGAATTCAGTCCTGGAAACATGTCATTGCACATTAAGGCACCCAAACAAGAGACGAGTTGACGATGAAGACCTTATTGAATATATTGTTGGAGCAACTTCTAGTAAACTTGTTGTGAAGACCTTGAGGACATTTTTGGAGCAACATTGTTGAAGCTGACGGTATAGCATTGTTGGAGACGATCTTGAAGGGCCTTGAAGTGAAGCTTTTGGAGCAACTATTGAAAAATCCTTAGAGAATTTAAGTAAGGCACTTTCTATCTTCCATCAACTTTTTCCTTTCAATATCCTTTAAACGATTTTGTTGATATTTAATGTTTGAAATCACGTTATAATTCCTTGATTATATGTGTTTGGGGACTAGAATAATTTCACACTAAACCATGCAAACTTAAAAGTAACTTAATAGATCCATAAAGTAATAATAATCATAATTCCTAATTTCCTATTGTATGATATGATGCAAATTATTCAAACATGAAGCAATGAAGACATGCAATGTTTGAATTTCAAGATTGATGAACCAATACAAGAAGTTAGAAACTACAACTTTGATTCAATACTCTGTGTCCTAACTCCAGGAAGGAATCTAGTTTGTAGTACAAAACGTGCATCGTGTATTATCAATTCTTAATTGACAACAACTAAAGGTCATCTACATCATCAATTCCTTCCCATTTTGTGTTTTTATGTTATATTCCTTATAAAAGTGTCAAATTTCTCTCAAAGTAAGCAACCACTGAATAAAATAAAAAATAGTTGAGACATGATTGAGAAATGGTCATTTATTTCTTGAAAGGATCTTCACAATTTCTTTGATTGTTTTTCATCTCAAGAAACAAGAAATGACCTAAGAAACTATCGTGATGTAATATAAGAAACAACACGGTGCAATGGCCATTTTCAAAGCCAAATGATGTCCATCGAGGACATGGCCTTTATTTGGTTCCTGTTTCATAGGAGTTTCGGGTAGAAATGGAACTTTGTTGTACCATTTCCAGTAGTAAAAAGGGAAAACCTTCTTTTTCCATGGGAAATAATTTACCTTTCCTTTTTTCAAGATAATCTAAATCACAAAAAATATGAACTATACTGCACACATTCTTGGATAATGTGAAAGTGGAAAAGGAATACCCTACACAAGTGATGCACACATGTACACTTGAACACTAATATATTTTTGTAGTTGAAATGCAATGCTTGTTTTCATTTAAATGTAGGGTTTTAAAGCAGGGAGAAATAATGGATGTCAATTTAATAAGCGTTTCTTTGGGAAAAATTTAAATCTTGTATTGGGTGATGAAGATAATAGAGGGTATTGAATCTTGATTCTTGACATTGTGTTTAACTTGAATAACTCAAATGATTATAAATATCAGTCGATGAGTTATTTTTTCAAGTATGTCACTCAAAACTCTTATGTCAAAGCATTGTATGATGGCTATAATTTTCTTGTTTCCCTTTCTTCAGTCCAATGTAAAAAGTATATTAATATATTGGAGCACAAATGATAACTACAATTGTTTGCTCTACAGTATATCTAGCCCCAAGATTATGAAATTTTTTCTCAAGTGGAGCTATTTGGTTAGGCTGTAGGGTCAACCCTCTATAGGAGGAAGGGCTTACAGTAAGAACTTACCATTTTTCAAGAGCTGAGGGTGAATGCTGTTCTGCAAGAGCTGAGGGCGAATGCTATTCTGCAAGAGCTGAGGGCCAATGTTGTTCTGCAAGAGCTCAGGGCGAATGCTGAGGGTGAATGCTGAGGGTGAATGATGTTCTACAAGAGCGGAGGGCGAATGCACGCGTGATATCAGATGTTAATGTAGCACACATGTACATTTGAACACTAATAGATTTTTGTAGTTGAAATGCAATGCTTGTTTTCATTTAAATGTAGGGTTTTTAAAGAAGGGAGAAATAATGGCTGCCAAATTAATAAGCGTTTCTTTGGGAAAAAATTAAATCTTGTATTGGGTGATGAAGATAATAGAGGGTATTGAATCTTGATTCTTGACATCTAGAGAGAACCCTACAGCCTAACACAATTCAATGGAATTGACCAAAAAAACCCAAATAGAGTCAACCCTACTATAGGAGGAAGGGCCTGCAGTAAGAACTTACCATTTTGCAAGAGCTGAGGGTGAATGCTGTTCTGCAAGAGCTGAGGGCGAACGCTGAGGGCGAATGCTGAGGGCAAATTCTGTTCTGCAAGAGCTGAGGGCGAATGCTGTTCTGCAAGAGCCGAGGGCGGATGCGCGCGTGATATCAGACGTTAATATAGCTATTGCGACGGATACGAAACAATAAAATCATTTTTATGTAGCGTGCATATAAGTTTCGTTTTTGTATTTTAGCGCGCATATAAGTGTCGTTATACCGACGGCGGAAAAGGTGTTGCTATTGCAACGAAGGCCTCCAAACGTCGCAATTATGACACTTAGACATTGTGTCGCACTTGTAGTCGTCGCAATAGCGACGCGTTGGGCCATAGTGTTGCCAGTGCGACGTCTTCCTCCAAACGTCGCAATGGCGACACTTTTCTAAGTGTCGGTATTACGACACCTTTCTATAAACGTCGGTATAGCGACGGTTTTGGGCGGGATGGAAAAAAATTGGGGAAATTTCCGACATTTGGTCAAAAGCGTCGGAACCAAGTGTCGGAATTTGCGCCAAATGTAGTAGTGTGGGTAACATTGTTATCTTTTTTATTTCAAGTTTCATATGTTATATATTAAGATGAAAGGACTTGAGTGAATAAATCAAAGTTAATAATATTTATGGTACTCATTTGATTTTGAATAATAAAAGGAAAATATATTATTATTTAAAGAATAGTTATTTTTATTATTTTGATTTTTTTATTCAAATTATAAACATTTCATAAATGATTAAGAAATGATTTCATATATACATTAGGTAAGTTTGAATATAATATTTGAGTGCATTTAAGCAATTTTTTTTTCGGAGAGGTGTTATTGAGTTCATAGTTTGAAAAATGTTATTGTTTATAATATCATCCTTTTTTTTTATTCAGGATGAACTTAGGAGGTCACCTTGACATGTAACCACTAGTAAACCTATAAGGATCTATGACTTGCATCCTCTTCATAAACCTAGTCACAACCGAGAGATTTGAACCTTGGATCTTTGATTTTTCACAGATTTCACATTACTTCAATCACCATTGGAACTACCCCTAGGATTATTATTATTATTTTTTTATAATTTTTTAAATTTAATTTAATAAATTTAATTGAGAGTAATAGTTTTTTTATTTTTTTTTATTTTTTATTAATTTAAAAATTTTACAATGGAAATAGAAAAAAACCTTCCATATCATATAGAAATCATAATTCTTATTGTGTTATTTCTTTCACTTAATTTTCTTTATTTTTTCCCTTATCTAGTTTACATCTACATCTTCATATATATTATATAAAATAATTTATGAAATGAGTAAGCTAATAATCCACATCTATGGAAGAGGAAAATTTTTATGATGTTATATATAATACATATAAAGTGAGGGTACACAATTTAGTAATCCGTTTTATCTAGGTTTAGCAATCAATATTTCTACCTAGTAAAGATTTGTTGGAATTTTAAATTTAAGTGGTGTAGTTTTTTTTAAGATACCATTAAAGTTTTTATTAATAAAGGTTGGTTTTTGGGCGAGGAATTTTACAAAAGTTGACTACATTTAAATCTTATTAATATTTTTTGTTGTCCATCCATTCAAAAAAAAATCAAAATTGTCATCATTCCTATATATTCTTAAGACATTACAACCAAACACATGGTAAAATGTCTCAAGGATCAGACATAGCTTGCATGATAACATATATACTGATTGATGTATGTGACGAACAAAAAAATACATCTGAGGAATCCATCAAAAACTGCATCCATTACCAGGGAAGTCTTCTCCATGGTGTTGAAGATTGCAACAAGAAACAATGAAGGAGGCATCCTGAAACATCATTCTTGATCCTAGTTGGAAAAGTGATCACCAAAACTAGGTGGGGGCCACACAGGTGATTTTTGGCGCAAATTCTATTTTTAGACATATGGATCATGTTCTATAAGTTGCGGGATGCTATTTATGGATGGTTGGTCAAGTTGGAAAAATAGATGGATTTCTATTTTTAGACATATTGGGCGGAATCTATTTTTAGATTGCCAGTCTAAAAATAGATATGTCGAATATTATTAGCTCTTAATAATATTTGGACTCTAAACATTATCTTATTCTCTTGGAGCACTTCAGTTAAGTGCACAAATGTGGCACAGGAGCTGACAGAAGGAATTACACTATTCCTAAGGGTTATGTGGAGTTATTGCATGGATACTTCAGTTAGAACTCATGTGAGAGAGTTTGGTGGAGTTGATTGAGGAAGTTGATGGAGTTGTGTTCAGTTTAACTGAGTTAAACATAGTTGAGCTATTTGTATCTAGTTTAACTAATTAATACAATTAGTGAGAGTGGTGTGAATTAATTATTAGTTAGTTCACTAATTATAAACTCATTAATCAACTAAAGAATACATCAGTTAACTTCAGTGCATGGACAGTTTCAGTGGAGACCAGTGCAGAGATAGGTGAAAGGGCAAGTGTGACTATCAGTTGTGACTATAAGTGATGCATAGTTTGCATCCAGCACTCAGTAGAGATGCCTATAAAGACTGCGTGAGCAAGGCTGGGGTAATCAATTCTCATCAAGAGGCATTCTTCAGCAGGGATTGCGTAGTAGAGGCAAGCTATCAAGTGGCAGAGATTGGAGCATGTGTTTTGCTAGATCTAGCTTGATTAGTGTGCAGCAAGTGGAGATTATACTGAGAGCTTGTGAGGAGCTTTGTATGATGATTGTTACATGATCTATATGACATATATAATATACATATAGTTGGGGTTTTTTAGCTTTAAGCTTTCCCATTACATACTTTGTTCATATGTGTGAATTTTTATGGTTTCAATGTGTGCATGCAATTGATTTTATTACCGCATGTGATGATCAAAGGTAGAAGAGATTATGTATTGTGAATGAAGATAAAATAGTGTGTGATCAGGAGAATCTCTGTGGATAACATATCATTTATTCAAATTTCTACACATGGGGGTGCCAAGTTTTCTTCACAAGAGTTGTCCTAGAGTCAATACCACTCAAACTAAGCTAAGAACTACCAAAATAATGTTTTCCAGTGTAGCAACCCAGACATTAAGAGTTAAAATCTCATCCCTTAAAAAATTAAGAGCATTCTCCATGTCGTTGAGATGGTGAAGAAGTTTTACCTCAATTAGTAGCTGAAATGACTGATGTTGCATGCTGGCCGTATCATTGTGTCTCTGTTAGGCATCTAGTAAAGCTTTTGTAGTGCCTAGAATATGATCCAACAAGCTTCACCCAGAGCCATAGTCTATAATATTATGGGGCTCCACCATATTCAAAGTCATCCACAAAGAACCAATATCGAGCTCACCACCCTTGTGACAATCTCTGGGCAGGAACATAACTTCATATATATCCATGGATACATGAAAAACCATTAAATATAGCTCATAATTGAGCCACTATCCCGATTGATACATATAATTCATCGTAAATCCAAAATATTCAGAAGTGTGGGAAGTCAGAAACACATTAACTTTAATTCATTGCTCAAGAAATGTTTCAGTGTGTTCAAATAAAGACCCACCCACTCTAGCCAATAGCTAGACGAATGATCATACCAAATTGAACATAAATAATTGATGAGATGTTTCCACTTGAAAATAAGGATGTGCCACCAAGGGTGGAATTTAAAAATTCACGGTCGAGGAGTGTTCAACAGTCAAGCCACCAATCCTATCAACTTCTCAATCCGTGCCAAGATAAAACTAAGATGTGTAACTTGAGTGTTTGATCCTAGGGACCATAAATTCTATACGAGGCTTAAATCCTTGTCGAAAATTGCATACCATCAGAGTCTATCCATAATTAAGGAATGGAGTTGTATTTTGAAATTCCCAAGTTTATAATTATTTTCCCTTGGCCTAGGGAAGAACACTTTTTTTCCAACCTATCTGTTATCTCATTTAGATGTGTATACATGTGGAAAAACTCTAGTTACTCAAATTGGAAAATAAGTAATGATTTCCATTGTAGAATAGGAGGAGTATCCATACACTCACCATATTTTCCCTAATAATTGGAAAATAGCAAACAATGAGTTGCCACATACCAAGAGTTTTGATATTTTCCTAGCTAGCAATAATTCAAGTCATTTCCATAATGTTGAAATCTTGGCTTGGTTTTTGGATGAAGTTTTGAGACCCTAAGAAAATTGGAACATTTTTTTCCTCATGGATGGTTACAGTCCCTCTTGCTCTGGCCTCCCCCTTAAATTGTGTAATTTTCACAATAATTTCTTTTAGTTAATTTTAAATATTAGATTCATTTACACATTCAAAAATACACTTTAAACTATAAAAAATCACAATGCTACCAATTAATTATATTACCCAAAATTAAAACACAAAATAATTAAAATAAACAATAATATTATTAGTTGTGATAAAAACAAACATAATTTATAATATTACAAATTATCAATGTTTGCATTATATATATTTGGAGTTGTCTTTAATGGGACTTTTTAGAGTTTCATGTGGATTTTCTGGGGTGGAAAAATTTGAGGTGAAATCTTGATTTTTGTTATTTAAATTGGTTTTTTGAGTACATATGGATTCAGTACGTGAAAAACTCTCAAACTATTTCGATTGTGCAAATTTTACCCATCAAACTTAATTCCTTAGATAAATTAAATTAGAAAAATAAATTGGAAAACTTTTCAAAACGTAATATTAAAGACAACTGGTACTTATTTAAATCAAAATATTTTTATACCTAACCAATCAAATAATTTCCATATACAAGGAGATTTAGTTTGGATTGTGACCATAGAAATACTCATTCAATCTTTGTGTGCGGGAGAATGGAAATTTCAAGAAGAAATCACAAATATATCAAATAATTTTCATATATAAGAAAGTTTAGTTTGGATTGTGACCATACAAATACTCGTTCAATCTTTGTGTGTCCAAGAATGGAAATTTCGAGAAATCACAAATATATATAAAATAAAACATGGACAACAAATTCAATTCAATTGTCAACCTTCTAGTAACTTTTATATGTTGCACCGTCTCCTACTTTGACACTCGATTTAAAAAATATAAAGCACATGGCTTCTCCATAATTAGTATTTTTGTTTTGTTTTTATATTAAAATAAAATAAAATAAAAACAAAACAAAAATAATAATTATGGAGAAGCCATATGCTTTATATTTTTTGAATCGAGTGTCAAAGTAGGAGACGGTGCTATATATATATTATTTATTTATATTTATATTTTTTGTTTTTATTATTTTTAATTAATTTATTTTATTTTATTTTTATTTTTATTAGTATTATTTATTTATTTACTTATTTTTAATTTTTATTTGAATTTGAATTTGAATTTTAAATTTAAATTTTATTTTATTTTATTTTATTTTTATTTTTATTTATTTTCTATTTATTTATTTTTATTTTTATTTTTTTCTTACCTCTTTAATAATATTAAATTATTTGATTAATTAGTACTATCATTATTACTTATTTATTTATTTGATTTGATTTCATTTTTGGTTTATTTATTTAATATTTGATTTGATTTTATATTTTATTTATATAGAATTTATAATAAAAACATAATCAAATTTAAAAATAAATAAATAAATAAATAATAATAATAATAATAACAATTTTCCTATTCTAGTCAAACTAGTCGTTTTTCCAACCGCTAGTTGGAGTGGTCTTGTTCTACTTAAATTGGTTTCCTGATCAGATTTCTCATCTTGTCCTGATGATGAACCACACTGGCTGGTTCGAAACGCGTAGACACAAATTTCTTTTATGTGATTTTCACCGAAAATTTTTTATGGATCACAGAAGCCAAATTCCTAATAGGAAATATATTTATAATTAAATTAATTTAAAATATTTAAATATAAGTTAATTCCATATCAATTAGTTTATTGGTAACATGTTCATCTTTGTGAGTTCAAGTTTGATGTTACACTGAGATTTTTGTCATTTCATGTTTGATATCTCATCGAGATGATTTAGTTAATGAAGCCAAGTCAATAACATTTATGTTATTGTTTTCATTGCGTCTAGAAGCCTTCTAGAGCTTATTATGGAGGAGATGTTGTCATATAATCTTACATTTAAAAATAACAAAATACATTTACATTAACAAATTAAAAAATAATAGTAATAAAAAATAATAATCAATCATAAATAAAATACTTCAATTTCCATTTTAATTTTACATCAAAGTTATAGAGAAGAATAAAGTAATTGAAATGGAAAAAAAAATACTAATTTCATTGATAATTACTTAACACTTTTCTAGAATCTATAATTCCTCCATGTAAAAATAATATTGATATTATAATTGTGTAATTAATTTTATGTTCAATATATATATATATATATATTATGTTACTCAATAAGAGCATTCAATTATTTTATTTATAGTTAGCATTATATATATATATATATATATAACATAAAAAATTAATGCTAACTATAAATAAAATAATTGAATGCTCTTATTGAGTAACATAATTTTATACGGTATAGAGGAAATGATGATAGGGTGTTTTATTAAGAAACTCTATGGTGTAAAGTTCAATGGCTTGAAACTCAACCCTCATAAACCTCTATGATAGTTGGCTATTTTTTGGAGACTTTGTGCTTTTTGTCTATGGATACAATAGACTTTTTGACAAATTTCTATCAATTTTGGTATATCTATCGTTGCCAACAAATCTAGTGAAAGTGAGGTTGGGGGAGAATGAATCTATTGCAAATCCTAGGTATTGTTTTGATGAATTAATAGAAGCTCCTACGTATTGTTTTGATGAATTATTAGATGCAGTTTGATTGATAAGAAAATATGGTATTTAATTAAATTAATTTAAAAAATCAATGTGAGTTATAAATAAAATATTTCAATATGAAATAAAATATTGAGAGAGAACTCTTTTTCCATGAATGTCTTCTTTATAATTTAGAGCTTTACTATTTCATTCAGTGCTTAACATAAGTTTTTAAAAAAATATTAATAAAAAAAAATTCATAAAGCTATAAATGTATTGCTAAAGATGAGGAAGATGTGTAATTTCTTCCACTCATAGGAGTTTTTAATAACTTCACATGTAACATTTAAACAAAATATAAATAACAAAAAAATGTTCAATGGAAAAATCTATTTATGTATATATATAGAGAGACTATGTCTATATTGTATAAAGAAAATGAAAAAAAATATATGGTCAAAATGTTTTATTAGTGTGTTTTTTAAGACGAAAGAGATGTATAATTATTTTCATGCTAAGCATGGAGTTGACACATGACATATATGTAAAGAATCAACATACATCCATGTGGTATTTATCAAGCTCCAGAAGGTGTCGAATTTAGAGTTGCAAACATTTCTTCAAAATTTTTAACTTAAGAGATTGGCACCTCAATAAAATTGATCCTTGTTTGATAAAGCCTGAGTTAATAAGGATCTATGCTAGTTTAGAAACATTGGTAACATTGTTATCTTTGTGATTTCAATTTTCATATGTTATATATTAAGATGAAAAGGCTTAGTGAATAAATCCAAGTTAATAATATTTATAGTACTCATTTGGTTGAGAATAATAAAAGAAAAGTATATTACTATTTAAAAAATAATTATTTATATTATTTTAAATTTTTTATTTAAATTATAAACATTTCATAAATTATTAAGAAATGATTATATATATATATATATATATATATATATATATATATATATATATATATATATATATATATATATATTTGAGTGCACTTAAGTAATTTTTTCTCAAAGGGGTGTTATTGAGTTCATAGTTTGAAAAATGTTATTGTTTACAATATGATTTTTTTTTTTAATTCAAGATGAACTTAGGAGGTCGTCTTGATATGTAACCACTAGTAAACCTATAGGGATCTACGAATTGTCCTCCTCTTCATAATCCTGGTCACAACCAAGGGATTTGAACCTTGGATCTCTAATTTTTTACAGATTTCACCTTACTTCAATCACCATTAGAACTGCCCCTAGGATTTTTTCTTTTTTAATTTTATTTATAATTTATAATTTTAATTTAATAATTAATTGAGAGTAATAGTTATTTTAAGTTGTTTTGATTGATTTAATAATTTTACAATGGAAATAGAAAAAAAAAACCTTCCTTATATACATTTATATCATATAGAAATCATAATTCTTATCGTGTTATTTCTTTCACTTAATTTTCTTTAATTTTTCCCTTCTCTAGTTTACATCTCCATCTTGATATATGTTATATCAAATAATTTATGAAATTAGTAAGTTAATCATCCACATCTATGGAAGAGGAAAATCATTATGATGTTATATATAATACATATAAAGTGTTCATTTAGAGGGAGCGTAACCAACTTCCCGTCGTGCTATCCAAGGAGGACACGCTCCAACCTCAGGAGATATGACTGATCGATAAATACAATGGATAGGAACACTTTAGATATTATCACCAGCCATACATATATCAACACAGGATTGCTGATATATATATATATATATATATATATATATATATATATATATATATATATATATATATATATATATATATATATATATATATATATATATATATATATATATAATACCAGATGGATGTTATCACGTACACCTCGACAGGGGTATTACCTAGTCTATTTTTTTGATATGTGACTATGTCACATTTTGATGCATATGCCCAAAGGCATCTACATCATGTAATTTTTACATTTAATGAAAAATTATGATTCTTCCAAGGGAAAAAAAAAATACATATAAAGTGATGGTACACAATTTAGTAATCCATTTTATCTAGGTTTAGAAATCAATATTTCTACCCACTAAAGATTTTTTCAAATTTTAAATTTAAGTTGTGTAATTTTTTTTAAAGATATCATTAAAGTTTTGTATTTATAAAGGTTGGATTTTGGCTGAGGAACCTTACAAAAGTTGACCACATTTTTATCTTATTAATTTTTTTTGTTGTCCATCCCTTAAAAAAAAATCAAAATTGTCATCATTCCTACATATTCTTAAGACATTACAACCAAGCACATGGTAAAATGTCTCAAGGATCAGACATAACTTGCATGCTAACATATATATTGATTGATGTATGTGACGACCAAAAAAATACATCTGAGGAATCCATCAAAAATTGCATCCATTTCCAGGGAAGTCTTCTCCATGAGGACGCCAAGTCTTCTTCACAGGAGTTTTCCTAGAGTAAATACCACTCGAAATAAGCTAAGAACTACCATTAATAAGGTTTTCCAGTGTAGAAACCCAAACATTAAGAGTTAAAATCTCATCCCTTAAAACATTAAGAGCATTCTCCATGTGATGGTGAAGAATTTTTACCTCAATTAGTAGCTGAAATGACTGGTGTTGTGTGTTGGCCATATCATTGTGTCTCTATTCGGCATCTAGTAAAGCTTTTTTAGTACCTAGAATACAATCAAACAAGCTTCTCCCAAAGCCATAGTCTATAATATTATGGGGCTCCACCATATTCAAGATCATCCACAAAGAACCAATATCGAGCTCACCACCCTTGTGACAATCTCTAGGCATGAACATAACTTCATATATGTCCATGGATACATGAAAAACTATTAAATATAGCTCATCATTGAGCCACAACCCTGATTGATACATATAATTCATCGTAGAGCCAAAATATTCAGAAGTGTGGGAAGTCAGAATCACCATTAACTTCAATTCACTGCTCAGGAAATGTTTTAGTGTGTTCAAATAAGGACCCACCCACTCTAGCTGATAGTTAGACAAATGATCATACCAAATTGAACATAAATAATTTATGAGTTGTTGCCACTTGAAAATAAGGATCTGCCACCAAGAGTGGAATTTAAAAATTCGCAGTTGAGGAGTGTTCAACAGTTAGGCCACCAATCCTGTCAACTTCCCAATCCGTGCCAAGATAAGACTAAGATGTGTAGCTTGAGTGTTTGATCCTAGGGACCATAAATTCTATATGAGACTTAAATCCTTGTTGGCATTTGCATACCATCGAAGTCTATCCATAATTAACGAATGGGGTTGTATTTTGAAATTCCCAAGTTTATAATTATTTTCCCTTGGCCTAAGGAGGAACCCTTTTTTCCAACCTATATGTCATCTCATTTAGATGTCTATACATGTAGAATATAGTTAATCAAACTGGGAAATAAGTAATGATATTCACTGTAGAATAGGAGGAGTATCCATAAACTCACAATATTTTCCCTAATAATTGGATAATAACAAGCAATGAGTTGCCACATCCCCCCTGTCCCCCCCTTCCCTTAAATTGTGTAATTTTCACAATAAATTTGTTCAATGAATTTTAAATATTGGATCCATTTACACATTCAAAAATACAATTTAAATTATAAAAATCACAATGTTACCAATTAATTATACTACCCGAAATTAAAACATAAAATAATTAAATTAAATAATAATATTATTAGTTGTGATAAAAACAAACATAATTTATAATATTATAAATTATCGATGTTTGTATTATATTAATTTGGAGTTGTCTTTAATGGGACTTTTTAGAGTTACTGGTGGATTTAAATTTGAGGTGAAATTTTGATTTTTGTTATTTAAAATGGCTTTTTGAGTACATATATAGATTCAGCACCCTGAAAAACCCTTAGGTCACTTTTATTGTGTCCAGCTTACCCATCAAACTTGTGCCCTTAGGCCACCTTTATTGTGTTGAGTACTTTACCCATCAAACTTATGATTTTCATGAATTCCTACTAAATTTTAAAAAAATTAGATCTGAATGATAAATTAGAAAAAATTTCAAAAAATTACATTAAAAACAACTCATATTTATTTAAATCAAAATATTTTTATAACTAACCAATCAAATAATCAAATAATTTTCATATACAAGGAAGTTTAGTTTGGATTGTGACCATATAAATACTCATTAATCATTCAATCTTTGTGTGTCAAAGAATGGAAATTTCAAGGAGACCTTAAAAATATATATAGAATAAAACACCGACAACAAATTCAATTCAATTGTCAACCTTCTAGTAACTTATTGAGTGTGCCAGCCTTCTTCCACGGTGTGCCAGCCTTATTCCACTTTCGCGTAGTTTGGTCAATGTTGATATTATCCATCTCTTTTGCACTTCGTCATTGATTTTGACATTAATTCCGCTCTGATCTGAGCTGCGGATTGCTCTTAAATTCTCTTGTAAACCATTTATTTTTTTTCCAAATTCACTTGTTTTTTTATCTTCTTTTATAATATCTCTCGGCTTGCGCGAAGTAAAATGAGCTACTCCCTCCTCATGCTGCTTCTCTTTACCTCTATCATTTATGCAGCTGGCGATTATTATCCGTCTTATAAGGACTGCGCTCCTCCTTGTGGAAATTCCACCATTCAATATCCCTTGGGGACATGTGGCCTTCTAGATGCTTATTGCTTAGACGATCTTCAGATTAGCCTATACGCCAGCCGCCAGCCTCTGGCTCTAGTGTCCCTTGGCAAGGCAGAGTAGGAGAGTTTGCAAAATCCTCTTACTCTACCGGAACCCTTCAGATCACCCCATCTTATATCGATCTACTTGAATATGACCCTTCTCTTGGACTGGATTACTCTAGCAGTTACGATTGGTTATCAAAAGGTGGATTCTTCAATCTTTCTAATGCAGACATGCTCAGAACAATTGTCAACTGTACACAACAACCGGCTTTCAATGGCTCCCTCATCAAGTTGGATTGCACAGCAAGCAACATATATTGTTTCTTTTACCCTGAGGCAGGCTTCCAAATTCCAAGTTGCGAAAACTATCCTATAGAAGTTCCAACAAACAAAAGCTACAATATTAGCACCGATAAGGGTTTCAAACAACTCCACTGAAGAGGATTCCAAATTAAATAGTCTATACACGACGTTACTTGTGATTCCTGTAAAGCCAGTAGGGGAAGAAGTTACTCACAATTGTCCTCTGACTTTTCTATAAGCGCGAGCCAGCATTATATCACATATTGCATTTGTCCTAATGGTGATGTCCGCTACGGTGATTTCAATGATGGTGAGAATCTTGTGTGTTTCACTACATCTATCTATGTTACGTTACATTACGTTATGTTAACTACCTACGTTACATATGTTATTTTACTCACCACTTTCTGTTTTGTTTGCCTGAAGGATATCTAATACAATAGGGAAAGAGGTTATCTGCAAAATTCTTGGCAGGTAAATTGCTTGTGATCTTTAAAGGCGATCAATTTTTATGCTTGTTCATTTTTTTATATTCTAATTACCATTTCAACTTGATTTCCAGCTATATTTATTGCAGTATGTGCTGTGTTTAGCATAGTAGTGGTCTGTTGCATAATGGTTTGTCGAGGAAGTTGTTGTCAGAGGAGTTCCCGTGAGCAACAGTAGAGCATTCAAGATTTTATGGATCCTATGGATTCTAGACATCCATCGGTTGAAAATTTCTTAAATTATTACTCCTCACAAGCGCCTGCAAGATATTTTTATAGTCAGATTATAACTTACACAAACAGGTTGGAACACAAGCTTGGCAAAGGAGGTTTTGGAACAGTTTATTAAGGAAAACTTCCTAATGGACATCTAATAGCTATGAAGATTTTAGATGAATCAAAACAGAGCGAGCAACAATTCACTGCAGAAGTGGCTACAGTGGGAACGACCTGTCTTATTAACCTGGTGCGCCTATTGGGTTATTGTTCTAAGGGATGCAAAAGAGCTTTGGTGCATGAATATATGGTCAATGGTTTTTTGGACAAAGTATATCCATGGACACCACATGGACGAATTGGATTGGAAATAGTTTTTTTCAATTACAGTTGGTACAACTTGTTGGAATATATGAAAATTCTAGAATAACAATGGAAAGAGTAATACTCTCCTCTTTTAACACAGAGAAATAAAAATTTCAATCACAGGAGATAGAGTTTCAACACTAGAAAACTTATATTCCTTTAAAACAAAATGTTACAAAAATTTATTGGATTGCTGCAAGACGCAGTGCCAACAAAAAACTTCTCTGTCTCAACAAAAAAAACTTCTCTGTCTCTCACAAACAACATTGTTGTGTATTGTGTATTTCACATTGTTGTGCTTACAAAACAAAATATAACATAATAGGCTCTCAGGCCTTTTCACTTTATATATGTCATGCATATATTAAAACTATACAAAACTATATTAAAACTTAAAAACTAAAATTGTCGGGGCCCACTTAATAAAACCCGCAGTGTAAGTTTAAAACATTACAATATCACAAAGGTTGTAAAACCTATTGTCGCGCGATATATATAAAAACAATTTAACATAATAAAACTTAAACATAAACCTTTGATCGCGCGATGAACCTCCGAATTTAAAAAACTTATGAGCCAAAACACAATGACCTTTTCGCGTAACAAAACTTAGGTTGGTGACGTCAACGCTTGAACGCACGATGAATTATCCAATTGAACATATAAAAATGTTTCGGGTCTGCCCAGGGCTTGCTGACGCAAGCGGAGATTGTAACACAAAATGCATTTATAAATTCAGCCATATAAATGAATCCAGTCCGGACATAAAACAAAACACACGACCAACCAAAAGTTCCGATGGCCGATTTGGAACACACACGATAAACCTTTTAACTCTATTGCAATAAAGTCCATCGGGTCTGTAGCTTAAACATGTCAATCGGCCCAACCAAAATTTCTGATCGCCGATTGAAAGAGCGGATGCGATGGACAAATAAACTCTGCTATATACAATGGATCGGATCTGGTTTTATATACTGTGCAATCGGGCCAACAAACAAAGCGCTCCCGATTGAATCAATCTTGCGATTGTTTATGATACTGCCGCGTGGTCTGTGGACCCGCGGACCTCGGCTTATGTGGAGGGTGATTTAAAATGGCTGTGGTATTATATATACATGATACCTCTGATTGCATTGAACGCATCGGACCTCCATCATCAACAAGACATTGTTCCTGTGGAGACCACGGTGTTGAAAAAAAAACGCCCACGTACATAAAAAAATATCTCTGTGTAAGAAATAAAAGGTACTCTGTTTTTCCAAAAACAGAGACTGTCCCCGAACAAAATAAAAGACTGTCTTTCAAATAAAAAGACTGTGCCGATTCAAACAAACACTGAAACTGACTGTTCATCAATTTTAGAAAGCGATTGGAGGAGAAAAAACTGGAGAATAAAAATGGAAAGCGGCTCTGCACATCCACTATTGAAAGTAACATTTCAACACTCCCCCTTACTTTCAACTGCTAGGTTATCAGTCATACCCAGGCATTTTCTCAAAAATTCAAAACTTTTCTGCCCCAATGGCTTCGTCAGAATGTATGCAAACTGCTCCTGAGTTCTGCAGTGTTCCAAAACAATTTCTCCATTGCTTACCAATTCTCTGATGTAATGAAACTTTGTGTCAATGTGTTTCGTTCTCTTGTGAAACACAAAATTCTTAGATAGTGCAATAGCTGAGCTATTGTCACAGAAAATCACAGTTCCTTTTTCTTGCTCTTGGCACAAAATTCTTAGCATCCTCCTCATCCAAATTGCTTGACACGCTTCTGCTGTAGCTGCCACATATTCTGCCTCTGTTGTAGACAACGCTACAATGGGTAATTTTTTAGAAGCCCATGAAATGGCTCCTAAACCTATGTGAAAAACACAACCAGAAGTGCTCTTCCGATCATCTACACTTCCAGTCCAATCATTGTCAGTGTATCCTATTAAATCTGAACATTCTAAAGCAGTATATAAAATACCAAACCTTTTAGTACCTTTAACATACCTCAAAATTCTCTTATCTACCTGCCAATGTGCATCCTTTGGTTTCTCCATGAATCTAGAAATCAAACTAACAACATGCATTATATCGGGCCTAGTTGCAGTCAAATACATGAGGCTGCCAACTATGCTCTTGTACAAACTAGGATCAAAATCCTTGCTGCTATCCTCTCTGCTGAGTTTTAATCCCATCACTGTGGGAGTGATTGCTACTTTTCTCTCCTACATATTAAATCTTTCAAGCACTTCATTAACATATTTTTCCCGTGAGATAAAAATCCCATTTTCATCTTGTTCTAATTCTATTCCTAAGAAGTATCTCAACAAACCCATGTCAGTCATTTCAAATTCTTGATTCATGACTGTTTTAAAATTTTCAATAAGGTAATCATCATTATCTGTGAAAATAACATCATCAACATATAAAACTACAATCAATATTTTACCATCTTTTTCTTTGATGTAGAGGGTGGGTTCTCCCTCACACTTTTCAAATCCATTTTCCAGTAGATAGGAATCTATTCTACTGTACCACACTCTTGGCGTCTGCTTTAACCCATAAAGAGCTTTCTTCAACTTGCACACTTTGTGCTCTTGGCCTTTATTTTCGTAGACGAGAGGTTGTTCAATGTAAACCTCTTCCATTAACACTCCATTTAGGAATGCTGACTTCACGTCCATTTCGTAAACTTTCCACTTTTTTTGTGCTTCTATGGACAACACTGCTCTCACGGTTTCCATTCTAGCAACCAATGCAAAAGTTTACTCATAATATATCCCATGCTTCTGCTTATACTTATACCCTTTGACAACAATTCTTGCCTTGTGTCTCTCTATTTTTCCATCAGCATTACTCTTGGTCTTATAGACCCATTTAAATCCAATGACATCTTTACCTTTTGGGAGTTCAACCAAATCCCATGTCTTGTTTCTTTCTATGGTATTTATCTCCTCATCCATAGCTTCTATCCATTTCCTATCTTTAATAGCATCTTCAAAGTGGATAGGGTCATCAACATGACAGTATAAAGCAAACAAAGAATTGATACCTTCATTTGCTACCTCTTGTTCATAATTTTCATTCAAATTTCTGAACTTCTTACCTCTTTCATTAGGTGTATAGGTGCTTGAAGAAGCACTTGAATTTCCTCCTTGTGGTGTTCTTGGAGAAGCACTTTCATTTCTCCTCAAGGGTGTGCTTTGCTGCCCTTGTGTTGGTGCTTCTGTTTGGGGATGTATTTCAGCCAACTTATCATCATTTTCATCATGAGATAAATAGTGTTTAACATTCACTGTTTTCTCTATGCTTCCATCCCAAACTTACTCCTTAATGAATTGAACATCTCTGCTCACAATAAACTTTTTGGTGGATGGGTTGTACAACCTATAAGCTTTGGATTCCTCACTGTATCCAATGAAAATAAATTTCTCCCCCTTGCTATCCAACTTCTTCATTAACTAATCCGGAATGTGTGCATAAGCCACACATCCAAAAACTTTCATGTGTGTGACACCTTGCTTTGTGCCACTCCATGCCTCTTCTGGCACTTTGTTCATAATTGCTTCTGTAGGGAATCTATTCAAGATGTACGCTACATAATGTGCAGCTTCAGCCCAATAATCATTAGGCAAATGCTTTGCCTTTAACATACTCCTTACAATGTCCATTATGGTTCTATTCTTCCCTTCAACAACTCCATTTTGCTGCAGAGTATATCTAGATGTAAACTGCTTATGAATTCCATTTTCTCTACAAAAATATAAAATATATTTAGAGATATACTCACCTCCTCTATCAGTCCTTAGAAATTTGATATGCATCCCACTTTGGTTTTCAACAAGTGCTTTGAAATTGCAAAATCTTTCAAACACTTCACTTTTGTTTTTCAAAAAATAAACCCAAGTTTTTCTAGTAAAATCATCAATAAATGTTAGCATGTAATGGTTGCTAGCAAGTGATGGAGTTTGCAACGGTCCACACATCTTCATTCTTCAAATCTGCTCTCATTTTGAGAGGGAACATCCTGTTCCTTGTCATCTTCACTTCAACAATACATTGTTTGCTGGGTGGTTTATCCATGATGGTGCAAACATCATCCTCAAAAAATACATTGTACCCCTTTTGAACAAGCTGTCCAATTCTCAAGAGGTTACACTTCATTCCTGGAACATAATAGACATCTGTTATGGATTTCTTTACACCTTTCCTTGTTAAAACATTTACATCTCCTTTTCCCATAACAAAAAATTTACTATTAGTCCCTGGTGTGACTTGTGACTTCACACTCTCATCTAGCATAGAAAACATGGCTATGTTTCTTGTCATATGGTTACTGCAATCGGAGTCTAAAAACCATAAATCCTCACTCTTTTCCTCAGCCATATTACAAGCTAAAAACAAATTATCTTGGCTGATATTTTCTCTAGTGAAATTTGCACTAGTTCTATTACTCATATCATGCTGCTTCTTCCTACATTCATTTTCATAATGTCCATATTTTTTACAATAGTGACATTGGACATTGGATTTATCATACCTTTGTCCTTGAGCATTCTGCTGACCACTTTGCTGACTACTGCCTTGGCCTTGATACTGATTTAGATTGCTGCCCCTTCCTTGAGCATTTGCTGGACTGTTTCTTCCACCTCTGTTTTGGCTTCTGCCTCTTCCTCTCTTGTTACCTCTGCCTTGCCCTCTTCCTCTTCCGAAAGACATCTAGGTCTTAAAGGCATGCTCTAGAGATGAGTTTTCATTTCTACCCAATCTCTCCTCATGGGTCATCAGTGATGCATGTAGCTCTTCCACTGAAAATTTTGTGAGATCCTTAGTCTCTTCTATGGTGGTGACAATCACATTGAACCTTGAGGGTAGGATCCTCAAGAGTTTCTCCACAATACTCTTATCTTCAAGAGTTTCTCCATGAGACCTTATCTATGTGACCATTCCAATCACATGAGTGAAGAATGAATCAATAGTATCTGACTCTTTCATACAGAGAGTCTCAAAGTCCCTCAGCAACTAAAGTTTTGTTGTCTTCACTTTTTCCATGCCTTGATAGGTTGTCTTGAGAGTTTTCCATGCTTCCTTGGATCTCTTAGCTGCTGCTATCCTAGGAAACACACTCTCATGCACTGCTTGATACAAGTAGAAGGGAGCTTTGGAGTCTTTCTTTTTATTGCTCTTCAACAGATCTCTTTCTGCTTGTGATAAATCATCAAACTCATTTTCATGGCTCATAAAAGCCATCCTCAACAAGTTCCCATAAGTCTTGGGAAGAAAATAAAGCTCTCATAGTTATTGACCAGTAGTCATAATTTTTCCCATTAAATTGTGGGAGTTGGGTATTTCCCATACCCATGCTAGTGCTGGCTCCAGTCATTCTTGCACTCTTAACTATGCTTCAAAAACACTTGACTATGTATTTAAAATAACTGACTGTTCTACAACAGTAATAAAAAAAATGTATAGAGAAATACCTTGGATTCTTCTTGGCTTCAGGAGTCTTCACACTACTAGAGAAGCTGCTATAACAAAGAACTCCTTCCTTCAGCTTCTTTGACCTTCAAAGAGCTTGGAATAGCTCTGATACCATGTTGGAATATATGAAAATTCCAGACCAATAATGGAAAGAGTAATACTCTCCTCTTTTAACACAGAGAAATAAAAATTTCAATCACAGGAAACAAAGTTTCAACGCTATAAAAATTCTATTCCTTTAAAAAAAATTGTTACAAAAATTTACTGGACTGCTGCAAGACGTAGTATCAACAAAATACTTCTCTATCTCACAAAAAAAAAAGCACTTTGTCTCTCACAAAAAAAAAGCACTTTGTCTCTCACAAAAAACACTGTTGTGTATTGTGTATTTCGCACTACTGTTCTTACAAAACAAAATATAAAATAACAGGCTCTCGGGCCTTTTCACTTTATATATGTCGCGCATATATTAAAACTATACAAAACTATATTAAAACTTAAAAAGTAAAACTGTCGGGGTCCACTTAATAAAACCTGCAATGTAAGTTTAAAACATTACAATATCACAAAGGTTGTAAAACCTATTGTCGCGCGATATATATAAGAAAAATTTAACATAATAAAACTTAAACATAAACCTTTGATCGCGCGATGAACCTTCGGATTTCAAAAAATTATGAGCCAAAACACAATGACCTTTTCATGTAACAAAACTTAGGTTGGTGACGTCAGCACTTGAACGCGCGATGAATTATCCAATCGAACATATAAAAATGTTTCGGGTCCGCCCAGGGCTTTCTGACATAAGCGGAGATTGTAACGTGAAATGCGTATATCAATTCCGCCATATAAACGAATCTAGTCCGGACATAAAACAAAACACACAACCAACCAAAAGTTCCGATGGCCGATTTGGAAGGGATGTGATAAACCTTTTAACTCCGCTGCAATAAAATCCATCGGGTCCATGGCTTAAACATGTCAATCGGCCTAACCAAAAGTTCCGATCGCCGATTGAAAGAGCAGATGCGATGGACAAATAAACTCCGCCCTATACAATGGATTGGATCTGGTTTTATATACTGTGCAATTGGGCCAACAAACAAAGCGCTCCCGATTGAATCAATCTTGCAATTGTTTATGATACTACCGCGTGGTATGTGGACCCACGGACCTTGGCTTATGTGGACGGCGATTTAAAATGGCTGTGGTATTATATATATGTGATACCTATGATTGCGTTGAACGCATCAGACCTCCATCATCAACAAGACATTGTTCCTATGGGGACCACGGGGTTAAAAAAAATGTCCGCGTACATTGAAAAATATCTCTGTGTAAGAAATAAAAGGTACTCTGTTTTTCCAAAAATAGAGACTATCCCCAAACAAAATAAAAGACTATCTTTCAAATAAAAATACCACGCCGATTCAAACAAAAATTGAAACTAACTGTTCAGCAATTTTACAAAGCGGCTGGAGGAGAAAAAACTGGAGAATAAAAATGGAAAGCGGCTCTGCACAGCCACTGTTCAAAGTAACATTTCAACACTCCCCCTTACTTTCAACTACTAGGTTATCAGTCATACCCAAGAATTTTCTCAAAAATTCGAAACTCTTCTACCCCAATGGCTTGGTCAGAATGTCTGCAAACTGATTCTGAGTTCTGCAGTGTTCCAAAACAATTTCTCCATTTCTTACCAATTCTCTGATGTAATGAAACTTTGTGTCAATGTGTTTCGTTCTTTTGTGAAACACAGAATTCCTAGATAATGCAATAGCTGAGCTATTGTCACAGAAAATCACAGTTCCTTTTGCTTGCTCTTGGCACAAATTTATTAGCATCCTCCTCATCTAAATTGCTTGACACGTTGCTGCTGTAGCTGCCACATATTCGGCCTCTGCTATAGACAATGCTACAATGGGTTGTTTTTTAGAAGCCCATGAAATGGCTCCTGAACCCATGTGAAAAACATAACCGGAAGTGCTCTTCCAATCATCTACACTTCCAGCCCAATCACTGTCAGTGTATCCTATTAAATCTGAACATTTGGAAGCAGTATATAAAATACCAAACCTTTTAGTACCTTTAACATACCTCAAAATTCTCTTCGTTGCCTGCCAATGTGCATCCTTCGGTTTCTCCATGAATCTAGAAATCAAACTCACAGCATGCATTATATCGGGCCTATTTGCAGTCAAATACATGAGGCTGCCAACTATGCTCTTGTACAAACTAGGATCGAAATCCTTGTTGTTGTCATCTCTGCTGAGTTTTAATCCCATCACTATGGGAGTGATTGCTACTTTTCTCTCCTGCATATTAAATCTTTCAAGCACTTCATTAACATATTTTGCCTACGAGATAAAAATCCCATTTTCATCTTGTTCTACTTCTATTCCTAAGAAGTATCTCAACAAACCCATGTCAGTCATTTCAAATTCTTGTTTCATGTCTGTTTTAAAATTTTCAATAACGTAATCATCATTACTTGTGAAAATAACATCATCAACATATAAAACTACAATCAACATTTTACCATATTTTTCTTTGATGTAGAGGGTGGGTTCTCCCTCACACTTTTCAAATCCATTTTCCAGTAGATAGGAATCTATTCTACTCTACCACGCTCTTGGCACTTGCTTTAGCCCATAAAGAGATTTCTTCAATTTGCACACTTTGTGCTCTTGACCTTTCTTTTCATAGCCAAGAGGTTGTTCAATGTAAACCTCTTCCATTAACACTCCATTTAGGAATGCTGACTTCACGTCCATTTGGTAAACTTTCCACTTGTTTTGTGCTGCTATGGACAACACTGCTCTCATGATTTCCATTCTAGCAACCGGTGCGAAATTTTCCTCATAATCTATCCCATGCTTCTGCTTATACCCTTTGACAAAAAGTCTTGCCTTGTGTCTCTCTATTTTTCCTTTAGCATTACCATTGGTCTTGTAGACCCATTTAACTCCAATGACATCTTTACCTTTTGGGAGTTCAAACAAATCCCATGTCTTGTTTCTTTCTATGGCATTTCTCTCCTCATCCATAGATTCTATCCATTTCCTATCTTTAATAGCTTCTTCAAAGTGGATAGGGTCATCAACATGAAAATATAAAGCAAACAAAGAATTGATACCTTCATTTGCTACCTCTTGTTCATAAATGTCATTCAAATTTCTGAACTTCTTACCTCTTTCATTAGGTGTACAGGTGCTTGAAGAAGAACTTGAATTTCCTCCTTGTGGTGTGCTTGGAGAAGCACTTTCATTTCTCCTGAGGGTGTGCTTTACTGCCCTTGTGTTGGTGCTATTGTTTGGGGATGTATTTCAGCCAACTCATCATCATTTTCATCATGAGATAAACAATGTTTAACATTCATTGTTTTCTCTATGCTTCCATCCCAAGCTTCCTCCTCAATGAACTAAACATCTCTGCTCACAATAAAATTCTTGGTGGATGGGTTGTACAAACTATAAGCTTTGGATGCCTCACTGTATCCAATGAAAATACATTTCTGCCCCTTGCTGTCCAACTTCCTTAACTGATCCAGAATGTGTGCATAAGCCACACATCCAAAAACTTTCATGTGTGTGACACCTTGCTTTATGCCACTCCATGCCTCTTCCGGCACTTTATTCATAACTGCTTTTGTAGGGCATCTATTCAAGATGTACGCTGCACAATGTACAGCTTCAACCCAATAATCATTAGGTAAATGCTTTGCCTTTAACATACTCCTTATCATGTCCATTATGGTTCTATTCTTCCTTTCGGCAACTCCATTTTTCTGCGGAGTATATCTAGTTGTAAATTGCCTATGGATTCCATTTTCTCTACAAAAACGTAGAAAATATTTAGAGATATACTCGCATCCTCTATCAGTCCTTAGAAATTTGATATACAACACACTTTGGTTTTCAAAAGTGCTTTGAAATTGCAAAATATTTCAAACACTTCACTTTTGTTTTTCAAAAAATAAACCCAAGTTTTTCTAGTAAAATCATCAATAAATGTTAGCATGTAATGGCTGCTAGCAAGTGATGGAGTTTTCATCGGTCCACACAAATCTGAGTCGACAATCTCTAAGGGTGCCTTTGCCTTTATGTTTTTCCCGGAAGGAAAACTTTCTTTGTGTTGTTTCCCCAAGATACAACCTTCACAAAGGCTGTCTGTTTTCTCTATCAATGGCAAACCTCTTACCATTCCTTTTATATTCAACAAGTTAAGACCTCTAAAGTTGAGATGTTCAAATATGAAGTGCCACAACCAATTGTCATCTTTTGGTTCGCTTTGGAAAGCCTCTTATGTGACTTCTACTATCTATTCTTCATTCTTCAAATCTGCTCTCATTCTAAGAGGGAACATCCTGTTCCTTGTCATCTTCACTTCAAAAATACATTGTTTGCTGGGTGGTTTATCCATGATGGTGCAAACATCATCCTCAAAAAAGACATTGTACCCCTTTTGATCAAGTTGTCCAATACTCAAGAGGTAACACTTCATTCCTGGAACATAATAGACATCTACTATGGATTTCTTTACACCTTTCCTTGTTAAAACATTTACATCTCCTTTTCCCATAACATAAACTTTACTATCAGTCCCTAGTGTGACTTGTGACCTCACACTCTCATCTAGCATAGAAAACATGGCTATGTTTCCTGTCATATGGTTGCTGCAACCAGAGTCTAGAAACCATAAATCATCACTCTTTTCCTCAGCCATATTACAAGCTAAAAAAAAATTATCTTGGCTAATATTTTCTCTAGTGAAATTTTCACTAGTTCTATTACTCATATCATGCTGCTTCTTCCTACATTCATTTGCATAATGTCCATATTTTTAAAAATAGTGACATTGGACATTGGATTTATCATACCTTTGTCCTTGAGCATTCTGCTGACCACTTTTCTAGCTGCTGCCTTAGCCTTGATGCTAATTTGGATTGCTGCCCCTCCCTTAAGCATTTGATGGACTGTTTCTTCCACCTCTGTTTTGGCTTCTGCCTCTTCCTCTCTTATTTCCTCTGTCTTGCCCTCTTCCTCTTCCGAAAGACATCTGGGTCTTAAAGGCATGCTCTAGAGATGATTTTTCATTTCTACCCAATCTCTTCTCATGGGTCATCAGTGATGCATGTAGCTCATCCACTGAAAAATTTGTGAGATCCTTAGTCTCTTTTATGGTGGTGACAATCACATTGAACCTTGAGGGTACGCGCCTCAAGAGTTTCTCCACAATCCTCTTATCTTCAAGAGTCTCTCCATGAAACCTTATCTGTGTGACCATTACAATCACATGAGTGAAGAATGAGTCAATAGTATCTGAATCTTTCATACAGAGAGTCTCAAAGTCTCTCCTCAGCAACTGAATTTTTGTTGTCTTCACTTTTTCCATGCCTTGATAGGCTGTCTTGAGAGTTTTCCATGCTTCTTTGGATCTCTTAGCTACTGTTATCCTAGGAAACACACTCTCATGCACTTCTTGATACAAGTAGTAGAGAGATTGGGAGTCTTTCTTCTTATTTCTCTTCAACAGTTCTCTTTATGCTTGTGATAAATCATCAAACTCATTTTCATCTGTTGGCTCATAAAAGCCATCCTCAACAAGTTCCCATAAGTCTTGGGAAGCAAATAAAGCTCTCATAGTTATTGACCAGTAGTCATAATTTTTCACATTAAATTGTGGGAACTGGGTATTTCCCATACCCATGCTAGTGCTGGCTCCAACCATTCTTGCACTCTTAACTATGCTTCAAAAACACTTGACTGTGTATTTAAAATAACTGATTGTTCTGCAACAGTAACACAAAAACTGTATAGAGAAATACCTTGGATTCTTCTTGGCCGAGTCTTCACACTGCTAGAGAAGCTGCTGCGACAAAGAA
Source organism: Pinus albicaulis (assembly GCA_034641835.2). Classification (NCBI taxonomy): domain Eukaryota; kingdom Viridiplantae; phylum Streptophyta; class Pinopsida; order Pinales; family Pinaceae; genus Pinus; species Pinus albicaulis. The sequence goes on along the minus strand of CM076575.1, from coordinate 433,006,979 downwards.
CTCCTTCCTTCAGCTTCTTTGACCTTCAAAGAGCCTGGACTAGCTCTGATACCATGTTGGAATATATGAAAATTCTAGAACAACAATGGAAAGAGTAATAATCTCCTCTTTTAACAGAGAGAAATAAAAATTTCAATCACAGGAGACAGAGTTTCAACAGTATAAAACTTCTATTCCTTTAAAACAAATTGTTACAAAAATTTACTGGACTATTGCGAGACACAGTGCCAACAAAAGACTTCTCTGTCTCAACAAAAAAATGCACTCTGCCTCTCACAAACAACACTGTTGTGTATTGTGTATTTCGCACTGTTGTGCTTACAAAACAAAATATAACATAACAGGCTCTCGGGCCTTTTCACTTTATATATGCCACACATATATTAAAACTATACAAAACTATATTAAAACTTAAAAACTAAAACTATTGGGGCCCACTTAATAAAACCCGTACTGCAAGTTTAAAACATTACAATATCACGAAGGTTGTAAAACCTATTGTCGTGCGATATATATAAAAACAATTTAACATAATAAAACTTAAACATAAACCTTTGATTGCGTGATGAACCTCCGGATTTCAAAAACTTATGAGCCAAAACACAATGACCTTTTCACATAACACAACTTAGGTTGGTGATGTCAGCGCTTGAACGCGCGATGAATTATCCAATCGAACATATAAAAATGTTTCAGGTCTGCCCAAGGCTTGCTGACGCAAGCAAAGATTGTAATTCGAAATGCGTTTATCAATTCCACCATATAAATGAATCGGGTCTGAATGTAAAACAAATCACACGACCAACCAAAAATTTCGATGGCCGATTTGGAACAGACGCGATAAACCTTTTAGCTCCGCCATAATAAACTCCATCGGTTCCGTGGCTTAAACATGTCAATCAGCCCAACCAAAAGTTCTGATCGCCAATTGAAAGAGCGGATGTGATGGAAAAATAAACTCTGCCCTATACAATGGATCAGATCTAGTTTTATATACTGTGCAATTGGGCCAACAAACAAAGCACTCCTGATTGAATCAATCTTGTGATTGTTTATGATACTGCCACGTGGTCTGTGGACCCATAGACCCCGGCTTATGTGGAGAGTGATTTAAAATGGCTGTGGTATTATATATATGTGATACCTCCGATTGCGTTGAACGCATCAGACCTCCACCATCAACAAGACACTGTTCCTGTGGGGACCACGGGGTTAAAAAAAATGCCCGCGTACATAAAAAAATATCTCTGTGTAAGAAATAAAAGGTATTCTGTTTTTCCAAAAATAGAGACTGTCCCCGAACAAAATAAAATATTTCCTTTCAAATAAAAATACTGTGCCGATTCAAACAAAAACTGAAACTGACTGTTCAGCAATTTTAGAAAGCGGTTGGAGGAGAAAAAACTGGAGAATAACAATGGAAAGCAGCTCTGCACAGCCACTGTTGAAAGTAACATTTCAACACTCCCCCTTACTTTCAACTGTTGGGTTATCAGTCATACCCAGGCATTTTCTCAAAAATTCGAAACTTTTCTGCCCCAATGGCTTGGTCAGAATGTCTGCAAACTGCTCCTAAGTTCTGCAGTGTTCCAAAACAATTTCTCCATTGCTTACCAATTCTCTGATGTAATGAAACTTTGTGTCAATGCGTTTCATTCTCTTGTGAAACACAAAATTCTTAGATAATGCAATAACTGAGCTTTTGTCACAGAAAATCACAGTTCCTTTTGCTTGCTCTTGGCACAAAATTCTTAGCATCCTCCTCATCCAAATTTCTTGACACACTGCTGCTGTAGTTGCCACATATTCTGCCTCTGCTATAGACAATGCTACAATGGGATGTTTTTTAGAAGCCCAAGAACTGGCTCTTGAACCCATGTGAGAAACATAACCGGAAGTGCTCTTCCGATCATCTACACTTCCAGCCCAATCACTATCAGTGTATCTTATTAAATCTGAACATTCTAAAGCAGTATATAAAATACCAAACCCTTTAGTACCTTTAACATACCTCAAAATTCTCTTCGCTGCCTGCCAATGTGCATCCTTCGGTTTCTCCATGAATCTGGAAATCAAACTAACAGCATGCATTATATTGGGCCTAGTTGCAGTCACATACATGAGACTGCCAACTATGCTCTTGTACAAAATAGTATCGAAATACTTGCTACTGTCCTCTCTACTGAGTTTTAATCCCATCACTGTGGGAGTGATTGCTTCTTTGCTCTCCTGCATATTAAATCTTTCAAGAACTTCATTAACATATTTTGCCTATGAGATAAAAATCCTATTTTCATCTTGTTCTACTTCTATTCCTAAGAAGTATCTCAACAAACCCATGTCAGTCATTTCAAATTCTTGTTTCATGACTATTTTAAAATTTTCAATAAGGTAATCATCATTAAACATGAAAATAACATCATCAAAATATAAAACTACAATCAACATTTTATCATCTTTTTCTTTGATGTCGAGGGTGGGTTCTCCCTCACACTTTTCAAATCCATTTTCCAGTAGATAGGAATCTATTCTACTGTACCTCGCTCTTGGCACCTGCTTTAGGTCATAAAGAGCTTTCTTCAACTTGCACACTTTTTGCTCTTGGCCTCTATTTTCATAGCTGAGAGGTTGTTCAATGTAAACCTCTTCCATTAACACTCCATTTAGGAATGCTGACTTCACGTCCATTTCGTAAAATTTCCACTTGTTTTGTGTTGCTATGGACAGCACTGCACTCACGGTTTCCATTCTAGTAACCGGTGTGAAAGTTTCCTCATAATCTATCCCATGCTTCTTCTTATACCCTTTGACAACAAGTCTTGCCTTGTGTCTCTCTATTTTTCCTTCAGCTTTACTCTTGGTCTTGTAGACCATTTAACTCCAATGACATCTTTACCTTTCGGGAGTTCAACCAAATCCCATGTCTTGTTTCTTTCTCTGGAATTTATCTCCTCATCCATAGCTTCTATCCATTTCCTATCTTTAATAGCTTCTTCAAAGTGGATAGGGTCATCAACATGACAATATAAAGCAAACAAAGAATTGATACCTTCATTTGCTACCTCTTGTTCATAAATTTCATTCAAATTTATGAACTTCTTACCTCTTTCATTAGGTGTACAGGTGCTTGAAGAAGCACTTGAATTTCCTCCTTGTGGTGTGCTTGGAGAAGCACTTTCATTTCTCCTCAAGGGTGTGCTTTGCTACCCTTGTGTTGGTGTTGCTGTTTGGGGATGTATTCAGCCAACTCTTCATCATTTTCATTATGGGATAAACATTGTTTAACATTCACTGTTTTCTCTATGCTTCCATCCCAAGCTTCCTCCTCAATGAACTGAACATCTCTGCTCACAATAAACTTCTTGGTGGATGGGTTGTACAACATATAAGCTTTGGCTTCCTCATTGTATCCAATGAAAATAAATTTCGCCCCCTTGCTGTCCAACTTCTTCCTTAACTGATCTGGAATGTGTGCATAAGCCACACATCCAAAAACTTTCATGTGTGTGACACCTTGCTTTGTGCCACTCCATGCCTCTTCTGGCACTTTGTTCATAACTGTTTTTGTAGGGCATCTATTCAAGATGTACGCCACACAATGTACAGCTTCAACCCAATAATCATTAGGCAAATGCTTTTCCTTTAACATACTCCTTACCATGTCCATTATGGTTCTATTCTTCCTTTTGGTAACTCCATTTTTCTTTGGAGTATATCTAGTTGTAAACTGTTTATGGATTCCATTTTCTCTACAAAAATGTAGAAAATATTTAGAGATATACTCACCTACTCTATCAGTCCTTAAAACTTTGATATGCAGCCCACTTTGGTTTTCAACAAGTGCTTTGAAATTGCAAAATCTTTCAAACACTTCACTTTTTTTTTTCAAAAAATAGACCCAAGTTTTTCTAGTAAAATCATCAATAACTGTTAGCATGTAATGGCTGCTAGCAAGTGATGGAGTTTGCATCGGTCCACACAAATCTGAGTGGACAATCTCTAAGGGTGCCTTTTCCCTTATGTTTTTCCCAGAAGGAAAACTTTCTCTATGTTGTTTCCCCAAGATACACCATTCACAAAGGCTGTCCGGTTTCTCTATCAATGGAAAACCTCTTACCATTCCTTTTTCCGTTCAACAAGTTAAGACCTCCAAAGTTGAGATGTCCAAATCTCAAGTGCCACAAACAATTGTCATATTTTGGTTCGCTTTGGAAAGCCTCTTGTGTCACTTCTGCTATCTCTTCTTTATTCTTCAAATCTACTATCATTCTAAGAGGGAACATCATGTTCCTTGTCATCTTCACTTCAACAATACATTGTTTGCTGGGTGGTTTATCCATGATGATGCAAACATCATCCTCAACAAAGACATTGTACCCCTTTTGAACAAGCTATCCAATACTCAAGAGGTTACACTTCATTCCTGGAACATAATAGACATCTGTTATGGATTTCTTTACACCTTTCCTTGTTAAAACATTTACATCTCCTTTTCCCATAACAGAAATTTTACTATCAGTCCCTAGTGTGACTTGTGACTTCACACTCTCATCTAGCATAGGAAACATGGCTATGTTTCCTGTCATATGGTTACTGCAACCAGAGTCTAGAAACCATAAATCCTAACTCTTTTCCTCAGCCATATTACAAGCTAAAAACAAATTATCTTGGCTAATATTTTCTCTAGTGAAATTTGCACTAGTTCTATTACTCATATCATGCTGCTTCTTCTTACATTCATTTGCATAATGTCCATATTTTTTACAATAGTGACATTGGAAATTGGATTTATCATACCTTTTTCCTTGAGCATTCTGCTGACCACTTTGCTGGCTGTTGCCTTGGCCTTGATGCTAATTTGGATTGCTGCCCCTTCCTTAAGCATTTGATGGACTGTTTCTTCCACCTCTGTTTTGGCTTCTGCCTCTTCCTCTCTTGTTTCCTCTACCTTGCCCTCTTCCTCTTCCGAAAGACATTTGGGTCTTAAAGGCATGCTCTAGAGATGAGTTTTCATTTCTACCAATCTCTGCTCATGGGTCATCAGTGATGCATTTAGCTCATCCACTGAAAAATTTGTGAGATCCTTAGTCTCTTCTATGGTGCTGACAATCACATCGAACCTTGAGGGTAGGCTCCTCAAGAGTTTCTCCACAATCCTCTTATCTTTAAGAGTCTCTCCATGAGACCTTATCTGTGTGACCATTCCAATCACATGACTGAAGAATGAGTCAATAGTATCTGACTCTTTCATACAGAGAGTCTCAAAGTCTCTCCTCAACAACTAAAGTTTTGTTTTCTTCACTTTTTCCATGCCTTGATAGGCTGTCTTGAGAGTTTGCCATGTTTCTTTGGATCTCTTAGCTGCTACTATCCTAGGAAACACACTCTCATGCACTGCTTGATACAAGCAGTAGAGAGCTTTGGAGTCTTTCTTCTTATTTCTCTTCAATAGTTCTCTTTCTACATGTGATAAATCATCAAACTCATTTTCATCTTCTAGCTCATTAAAGCCATCCTCAACAAGTTCCCATATGTCTTGGGAAGAAAATAAAGCTCTCATAGTTATTGACCAGTAGTCATAATTTTTCCCATTAAATTGTGGGAGCTGGGTATTTCCCATACCCATGCTAGTGCTGGCTCCAGCCATTCTTGCACTCTTAACTATGCTTCAAAAACACTTGAATTTGTATTTAAAATAACTGACTATTCTACAATAGTAGCACAAAAATCTTATAGAGAAATACCTTCGATTCTTCTTGGCTGAGTCTTCACACTACTGGAGAAGCTGCTGCAACAAAAAACTCCTTCCTTCGGCTTCTTTGACCTTCAAAGAGCCTGGACTAGCTCTGATACCATGTTGGAATATATGAAAATTCCATAACAATAATGGAAAGAGTAATACTCTCCTCTTTTAATAGAGAGAAATCAAAATTTCAATCACAGGAGACAGAGTTTCAAAGCTATAAAAATTCTATTCCTTTAAAACAAACTGTTAGAAAAATTTACTGGACTGCTGCAAGACGCAGTGCCAACAAAAGACTTCTCTGTCTCAACAAAAAAAACGCACTCTATCTCTCACAAACAACACTGTTGTGTATTGTTTATTTCACACTATTGTGCTTACAAAACAAAATATAACATAACAGGCTCTCGGGCCTTTTCACTTTATATATGTCACGCATATATTAAAACTATACAAAACTATATTAAAACTTAAAAACTAAAACTGTCGGGGCCCACTTAATAAAACCTGCAGTGTAAGTTTAAAACATTACAATATCACAAAGGTTGTAAAACCTATTGTCGCGCGATATATATAAAAACAATTTAACATAATAAAACTTAAACATAAACCTTTGATCGCGTGATGAACCTCCAGATTTCAAAAACATATGAGCCAAAACACAATGACCTTTTCGCGTAACAAAACTCAGGTTGGTGACGTCAGCGCTTGAATGCGCGATGAATTATCCAATCGAACATATAAAAATGTTTCAAGTCCGCCTAGGGCTTGCTGACGCAAGCGAAGATTGTAACACAAAATTCGTTTATCAATTCTGCCATATAAATGAATCGGGTCCAGACATAAAACAAAACATACGACCAACCAAAAACTCTTATGGCTAATTTGGAATGGACGCGATAAACATTTTAACTCCACTGCAATAAATTCCATCGGGTCCGTGGCTTAAACATGTCAATCGGCCCAACCAAAAGTTTCGATCGCCGATTGAAAGAGTGGATGCGATGGACAAATAAACTCCGCCCTATACAATGGATCGGATCTGGTTTTATATACTGTGCAATCGGGCCAACAAACAAAGCGCTCCGGATTGAATCAATCTTGCAATTGTTTATGATACTGCCGCGTGGTCTATGGACCAATTTAAAATGGATGTGGTATTATATATATGTGATACCTCCAATTGCGTTGAATGCATCGGACCTCCATCATCAACAAGACACTGTTCCTGTGGGGACCACGGGGTTAAAAAAAAACTCCCGCATACATAAAAAAATATCTCTGTGTAAGAAATAAAAGGTACTCTATTTTTCCAAAAATAGAGACTATCCTCGAACAAAATAAAAGACTATTTTTCAAATAAAAAGACTACGCTGATTCAAACAAAACTGAAACTGACTGTTTAGCAATTTTAGAAAGTGACTGGAGGAGAAAAAACTGGAGAATAAAAATGGAAAGTGGCTCTACACAACCACTTTTGAAAGTAACATTTCAACACAACTCGTGGCATTGCATACCTACATGAAGACTGCAGAAATCGCATCCTGCACTATGATATAAAACCCCACAATGTTCTCCTTGATGCTAATTTTTTGCCCAAAGTTGCAGATTTTGGTCTTGCCAAAATATCAGACAGTGAGGAAAGTCACATGTCTGTGGCTAATAGAGGAACACTAGGATACGCTGCTCTGGAGATGTGGTTAAGGCTCTATGGAGTTGTCACCGATAAATCTGATGTGTATAGCTATGGTATATTACTTATGGAGATTGTGGGTGGAAGGAAGAACATCGATTATAAGTATCTTTAAAGTAGCTCAAGTAAATTCTTCTATGTAGAGTGGGCTTTTAAACAAGTCGAAAAGGGGGAGTTCAAAAATCTAAGAAAAAAGGACATGTTAGAGGAAGACCGAGTCATCACCAAAGGGTTAAGTTTAGTTGGGCTGTGGTGCATCCAGTTCAAGGCATCTCGTCATCCCTCAATGAGCAAAGTTGTCCAGATGTTAGAAGGAGACATTGAGATTACCACTCCTCCATTCCCATTTCCGGTTGACACACCTTTGCAGCGACCGTCTTCTCACCAATCTTCTTCATCTTATTCTTTGGACATTCAAATTATGGATCTCACCAGTACTGAGACTGGTGAACCCTCCAAGTAACCTAATATGCTACAAAAGATAGTGGAAAAATATAGTTGAAGGGAAAGTATAGAGAAGTTTTCAATTGATTCTATTCATCGTAGTGATATTCTTATAGGGTTTAGGCTTATTAGTTTGAAGAAATTTAAAAAAAACTGCGTACAAGAGTGCTTTTCAATTTAGAAAATGTGTGTACAAGAGCGGTTTTCAATGTACTAAAAGATCATTTTTCAATTGAATCCTGTCAACAAGGTTTTATGTGTATAGCTTCAAACAATTTAAAAAGTGTTCGTAGAAGCTAAAGTAGTTGTATTGTTTAACACCTAGATACCTGTTAGTGTATTTAATAACTCCCAAAAACAAACTGTCTACTCCAGTTTGTGGTATATAATATCCATTCTTTTCTAATAGCCTTATTCAAAGTGTATTCATGCCTATGAAAAGCTTTTCGGGATGTATGTTTAATTATGTTTCAAGGTGAAGTTTCACATTTTCAATTTACATACCGAAAAACTGATTCTGGTTGTTTTGAGATTATATATTCGAAAACTGATTTCGATAGCTTAAAAATTGAAATTTATATATTTGAAAAACTAAAATTTCACAGTTAAAAAAAGGAAAATATCAATTTTGAAAACCATTTGTTATTATATCTAAATTTGTTCAATTAATTTTTCAAAAAGTTTACCCCTCTCTCTTTTTTATATATATAGTGTTGGGTAGCAAATATTACACTATCTAAACATGCTCAACAAAATTTGCAATAAGGTTGGATCTCAACATTGTTTAATATAGGTTGATATACTCTTTATATACATTTATTAGTATTGTTATTAGATTTTTATAATATTTAATTTATTTTAATTATGGTAAAAAAAATAAAAGTAATTTCAATATAATAATTTATTTTTATTTGATTTCATGTTAATTTAATTTTATATGGATGTTGTTATTTATTTTTTTTATATTGAAATTTTGATGTATGAGTTCCACTCATCATTATGAAAAAAATCTTTGGTTTAGGTCAAGGTTGAAAGGGACTTTTTCTCTTTCTAATATCTCATCTTAGTGGGACTGAAAATAAAGTTGAGACAAAGAAACATTCACTCGAATCAATAAGAAAAAACAAATATCATCAACTACCATTTAAGAATAGATGATTCACTTGGAAAATGAAGACTGATGAAGGTAGACTAGCCAAATCCTTTCCCTTTAAACTTTTCCTAAAAGACCTGCATTCATAAAGCTAAACTAGCAATTGCACCAGATGTTGCAAAGGAAATGTCGTAAGGCTTAAATTTCAGAACCATTCTGATATATAAAAAATCATTGAAGATTAAAATTAGTAAAGAAAATGTCATTCAAGATATAAGAAATCACTTACATTATGCCAAATTGATAGATTCTATAACCTTTCGAACATAGATTTCATCATAATCTTTAAAGATGGTCTTTCAAATTCCAATGGAAAATATTTGATAGTTATCTTTCCAAATCTAAATTTCAGACATCATCGCAACAAACTATTAATTTAATTCAATATAAACTCAATAGTATTAATAAGATGTTTGATAGTCTAGAGGAGGGTTCATATTGTTTATTTTTCTTTCTTGAATTATGAATATGTATGTCCAACATGTATGTGTTGTTGGATATATTTAGAAACGACTAAGTAGAAGACCACCATGGAGCAACTGAAGGTGCCAAGAAACTTTGGCATCTAATAGAATACTCATCAATTATTCCTTTGTAATTGCATAGTACATAGCAAGTGAATCATGGAGCAACTGAAGGTGCCAAGAAACTTTGGCATGTAATAAAATACTCATCAATTGTTTCTTGCTAATTGCATAGTACATAGCAAGGGAATCAAGGAGCAACTGAAGGTGCCAAGAAACTTTGGCATCTAATAAAATACTCATCAATTGTTCCTTGCTAATTACATAGTACATAGCAAGCATAGTACATAGCAATTGAATCATTAAGGTCTTGCATTTGCCAATTTTTTTTCATTTAAAATCATTTTGAGAGCTTGTAATCTCTATTAATATGTCAATTTTTGGAGTTAAGCAAGTCCAAAATTCAAAATCTAAGAGTTAGGATTATGATATACTCCCTCCTCAAAATTACGATATATTGCTCCAACATTAATGGTTTTATAACTAAATAAATTATTGGATGCCATTTGTAATAACCAAAAATAAAAAAATGCTAAAATCACATAAAACTTCTCATAATATTAAAAAACTCATGAATGGTTTTATAACTTAATAAATTATTGGTTGCCATCTGTAATAACCAAAAATAATATAAGAAACTACTAAAATCACATAAAAATTCTCAATATATTAGGGTGAAATGAAATTTCATCCATCCATTTAAAAAAAAAAATCAAATTAAAAAAATATTAAGGTGAAATGTCCATCTATTTAACAAAATAAAAATAAAAATCAAATTAAAAAAATATTGAGCTAAAATAAAATTTCATCCATCCATTTAAATAAATCAAAAATCAAAATTCAAAAATTGAAATACTTACAACTAACCAAGGAAGGGTCTCACACTGTTCCTATGAACAGAAACAACTTATCACAATGAAATTGTAAAGCAAACCTGCGCTAAGTGATGGGGGAGCGAAATGTGGTAAATTTTTTCTTTAATGCCCAAGTTTAAAAGAGTCATGAAATCACAGCTCTCCATCCAAACTGTTAAAAATATTTAAGTGAGATGAAATATCATTTATTTAATTTTAAAAATATGAAAAATTAAATTAAAATTATTCAAGCCTAGACCCACAAGTTGAAAGACATAATTAAATATATGTGATCACCAATATATTTGTGATTCAGTTTGGCCATCCATTTTGTTTATCATATATTGGAAATGGAAGGCCAAGAGTCTAGGAACGACAGAGGAGAAGATCACCAAATCCTTCCTCAACACCAAATTAAAATTTAACCCATGCAAACTAGCACGTCAACAGAGGGAAATCTTACTACACTATTTTATTGAATTCCAACAAAGAGTTAACCATTGGCTACGAGCTCTAATTGAAAGAAGCAAGGGAGTTGCGAGTCCAGAAGAAGCTAATGAGTGAGAAGAAATTCAAGCTACTCTTGTTCCTCATCTGAGTACAGGGGAAATAATGGACAAGCGACAATTACGAGAATTATCACGTGGTATTCTGAAGTTAGTTGCCAGGAACATTAATCTGCGTCATGGGCTATGGACTCTAAGAGTGGAGAGAGGCCAGTTCCTAGATTACGCAACAACCTATCATAATTAAACCCCTTGTTCATCATTGTCTATCATAAGTATAAGCATTTTTTTATTTTGTAATATTTTTAATTAAAATGTCAAAAATATATATACTGGTTTGTATTGATAAATTAAAACAGACCCATTTATAAATTAAATTAGGTGCAAAACTAGAACCAGAGTATTTTAACCATTCGAAAATTACTAATGTAATTATATATATTGATCTGTACCGATAAATTAAATCAGTTACAAAACCAAGAGAAAAATATTTTAACCATTCAAAAATTACTAATGATTTGCTTCATTGAGCTCACGTCTTGAAGAATTTTCATTGTTACATATCTTTATTCATATGCATACATCAATATTTTACCTCAGAGAGAGAAAAACACATAGACAGAGCGATGAAAACCACATTGAAATGTTAAAAATATTGTGATTACCTGCCAAACATCATAGTCATTGATGCTTATGGGTTGGTCAAGGTTGACGCATCCACAATCTGAAGATTATCAACTCCCTTCAACTGATACCTCTTGTTAATCACAGACGCAACTTCACATTTGCCATGGTGATAACGATACAGTGTGTCTAGTGTACCAGGTCATTTGCCATGGTGATAATGATAGTGTGTCCAGTGTACCAGGTCAGAACTGTGCCATGGTTGCGTCTTCCCAAATTCTTTTTGGCAATGCCTACCCGCTGAAGTTGAAGGCTGCGTCTTCCCAAATGATTTTTGGCAACACCTACCCACTGAAGTTGAAGCCATGAGGCAATCAGCATTGAATCTCCACATAGATGGTGTATCCATGATTTTAGTTGAAGGCATGCACCCATCTCTGGAGGTCCAGAGGGTGTGAATAGTAATCCTTGTCGCATAACCGAAGCTCTGCCATCGGTAATGGAATTGCTAGTTCAGAGATCCTGTTGTGTAACCGAAGCGCTCCCTTAGAATAATGGAGTTGCTAGTTTTTCAATAATTTCTTCATAATACACTTCTTTCTTGTTGGGGGTTGTTTTTCTGGTTGGGGACGTGTGGAGATGTGTTGCCATTTACAAAGTAGCTCAAAAATTTTCAACATCAAATCGAAATCGCAAAAGGAATGGCTAGGTTGAAACCTTGTAGTTTGGTCGGCTTTCTGTAATGTGTAAGAGATATTGTAGAGGTTACAAAATTAGTTAGGTAGTTAGGTTAAATGAAGGAAGTAGTAGATGATGGTCTAAAACATTTGAATCATTTAACATTTGATCTAACGTTGTAAGAAGATATACATGATAGCTAGGTGAGTTGTTTTCAAATAAGAATACCTTACGACATAATAAATGGGGACAACAATATATATAAAGAGAAATCACACATGATGAGATAAATCAACAAAACAATTCATGATCATAAACTATATTATGACAACACTGGTTTAGAAAAAAAAGGAATGAATTCCTTATTATAAAAATTGATAGTAATACAAGGCTTTGAAAACACATGCTTCTTGCTGAAGGTCATAGTCAAAATTGTTTTCTAGGTCCCTTGACTCTATACTAATGGTCTCAACAACAATGTCTTGTTCTTTCATAAAAAAGAGAGAAAGAGCAAGAGTCTCTTTCCAAAACCTAGAGAACAAAGAGAAAACAAAGAAAAAGTGTTTTAAATCTAAGGGAATATCTTAAAAGCTCAAGAGGATTGTAAACAAAATGGTTAGTGGAAAAATTTCCAACATAGGCATGGTTGTGTATACTATCACTACCTCTCTCATTCACCCAAGGCATCATTAAAATTAGAATGCACGTCCTTTAGGAAAATTTTAAAGGAAGAAGATGATAAATGGATTTTGTGGGTGATTAATCTATCCTTAAATGGAAATTAATAAAGAATGTTTATTTTCTTATTGATTAGAGTGATTTTTTTTTCTCTACTCTGTCATGGTTTTAATCCTAACTATTATCAAAAAATAGAAAAAAAAATTAATTCTTGACATAGTCTATCTCACTAAAATAAGATATTAGAAAGAAAAAGAGTCCTTTTAAAATTTGACCTAAACCAAAAAGAATTTGTTATAATAATTAAATAAACCCATGCATCAAAATTTCAATATAAAAATAATAATAATAACAATCCTTATATAAAACTATTAACATAAAATCAAATATAAATAAATCGCTATATTAGAATTACTTTTAATTATCTTTTATCATAATTAAAATAATTAAATATGATAAAAATTTAAATGAAATTTTATAACATCTTATAACAAATAATGTGTTTACATACTAATATATAGAGTATAAAATAATAAAATAAAAATAGTTTTTAATTACTCAGCCTTTTGTACTTAATATATAAAATTTAAACTCTCAATCAGGGTGTGGAGAGGGCACAAATCCTTATACAGAATGATGAGGGTAGTTAACGTAAGTTCTCACAACAGGCAGGCCAGCCTAGCCGGAAGTAAGTGGCATGGTAATGGCGACAAAGGTGGCCACTTGCGGAGAAGCGACTGCTCCTCTCAAGGGAGACTCCATGTGATGAGAAAAGATAAGTCGAGTGGTTTGAACTGTAGGGATATTATTATGTATGTTTGGTTTCTTACATTCACGGTGAGAAGTGTGGCGGAGCCGAGGGAGACGAAGGCTGGAAGCGTCTGTCCCAACCTCTGCAACCAGCGACATCACCTCGTGGCACAAGGGTATGTTGAATTTCATAACCCCTTAACCCCCTGTACATGGATCAAATTAAGTTTTGTGTGTTGAATGTTGTCAAGTGGGGGACTGTGATACAAAGCATTGTTATGATGCATGGTTGGGTGTTTGAAGAAACCACCAAGAGTACTATGACCAGGCACCAGTTAATTTCTATTCTATTCGAGATTATGTTGTGTAAGACGGGAGATAAGGACATGGATAGGGGGGTGGGGAGTCGAGCAGACCATGGCAAGTCCAGGTCAGCCACTCGAAATCTAGAATGAAGCTATGGAATCATGAACTTGAATGGTCAGTTGGTCTCTAGAGGGTGTGAGTTCGATTGTTGGGAGTATGGTAACTGTAAGGGAAGAGGAAACTCCTCCGCATGAGAATACCTCGACAGACCTCGGCATGGTGAAGGGGGTGAATGGGTCGAGTTACAGTTGGGAGATGATACGAAGACCTCGGCATGTTGCTGTGGGTGAGGGAGTCGGGTCACAGTCGGGAGTTTATATGGAGATTCGGGTGTGTCAATTGTATAGTCATTGCACTCATATGTTATTGTTGTGGCCTATGAAAACATGCTTTGTCTCTGTAACAATCTTGGGAAGGAATAATAGGACCATCGGTGGAAAGGCACGAGCCCTCATAGCAACTGAGTCCCCCATTCCTATCGACTAGTAGCCAATGGCTCGAGCGAAGGTAGTAAAGGAGGAAGCGGGAGGGGTCAATAGGAGACAGTCATGGAAATATGGTCCGCAGAAAGAAAAATGGGAAACATCCACCCAAGCTCCTAAGCAGTTGGGGTGGAAACCTCAAGCCAAACACACCACAGATGCAACTCTCATTTACCTATAGAAAATCTCGATCCAAGTGAGGAAGGTCATTTCTAAATGGGAGGAAGCCCTCACCCACCAAGCTAATTAAGAGGAGATAATCCTGGAAGGAGAAATGATAGTTCCTTATCCAGGCAACACTAGAGGAAGAGTAGCCGAATATCAGAAAACTATGCAATTTTACTGGAGGATGAAGCAATTAGTGGAAAAAACCATCATGCATACCACAGAGTTCATGCAAATAGATTCTACAACGTAGGAAATTCAAAGGGATTTTCATCTACTGCATTTCAAATCCAACAGCAGAACACCCGCTTGAAGAGAATCGAGTAGCTCCTGAAGCATCCGCATGAAACAGAGATGCCTAGGTCCAATGCTAAAGACCTGACGCCTGTCGATTCCTTAGAGGGATGAGATTGTTTTAGTCTTGCTTGCCTTTACTATTTATGTTTATCTATGTTTACGTCCTTGATGTTGAAATATGTAGATAGTATGTTTATGTCCAGTTGTTCGAACAATTTCAAAGTCAACAGCATTTCGACATTAAAAGCTGAGTATGATAGAATGAAATTTTTTTGTTTTTGGATGGATTATAATGTCTTCCAATGGCCAACAGATTTGGTTTCCCACCAAGGCTCATTGAGACCTCAGAAGTGATTATATTATGCAATCTACCCTTTTAAATATGAATTAAAAACCATATAATACTCAACTTACAAATATATATATATATATATATATATATATATATATATATATATATATATATATATATAATAATAATAATAATAATAATAAATAAATAAAAGATGGAATAAGAAAATTTCTCATATTTAATTTGGATATATACTTTTACATACCTAAAGCATTTTAAAAAATGATATTTATTATTAAATAGAAAGTGTATATTTTTGTAATTTTAAAATTTCACATTGTATTTTGATTGATGTATATTATGAAATGATTATTTCATTTAAAAAAGTCATCTATATAGTGTTTTCTCAACTAAAATAATAAATAAATTAATGAAAATTTATAATTTAATAGATATTATATAATTAAATTTTGATAACTATTTTTAAAAAATAAAAAATATAATATTAGAATTTTTGTGTATTTTAATTAATTAATTAAAAAAGAAACATATCAATATTATAAAATTTAAATTTAAATTTGATTAAAAATTTACAAGGATTTTATCCAACTATTTAGTGTTTAATTTTTCATATGATAAATATTTCATCTAATCTATTTAAATTAAATTAACAATTTTACAATAAAAATATAATATAATAAAATTATTAATAAATTTTATATTTTAATATAGTTTATTATTATTTTATTTTATATTATTAAATAAAATAGTAAAAAGTATTTTATCTTTATACTATTTTACAAAATGTGAGAAAATGTAGAAATTTCCAGTATGATAAATAAAATATTCTCACCTTAAGTCATAAGATCTTTCACAAATTTTCCTCATAAACTACATTACAAAATATGTTTAATAATTTTAATTTAATTATTAATAATTAATAAGATAATAATAGGATATAATTTTTCTAAATCATATTCACATAATATTTTTAGTAATAATCATCAATAGAAAGTTCACATAAATCATGAGTAGTCTTTCTCTTGGTAGTAAGTTTCTCTCCACTCAACTTTATATGTGTGGAGTAGTCCTTAAGTGCATTTTTTCTAGTCTACACATTTCGATTTAGAATTAGGCCAAAAAATTTGTGGCCAAATCTTTATTTGTGTTGTTTAAACTGATTTTTTGACTACATATATGAATTCACCACTCTCAAAAACCCTATCAAACTTGATTTCAATGAATTCTTTGTGAATTCTAAACAAATTAAATTTAAAAATAAACTAAAAAGCTTTCTACTCACTCACATACATACATATATATATATATATATATATAAACATATATAAACTAATTTTAATAAACATCAATTTAAAGGGCATTTTCTCTTCTCCATCGTGCAACGCATCCTACCATCCTACTTTCAGATGCCATACCAATTATTCAAAGCACGTTGGAAGAAACAACACTTACTTACTGTTATGGTTCCACTGTTTCATGGTAAGACCAACCTATTTTCTACTTCGGAATTGAAATCATAATAAAGAGACGAAGGATATTTGAATTCATATAGTCAAGTGATTAAAGTAGACACGACATATCAAAAACACAAGAATTATCCGTCTATTTTATTATACGTTGAGTTTGGTCCATTGAAACACAAACGTTGATTCTTCCACCACTTCCTCCTCGTTAGTCAACACGATTGCAGGACTGTCCCTGTGGACTGTTAAGATGAGTTTTCACTTGCCGTCTGATTTTTACTCGCTCTTTTTCCATTTTAACACTTCTCATTATTTAATAAATTTGTTAAATTGTAAAAATCATACAAAGATTTTGATTATTTGAATATTCTAACTTACAAAAGTTATTAAAAAACTCTTCTAAATTATCAAAATTATTTAAAAATTACACCGAAACCAGTCTAAACTAGACCAATCTTTAAAAGACTGAATTTTAAGTAAAACGAGATCTTTCAAAACCATGGCATAATGGTACTAGTCTAATTTTTTTTTCTTAATTCTATATTTTTTTAATATTTATATTTTATTTATGGTATTAAAAAACATTAATTTATATAATAGTTTTTCACATTATTGTTCTAAAAACATTGTAATTTTAATATTCAAATACTCGAAAATTTTTAATGATAACCTCTGTTTTGATTTAAAAGTTGATTAAAAGTTTTAATTCATCATAATATAAGTTTTCAAAACATGTTTTCAACTAACTTGATTTTTAAGTTTTTTCCGGAATGGTCCTATTTTGTGAGCATCATTTTTTAATTTAAAAAATTATTTTAAATTAATTATATAAAAATAATTACTTTTAATATAAATTTGAAATATAAAAAAATATAAAAATAATGACTATGCAATTAACCAAAAATATGCAATTATACACAACTATAATTGATTTCTATTTATTTTAAATTATAAATATATATTATATTTAATTTTATTATTTTAAATATATTTTATCTTTATTTAATTTAAATTATCAATATATATTTATATTAAATAATAAAATTATTAATATAAACAATAATAAAACATTTAAATTTTATTATAAATATTATTACTATGTTATATTTAATATTAATATTTCACATATAATTAAATTAATTTAAATTAATTAAATATAAATAAATTTCACATCAATTAAATTATTAGTAACATGATCATCTTTGTCCTTTTAAGTTACATGATCATTAGTAACATGACCATCTTTTATCTTTGGTAACATGATCATTTCATTTTTTTTATATTTAGAATCGTGGATAATAAGATTATTTTTGTCCTTTAGATTTCATATTTCATATACTATAATGAAATTATTTAATGAATGAAGTCAAATTAATAATATTTATATTTTTTCAAATTTAAAAACTTAAAAAAAAAATTATTATTAAAAAATATTTATTTGTATTATTTAAAATTTTATTTAAATTATAAATATTTTATAAATTAAAAAAAAAAAAAGTCATTTTTGTTAAAAAATTTTGAGGAAAAAACCTATTATAATAGTAATATTACATTATGCACTATTGAATATAGTATTAACAAAAGGTGATTATTTTTTTTAATGAATTTGAAGCAACTTCGTATAGTGTTATTAATTTTTTAGGAAGTAATTTATTACTTATAAAATGTTATTTTTACTTTTTATTTAAACAAAATCTTATTAAATTTAATAAAGGTGATTGAGATTAATATTTTGTCTTTTGGTGATTTAACAATTTTGTAATGGAAATAGCTATATAAAAATCATATTTTTAATGGTTTTGAAATTAATAAAATATATTCATTTGATTTTCTTTAATTTTTGGTTTTTCAAGTTTGTATGTACAAATTAATATATATTATACAAATAATTTATGAGATGAACAATTTAATCATCTATATCTTTAGATAAGAGAGTAATGGTTATAAAGTGAAGATATATTAATAATTTATTTCGTTTAGGTTGAATAGTGAATATTTATCTTAATCTTGGAAAGTTTTTTGCTTTTTGTTTTTTTATTTGTTAGGACTACATCTTCATCATGTTCAATATATCATCTAGATGGAGTTGGATAATTGAACTGGTTACTTCACATTAAAGAGTGCACCTGATCACCCTCTATCCAAAAGCCCATGGACAAATTTGTTAAATTTTAAATTATATAATATACACAATTAAATTGTTTTAGTGATTTTTAAATATTGAATTTATGTATATATTTAAAAATAAAATTTAAATAATACAAAATCACAATTTCACTAATGATTTTATTACCCAAAATTAAAACATAAAATAATTGCAATCACAATAAACACTAATGTATAATAATTTTCATAAAAACAAACATAATATGTAATATATAATATTAAAAATTATAAATATTTTATTATATATTTAAATCAATTTTTTTTTTTAAGTAACCAATCAAATTCCTTTTAATATACATAGAGGTTCATTTTGGAATGTGACCATATACACGACAAAACTTCAGTTGTCCTTTCCTAATACTCCTAATCCAATAAAGACGGGATCGTTCTATGTCAAAGAATGGAAATTCCCCAGCAACCCACACACACACACACACACACATATAACACATGGCCTAGTAGTAACCCCTAAACCAGACTGTGGGTCATGGTAAAGTGAGATAGTGTAATGCCTTGGTGGGCCTAGGAATCCTTTATCATTGAATGGAGGGATATATGGTAAAGCCTAGAGGTGGTTTTCTCTCCATGAAGCCCAAGAATCCTAGGTTGGGATATATGGTAGAGTATGTCTCGGTTTAGAGCCTAGTAATCCCTGGAATAGACAATGGATTGTGGTAAAGCCTGAGAGACAAGGAGACACGAAAATTCCTCATGATGTAGGTGGATAAATCTGGTGGAATCCATATTTTTTTGGCCTAGCGACTGGGTGGAGATCATGGTAAAGCCTATATGCAATGTTTATTATTTTGGCCTAGTGATCTGGAGTGGATTATGGTAAAGCCTAAATTATAATGATGAGGGTGAGGTGGTTTAGCCTCGGGATGCCCTTGTTGGTTCTTTCGGTTTGATTCCGACATTCATTCTCGGAATATGGCACGAGGGTGATTGGATGAAGGGAGATTTGGCTCAGCTAATCTATGGTCAGTTGGAATGTGGAAGTCTCATCCCGAATTAGTTTTTGCATTCATCAATAGGAGGTTTTCTCCTTGTCATTTTATGTGTAAATGTACTAGTTTATATGTGGATTATATGGTTCATGCATCCTTGAGATTTCTATTGTTATTATGCTGGTTATAAGCATGTATTATGAAAGTGATGGTGTATGACTCTACTCATGTTTTTATTTGTAAATGAATAAACAATGTATCTATGACCTAATAGACTATAATGCAACTAATGATGTAAGCGAATAATGCTTCGTAGAGATTCTCAAATAAGTGTGAGACCCCTATGCTCATATGTGTTGTTTACACTTGTAGATTACATATTTGTGATATGTTTGACGAAATGTTTGTCATGGCTAGTAAGGATCCAATCTAGGCCTTGTCATGATTTTTTCACATACATCATTGTTTCGTTGTTTTATTTCATCTTTGAACTTTTCATTGAGTTCTAGGAAATGGTTTGGGCTTTGGGCCTTAAAAAGTGTCATAAATTTTGTGGATGCAGCCATAGGTCTAGGAAATTGAGTCCCTAAACGCACACATGCCTATGTCATGGGAACGTCTAGATCCTCTCAGACACACCCATGCCTATACTGTGGGAGTGTCCATGTTAGGTCCCTATATTACTAGTATAGTCTCTTATTATGTTAGTATAGCCCCCCTTATTGTTATTTTTGTAACCCTGTAACCCCCATATTGTCATTATTTTGCCCTTACATTATTATTGTTATGTCGGCTAGGATTACATTGTGGCCCCATGGACTCCTATATATAGAGAGGAGGTTTTGTCATTTGTAATCATCCAAGAATTGATCATTCATGTAATGTATTGGAGGTTACCCCCTCGAAGTGGCTTTTTTATAAGGCGTTGATATCTCTTTTCTTCTATTTTTGGAGTTGGTTTCACAACATTTGGTATCAGAGCCTTTGGGATTCTAGGGTTTCGCTGCTCCAAATAGGTCATCGTGGCATTTTCGCTATAACTTTTTTTCTACGAAGGTTCAGAAGTTGAAATTTTTATAGTACGAAGCTAAAATCTTGAGGAAAATTTTCACAAAATTTCAGAGCTTGGTTCGCAATATTTTTGGAGATATGATTTGTGGAATTTAGGTCTTTTTGCAGGCTCCTGAATTTAACCTAAATAGGTCATCGTGGTATTTTCGATATAATTTTTTTCTACGAAGGTTCAAAAGCTGAAATTTTTAGAGCTCGAAGCCGAAAACCTGAGGCACATTTTTGCAAAATTTCAAAGCTTGGTTCGCAATAATTTCAGAGATATGGTCTTTGGAAGTTAGGGTTTTTTCAGGCTCCCAAATTTCATCTCAAAGACGTGATCGTGGGAAAATCTTCATAACTCTCTCTCTGAGCATCCGATTGGAATGATGTAAAACGTGGATGCAAGAAGATGGACTATAGCTTCCTATTTATCAATTTCAGAGCTGAAGGAGGAAACAGTGACACGTGGCAAGTTTTACAAGTTCGCTCTACTGAACTAGTCCATAATTAGGTCATTGTGGGAGATTGGACATAACTTTGTCTTAAATAATCCAAATCAGGTCAAACCTATGACATTCAAAAGAGGATTTAGATGGCTACCTTAGAACCAAATTTTAGATATTGAAGATCCTAAATCACATATATAGTTCAGTTTCAATATGGAGCTCCTCAAAATCAAGAAAAAGGTGTGTATTTCTTTTTCGAATTACATAAGTCTTGTGTGAAAATTCAGTTTGAAGTGATTCCAAGGGCATATTGAAGCATAGATATCAGTATTGGGTTCTAAAATGCTACCTAAAAATAATTCCATACCCATTAAGCGCTCAGAAAGCTATACTATGAGGCCTGAAGAGGAAGAATTGCAGTATGAGAGATCAAAATTACGGTAACAAGTGAAACAAATTCCGATCTTACGAAGAGCAACTGAAGATGAGATTGATGGTTTAAAAGAAAAAATGGAGGTTAATCTGGATGGTTTGAAGGATCAAATAGAATCTAATATGGATGGTAAAGTAGTGGAAGATCACATCGAGAATCAACAACAAGTTCTCCAACTCTCAAAGGATAACCTAACTTTGGTGCAGAAGCAAATGAAACAACAAGAAGATCAACATCACATCGAAAGAAGTTCTGAAGCAGTCAAAGAAACAAGAACTCAACAAGTACGGTAAATTTCAGAGTATCTCAACAAGTGGAATAACTTTCCTGTAGAAGATTCCACATGGGAGGATGAGAATTTTATATAGAAGCATAAATAAATAATCAAGCGTTGAGGACAACACTTGTTTGAAGGAGAGAGGCATGTTAGGTCCCTATATTACTAGTGTAGTCTCTTATTATGTTAGTATAGCCCCCCTTATTTTTATTGTTGTAACCCTGTAACCCCCATATTGTTATTATTGTGCCCTTAAATTATTATTGTTAGGTCAACTAGGATTATATTGTGGCCCCATGGAATCCTATATATAGAGATGAGGTTTTGTCATTTGTAATCATCCAAGAATTGTTCATTCATGTAATGTATTGGAGGTTTCTCACTCGAAGTGGCTTATTTATAAGGCGTTTATATCTCTTTTCTTCTATTTTTGGAGTTGGTTTCACAACAGTCCAGGGGTTAAATGGGTTAAAACCTCATTGGGACCTAGGGGCTAGTTACCTGAGTGGTTGGGATGGCTCCTGGGAGTCGTGTTGCTGATGTGGAAGGTTTTTTTGATGTGTTTATGTATGTTCCACTTCCTTAAGGTTACCTAGGAGGTTGAATATGAACATAGTAGCCTCGCGTCGCATATTTACCCTGGTTGGCTGGTTACATGGGTAGATGTGGGATGGGGGTTTACAGAGTGGTATCACAACATGGTTCACCACTTGGACTGGATGGGCAATGTGTGTTGGTTATGAATTCATATCGGTTGCATGTGTGCTTTCATTCTTGTGGTATATATTCGTGTTTCTCATGCATGGTCTCGGTAATGGTTGTAGTGATGTCACCACGTGGAAGAGGAGGTTGTTATTGTGAAATGTGTCATCATGGGTGTATGATTAGTTATGATTTTTTGTGTGTTAGTGTTTACATGTTGACAACGTACATGGGTATGGTTAATGTTTTCATGCATGATGTCATGGTATATGTAGTGATATGGTCATGCATTAATTACTGGACTCTAGCTATAATGATGTGTATGTGATGATACATCTATGTGTTATATGTCTACATGTTGATACGGTTATATCTATACATGCATTATGTTGATTTGGATGATCTTGTAGATGAGGTATCCTCCCCAAATTATACTCAGGTACATTGGTTTATTATGGTTTTCTTTAGTTGACATATTATGCCTTCCAAGATAGACATGAAAATAAATAGAAAGATGCTAGACTACAAAGAATCTCCCTATGAATCAGATGAGAAACATGGTGGGAACTCTTTTGATTTGGAAGACACATTAAGAATATGGAAGGAAGAAATAAGGAGTTGTAAGGTAGAAAATGACAGAATCATACATGCACAAAAGAAACAAGAAGAAGTTAATGCAATACTTCTTCAGAGGTTTTCAGAATTGCAACAACAACGGCTCCTTGTGATCAACCATGGAAAAGAGGACATAAAAAATGGTTCATATGGAAATAGGTCTCTTGGTAGACACAGATCAAATAGAGCTAACATAGTGAGAGATGGTAGGTTGTTGGATACTCTGGATAGGAGGGGTGATGATTACATGTATTATTATAGTTTTGGTTCATATAGAAAAATGATCATCATCATTATCATCCTTACAAGAGGTGTGAAAGGGGAGACTTATCGGATTACTTTAAGAAAGCAAAGCCACCTAATTTTGATGTGGACTTGAAGAAACTAGAAGATGCAGAGGCTTGAATACTTGGGATGAACACATTATTTGAGTTGCATGAGTAAACAGAAAAAATTAAGGCTAGAATTTATATCTTTATCTTGAAAGGTAAATCATGCTTTTGGTGGGAATATATCAAGTGGTTCAAAAACATCATTATATATGACTTTAGTTAGCATGAGTTCAAGAGAATTTTTAGGAAGAAATACTTATCAGAAAGGTGCTACGACAGTAAGGCCAAATAATTCTCTGAGCTAAAGATGGGATCAATGACATATGAAGAGTACAAGACTAAATTCATGGAGCTATTGAGGTATGTACTGTATATTGAAGATGAGAAGGCTAAATTTCAGTGATTTTATAGTGGTTTGCAATTAGAATTTAGAGATTTTATTGAGTATGATGAGCCTCGGTCACTTGAAGAATTCATTGGGAAGTTGAATCATCGCTATGAGCATTCATTTTGTAAGAATGAATCTCAGAAAGCATGTAAAGGGAAGGAATAAGGTAAAGGTAAATGATATCCTAAGAGAGCAAGGCCTCATAATGTAGAAGAGAAAGAAAATGTGGCACTTCAAAAAACTTTAAATGCAGCTAGATAGGAAAATGGATCATAGCAACAACATAGAGGTGATGGTACTAGATGGTTGGAGTGTTGGACATATGGTAAGGAACACCTTAAGAGAGATTTGCCACTAGGCCTTATATATATAGTCGATAGAAAGCGCATACTGTTGGGGATGTTGGGCAGAGCATTTCTCATATTTATGCAGTCATGGAAAACATGCAGACAGATCACTAGGCATCTATCATTGAGATGGACGATAAGCTTTGTGACAGCAACAAAATTGAATCTGGCCCCCAAGGAGAGCTAGCCTCTAAAGTAGCTCTGTCAGCATTTTCATAAATACAGACTCTATTTATTATAAGAGATCCCCTTTAATTCTTGTCAAATTTATTTGTCAATTTCGTAGAAATTGAAAAATGAATGCTTTAATCCAACTTTAGTTACGGCCACTTATATACATAGCTCCTTATGTTTCTTTATTTCTGTGCGCCTAAATCATATGTACGCATTTCATATGTTATCCTTTCCCATGTTAAGACTTTGGATAATTTTAAATATATCTCTGGACTTTAATCCCTCATAATATAAATCTACGATAGTCCTAACTCCCAACCAACGGGAAATTTAATGTATTAAAGCTGATACGCCAACTTCCTTAACCAATGATACCACGAGAGAATAGATTGACCCACCTTTATACCTCTTAACCTTATAATCAAGGTTATAACACTTCTGACTAATATTAATAACCCGAAAATCTTGAAAATGAAACACTTTAATATACTTTAGGCCCTGACCCCACATATACAATCGACGAGTTTCAATTAAATGCAAATTCCCATACCTTGAGTTATCTTTCGTGCTATTTTTAGTGTGATCAACATTCGATGAGCCAGCCTCCAGATCGGACAGCGTACATCGATATCACATCTATTTCGTCATTGATAGTTAACGTGTGATAGGCATGCGATGAGGGCAGTATTGTCCCATCGACGTGGCCATTTTCCACTGGATTGCGTCGGCTTGGAGTGGTTTCACTTCCGTACAAAGGCGGTGCGATATGGGTGGGTTTGGTTTCAAAAACCTGCTCCAAATTGTGAACAGTGTTTGACCAGGGTACCACTAGGGTTAACACAAATCTTGTTATTCGTTCCGATGGGTTGACTCTGGGTTCGAATCTTGGGACAACACTCTTAGTTCACAACAAAACAAAATTATTTCTTTGTAAGCGGGGTTTTCACTACCAGTTGAGCTCACGGTGCTGTGGGAAATCCAACACTATAGGTCACACTCTTTCAAGCACACGATTCTACGCCCGGTACTAAGGTTACTGTAATCACCTCGGTTTCTCATACGGGTGCATATCAATAAGACACACTCAAAAGACTCAATATGGATCACGCTCAACCATGGACAGAGAGATACTTTCGAAGGTTCAACACAGCAGATTCTTCATCGAATTAACACAAAGCTAGAGGCTCAAAAACCTTGGAATCAAGAAAATGTCCACACAGAGACAGTATATCTATTCGACACTGATGATCAACAAATATCGAAATATATTCAAGCAGAGAAAAAATTCTTAACACGCAAAATATTTACTGTGGAAATCCCCCCCCTCCAATGTATCTGGGGGTTAAATTTTATATGCATTGTCATGTGTCTCTTCGGTTCCTCTGTGAGGACTGTTTCTACTCTAACAAAAGGCCTAATTACATTCATTTGAATAACTGAACAGGACAGATGGACTGAACCTAAAACTATTCGACTTCTTCTGACTCTAACTGATCTAAATGCAACAGACAGCTAAGGTATTGACACCTTGTTGTTACAAATTCGAATGTTTTTGAACCCTCCTAGCCACAACATGTGGAAAAATATCCTACATTGTTGGCTAGTGTCTAATGCCCCTGCATCAGAATCCCGAGGGTAATTTTCCTTCATGGACTCCTATCCATGAGTTCTTCCACTGATCTACCTATTTTCTGCAACATTCCTTCAGTCATCCAAGTGGCATCTTCCTTTGGCTGGTCCTTCAACTTGATTAAGTACTGAAATTACTCTTGTCCTCTGGTCTTTTTGGACACTCTTTTGCCTAATATCTTCTCTGGTTGTAATGGTTATGCTGGAGGTAGCTGATTTTCCCACTCAATATGTTCCTTGTCTGCTAGTCCTTCTTCTGCACCATTTTCTTCATACTTGTACAAATCTGCAACATAAAAAATGGGAGATATTCCACCATCAGGTGGAAATTCAATCTCATAAGCATTAGCAGAAAACTTTCTAAGTATCTTGCATGGCCCAATCTTTTTAAACTTTAGTTTGTTATACTGCTTCTTTGGGAATTTCTCCTTTCTCAAGTGTGCCAAAACCAGATCTTCTACTTCAAAATGGACTTCTCTTCTGCTCATGTCTTCTCTTCCCTTATATTTGATGTTGTTTCCTTGTAGCTGTTGTTTCACTTGTTCATGTATGGCTTGTATTTCTGAAGCAAATTCCTGACCATCAGCACTCCTCAGCTATGCCTTTCCCAGATTTCTTAACTCTGATATTCCTCTGGGGTGCATTCCATAAACAATATGGAATGGACTCTGCCCTGTGCTTCTGTTTGGTGAGTCATTATATGCATATTCTGCCTAGGGTAAAATATGATCCCACTGCTTGGGATGTTCTCCTGCAAGACTTCTCAACAAATTTCCTAGACTTCTATTCACTACCTCAGTTTGTCCATCAGTCTGAGGATGATAAGCTGAGCTGAAATTCAGCTTGGTACCAAGTTTCCTCCATAGGGTCCTCCAAAAATGGCCCACAAATCTAGTGTCTCTGTCTGAAACAATACTCTTGGGCAATCCATTCAACCTAACAACTTCTTTGAAAAACTAGTTAGCAACATGGGTGGCATCACTAGTTTTATAACATGGAATAAAATGTGCCATTTTGGAAAATCTGTCCACTACAACAAAGACTACATCATTCCCTCTCTGAGTCTTGGGCAATCCTAAAACAAATTCCATACTCACCATGTCCCAAGGCCTATTTGGAATAGGCAAGGGAGTGTACAATCCTACATTCTGGCTTCTTCCTTTGGCATATTGACAGATTTTGCAGGTTTTCACAAACTTGTACACTTCTGCTCTCATCTTGGGCCAATAATAAAAGTGACTCAGCTGCTCATAATTTTTATCAGTACTAAAGTGCCCAGCAATTCCACCACTATGCTTCTCCTTGATCAAATTTTCTCTCATGGAACATTTTGGTACACACAGTTGGTTTCTCCTGAATAGTAAGTCCTCCTGCAAGAAATAATCCAGCCACTGGCTTCTATCTGTTAGAACAGGGTTACAACATGCTTCAAATTCTTCCTTAAAATCTGAATCTATTTTATACAGTTCTTTGAGAAAATCAAATCCTACAACTTCAAAATTGGTTTCTTGAACAAGCATGTGCCTCCTACTCAAAGCATCAGCTACTTTATTTGCTTGGACACTTATATGTTTCAAAAAAAAGTTAAAACTTTGGAGATACTCAACCCATTTGGCATGCTTATGATTTAACTTGGGTTGTTGTACAATGTACTGCAAAGCATGATTATCAGAGTATAATACAAATTCTTTGGACATTAACTAATGCCTCCACTTTTTCAATGATTGAACAATTGCATAGAATTCCTTCTCATAAGAGGAATACTTCCTTCTGGTGTCATTCGGCTTCTCACTGAAGTAAGCTACAGGCCTATCATCCTGACTCAACACAGCTCCAATGGCTTCTCCACTGGCATCACACTTCACTTCAAATCGTTTAGTAAAATTAGGTAGAATTAAAACAGGCTTTTCAGTTATCTTTTTCTTCAAAAGTTTAAAGTTTCTTTCTGCTTCAACAGTCCATTTAAATGGTTTTTTTCTCTTTTTTATTGTCTCAATGATGGGTGAATTAATCTTACTAAATTTTATTATAAATTTCCTGTAAAAACTGGCAAGTCCATGGAAACTTCTTACCTCAAAAACATTTCTGGGTGAAGGCCACTCCACAATTGCCTTAACCTTTTCTGGGTCCATCTTCAATCCTTCTGCAGAGACAACAAAGCCCAAATACACCAACTCTTCCTTCATGAATGGGCATTTCTTTAATTTTATCAGCAGTTTCTCTTGGTGCAGCTTCTTCAAGACATAATTAAGATGCCTTAGATGTTCTTCTTTAGTTTTGCTGAAAACTAATATATCATCCAGATACACTATCACAAATTTACCAATGAATTCTTTCAACACTTCATTCATAAGTCTCATAAAATTGCTAGGTGCATTTGACAACCCAAAAGCCATTACCATCCATTCATACAATCCTTCATCTGTTTTAAAGGTAGTTATCCATTCATCACCCTCCTTTATTCTAATCTGATGATATCCACTTTTTAAATCTAACTTTGAAAAATATTTGGCACCACTCAAACAATCCATTAAGTCTTCAACTCTAGGTAAAGGGAATCTTCACCTGATTGTTATCTTATTGATTTCTCTGGAATCAGTACACATCCTCCAGCCTCCATCTTTCTTTGGGCTCAATACTGCTGGCACTGCACATGGGCTCAAACTTTCTCTAATCAGACCCTTGTCCACTAATTCCTGTACTTGTTTCCTGATTTCCTCATTTTCTGTGGGAGTCATTCTGTAGGCTGCCTTATTTGGAAGATGTGAACCAGGGATAAAATCTATCTGATGGCTAATCTTCCTCACAGGGGGAAGCTCATTAGGTAAATCATCCACAACAATGTCACAATAGCTATCTAACATCTCTTGGATTTCTATTGGAAAATCATAAATCTTTGTAGAAGTAAGAACTACCTTAGGTTTGCAAACCAAAGCAAAGCTTACCTCTTCTTCTTCAATGTGTTGTAGATACTCCTTCCTGCTCAGCAACAAGGTCTTTGGGTCAGCCACTCTACTTGATGGTTCTCCTTCTTCCATGGGTATCAATGTATGATGTACCCCATCTTTGAAGAACTTG
The DNA here is from genome assembly GCA_034641835.2 of Pinus albicaulis. Lineage (NCBI taxonomy): Eukaryota > Viridiplantae > Streptophyta > Pinopsida > Pinales > Pinaceae > Pinus > Pinus albicaulis. The sequence goes on along the minus strand of CM076575.1, from coordinate 432,977,659 downwards.
TAAGTGTTCTTCTTGCCATCATGCACTACTGCTCTGTCAAACTGCCAAGGTCTACCCAGCAGTATGTGACACACATCCATGGGCATCACATCACACAGGACTTTGTCTTTGTAGTTGCCCATTTGCAGCTCTATCTCACACTGTTCCTTTACAATCAGATGGTGCCCTTTATGCAGACAAGACACCCTGTAGCGAGTTGGATGCTCTCTTGTCTTCAAATTCAACTTCTCTATCACCTCAATGGAAACCAGATTGTCTATGCTGCCACTATCAATGACTAGCTAGCATCATTTCCCCTGGACTTTGCATATGCTCCTAAACAAAGTCTTCCTTTGTGCAAGCTCAGTGACCTCTTTGGCTTGTTTCAACAGGACCTTATTAACCACCAAGGATTCTCCCTTTTCTGGTAAAATTGCCTCTTCAATTGTTGCCTCTTCTCCAACCTGAGCAACAATAGCATTACTTGGACCAGCACCCATATTCTCTGGGCACTCATAATGCTTGTGTCCCACTTGATGACATCTATAGCACCTGAGTTCTCTACCTCTGCCTCTGCCTCCTCTTACTCTGTAAGAACCCCTTCTGCCTCTTGCATCACCCTCTGTAGATGCATTCTGAGGTGAGCTACTGTTAGCTCCATCTCTAGGTGTAGTAGGCTTTCCTCTACCACCCTGACTTCCCTTTCCACGAAAATTACCTCTCCCTTTGGCAGACTGCTTTCTTAGGAGTTTCTCCTCTGCTTTCAAGGCCATATAGTAGGCCTCTTCAACTGTCTTAGGAGATAGAAGACAAATTTCATCTTGGATCTCCAGCTTGAGACCATTCACATATCTGGAAATCTTCTTTGGTGTGTCCTGAAACTGCCCAACTCTTATACTTACTCTATAGAATTATTATGTGTATTCCTTTACTGTCATCAACCTCTATCTCAGGTTCTGCATTTGCCTAAAAAATGTTAGCTGATAATCACTAGGCAATAATTTACCTTTTAGCTTAGCCATCATTCTGGTCCAACTTTTGATAGGCTGTTTGCTAGCTCTCCTTCTTTCTGCTTGCACTCCATCCCACCAAAGTGTAGCATGTCCCTTCAGCTTTGTTACTGCAAACTTGACCTTCTTATCTTCGCTCATTTCTTCATAGTCAAAGCACTCGTTCATTTCATTAATCCAGTCCATCATCTCTTCTGGATTCAGTCCTCCTGCAAAACTTGACACTTCAATCTTGGGCTTAACTGTGGACCCCAGAACAGTTATGAGGAGCCTCATCTCAGGAGGAATCTCAGCATTTTCTCCAGCTTCTTCTAATTCAGGTTCATTGATGTCTTCAGGATCTCTGGGCTATCCTAGCTCCATGGCATCCAATCTAGCTCGGACCCTTTGCAAGGTCTCCAACACTTCTGCATTGGCAACAGGTCTTCCTCTCCTTCTGCTAGCACCTCTAACAACTCAGATTGCCATGTTAATTCCCTGCAAAATATCTCAAAACCTGGCTCTGATACCAAAATTGATAGCAACAAAATTGAATCCGGCCCCCAAGGAGAGCTGGCCTCTAAAGTAGCTCTGTCAGCATTTTCATAAATACAGATTCTATTTATTATAAGAGATCCCCTTTAATTCTTGTCAAATTTATCTGTCAATTTCATAGAAATTGACAAATGAATTCTTTAATCCAACTTTAGTTATGGCCACTTATATACACAACTCCTTATGTTTCTTTATTTCTGCGCGCCTAAATCATATGTTCGCATTTCATATGTTATCCTTTCCCATGTTAAGACTTTGGATAATTTTAAATATATCTCTAGACTTTAATCCCTTACAATATAAATCTACGACAGTCCTAAGTCCCAACCAATGGGAAATTTAATGTATTAAAGCTGATACGCCAACTTCCTTAACTAACGATACCACGAGAGAATAGACTGACCTGCCTTTATACCTCCTAACCTTATAATAAAGTTTATAACACTTCTGACTTATATTAATAACCTGACGATCTTGACAATGAAACACTTTAATATACTTTAGGCCCCAGCCCCACATATACAATCGACGGGTTTCAATTAAATGCAAATGCCCATACCTTGAGTTATCTTCCATGCTATTTTGAGTGTGATCACCGTTCGATGAGCTAGCCTCCAAATCGAACGACGTACATCAATATCGCGTTGATTTCACCGTTGACAGTTAACGTGCGATAGGCACGTGATGAGGGCGGTATTGTCCTGTTGACGTGGCCATTTTCCACTGGATCACGTTGGCTTGGAGTGGTTTCACTTCCGTACAAAGGCGGTGCGATATGGGTGGGTTTGGTTTCACAAACCCGCTCCAAATTGTGAACAGTGTTTAACCGAGGTACCACCAGGGTTAACACAAATCTTGTTATTCGTTCTGACGGGTTGACTCTAGGTTCAAATCTTGGGACAACACTCTTAGTTCACAACAAAACGGACTGATTTCTTTGTAAGTGAGGTTTTCACTACCAGTTGAGCTCATGGTGCTGTGGGAAATCCAACACTACAGGTCACACTCTTTCGAGCACATGATTCTATGCCCGATACTAAGGTTATTGTAATCACCTCGGTTTCTCACAGGGGTGCATATCAATAAGACACACTCAGAAGACTCAATATGGACCACGCTCAACCATGGACAGAGAGAGACTTTTGAAGGTTCAACACAACAGATTCTTCATCGAATTAACACAAAGCTGGAGGCTCAAACACCTCGAAATTAAGAAAATGCACACACAGAGACAGTATATCTACTATTCCACATTGATGATCAAAAAACATCGAAATATATTCAAGCAGAGAAAAAATGCTTAACACACACAATATTTACTGTGGAAATCCCCCCCCTCCAATGTATCCAGGGGTTACTTTTTATATGCATTTTCATGTGTCTCTTCGGTTCCTCTGTGAGGACCGTTTCTACTCTAACAAAAGGCCTAATTACATTCATTCGAATAATTGAACAGGAAATATGGAATGAACCTAAAACTATTCGACTTCTACTGACTCTAACTAATCTAAATGCAACAGACAGCTAAGGTATTGACACCTTGTTGTTACAAATTCGAATGGTTTTGAACCCTCCTAGCCACAACATGAGGAAAATCTCCTACATTGCTGGCTAGTGTCTAATGCCCCTGCATCACTTTGTGATCAGGTTATTTCTATTTTCATTGACCTTGGATATAATTATAGCTATGTTAGTCTTGACTTGGTGGATAAGTGTGGTTTGAATAGGGAAATTCATGCAAAATATTTGATAGTGTAGTTTTCTACAGGTACGAAGAAAAGAGTTTACCATTAGGTAAGAGCTTGTGCGTTTGAGTTAAATGGTATGCCTACAACAGCGCACTTTAACATATTTCCATTAGGATCATATAGTATGCTATTGGGTATGAAGTGACTATACCTTCACAAGACCAAGGTGTATTTTTATAACAAAGCCATTGAGTGCTTGGATGACAATGGGGAACCAAGATTTTTACAGGGAAAGAAGAAAGCCACGTCAATTACAGTGGTGATAGCTATGCAGGCCTTCTGCAGTCGTGGGAAAGGGTGTGTGTTATTCGCAGTACATATTTCTAGTGACAATGGTAAGAAAGTAAAGAATGCAGATGTTTTGAGCAAGTACCCATTTCTACAACAGTTTCAGAATATATTTCCTGTAGATATTTCATAGTTTCCACCACACAGGGAGGTATAATTTTGTATTGAGTTGGTACCATGGGAATCTCTAGCATAAAAATCACCTTACATGATGAGTACATTTGAGTTGGTGGAGTTGAAGTTGCAACTGAAATAAATTCTTGACAAAGGATACTGTTGGGGTTCCCATGTTTTGGCTAGGTTGACAAAGACCAAAAGATGAGACAACATAGAACCACTTTGGGACCTTAGGATCTAGCCCTCCTAGGTCCAGAGAGGGATCTCTCTATAATAGCCAAAGGTTTATGTCTGTGAAGCTCTAGGTTATGATTTTAGGCTAGTTGTAGGCTCATGGTTGTTTGTTTGATTGTTTATGTTTGGTTGGAGGGAATCAGGAAAGAAGGGCTAATATAGGACAAGGATGAGCAAAGAAGAAGCTTAGGTAGAGACAGATAACTCAGGGAACATCAAAGCCATTGGGCTATGGAGTCAAGAAATGATTTATTTGTAATCGATGTGCAAGCTTTCAGTTGGGCTAGTCGTCTAAATCATCTGGATCTTAAAGGATGATTGGTGGAATGGGACATTAAGGACAGAAAATGAGAGGAGGAGAAACAACCAACTTTGTCTATAGATCAGGCCAGAGGTCATTTAACTCCAGACCTGCTTGGACAGAATTAGAGGTATAACAAGGGATCTTGGAAAGGTTTAATTAGGATGGAAAGCTCCTAGTGAGGCAGATGCAGGATTCTAGACCTCACAGGTTCTCAACACATTCAACTAAATCTTAACAAGAACATCTGAACATAGACTTCATTAATTCATACATCAGAGAGCAGGCAATAACATCCACTACACTGGTTAAACCAATTGAAATCAATATTCAGATACACAATGGAGCAGAAAACGTTGAGGCAGGGAGAGCAGGAAATATAAGGCACCTATCAAGGGTGAATATTATATTATACTTCTGTTGCCTACCAGTAGAAATGAAATGAAATGGAACATAACATGGGAGCAAGTCAATCACAAATACAAAGTAAGAGGAAACATCACCAGCTGCTCTAGATCAGGATCCAAAGAAACATGCTTGTCATATTAAAACAACACCAATCAGGTACATCATAGCCCATAGCTCGAACATTCAGTCTGAATACATCTAATCTCAGCCTATCTTACAATATACACAGAGAACTTGTCTCAAATAGGAAAAATGCTTGCATTCCACTGATTTCTCATCAACAACCCTTACAATCTTTCCTTCTATTCTTTATAGCAAAAGATGAACCTAAGATCGACTGAAGGAGTAGGTGAAAATTAAATGTATCTTTAAACATAACAATGAATGCAGGGCCGAAACCCATTCTGCTTGACATGTTGTATATTTAATCTCTGTCACCTCCCTTGTGAGAGAATGATCTGCTCCAGATATGACTTTGACATAATTTGGCTGAGGTACTCCTGCTGTCTAGAACAAGAATAAAATAAACTATTGAAGGGTCTGTCACATAAATGCCTGACTGTTTTTTGAGCTGTAGTCTGGGCAGGAATTCCTTCCGGGATGTTATGTATAATAAAAGTGGTATGGGCACCCTGTACTTTGATAAAGAGAAACATTTTACTGACGAAAACCCTGATATTACCTTTTGCCTGCGCTCAGGATCCTTTTATCGATCCTCGGGGTCTGTAATCTGCTGCTTTGCCTTTCAACACACTGATTTAGGGCTCCAGATCTTCGTTAACCCGCCCTAATCTCCTTTTCTTGTACTGAATGACTCTGCCTCTTCATTTTTCTTCTGACAGGGTAGCTCGGGCTTTTAATAGTGCTGAAAGATTTTCCACAGAGCCTCAACCCGGTTCTTTGAATAAACGACCTGTCTTCACCTTTTCGGGCCTTCTTCATTAAATGTACCAAGGTACAAAGCTTTCCTGCATCTCTTGGCCGCTGCATAGGAAACTGGGCGATCATGGCGACCATTTCTTTCAAATATCCCTGCAAAACACGAAGACTGTGAAGAAAACCATGGATATGAATGACGGAGGTGGCGAGGACGAAAGGTGGATGCAGAAAGTAGCCGAGAAAATGGGGGATTAGGGAGAAATCATGGAAAACCATGGAGGATTGCTCAGGTGAAGACTTAGCGGGATGCAGAACTAATACGCAGAAAAAGCGAATAGAAACATTAAAACACCCGAACAAAACAATTGTATGCAATAGAATGGGCAGGTGTACGGAGAATATGCGTGGCGGAATGTGGCGTACGGGGAAAACACGTGGAGCTTACGTGGAGGCCCGGGGGCAACGGAATCGTTCAATGATGCATGGACAGATCTGGACCGTCGATCGGGCGAAGATCGACGACAGGGAACGATGGGAGGCGAGCCCACGGGTACGACGGACGGGTGTTAAATGGTGTGCAGCTTCGGGTGATGACAGCTGTTAGATGGAGGGGCTAGGATCGGATGGTCCGCGTGGATCCTACTACCCGACCACCGACCGAACATTAATGTGCGAAATGAAAACGTTTTTGCTGCCGTACCAAAGACACGTGGCCACCGTTGAATGGAATCGCCGGGTCTCCGGAGAAAACCGCCAACTCACGAATGGTGGTGCGGAGAATACCGGCTGATTTGGGACAGTGTGCGAGGACGGGGTGGGGACCACCATTTCGGGCGCACTCCGCGCCGTTAGATCTGGCTTTTGATCGGACGGCGGAGATCCATCGATCCAAAACTATGTATAAAACCCAAAAATGTGCGTTTCCAAAGGTTTTTGAACGATTTTCTGGCGCGGAAAAGGTTTGAGAGGATTTAAGCGCCCGGAGGATTAAGAGATGGTCACGGCACTTGGTCCCATTGGGAGGGAAAGGAGTGGGGAGCTAATGCAAAAGGGGCTTGGCTCAAATATAATGAAATACATGGATTTTGTACATTTTTAATGCAATTTAAGGCCAGCCAATGGTAACGGGAGGGAAATAGAGGGAGATATGGAGAAATAAAAGGTGATGGTGGGGTTTGGGATAGGATTTAGGGGAAATTTAAAGGGGGTAATGGGGAGATCAAAGGTGAGCTTTTCCAAAGGAAAAACATAAGTTGAAATGGGAAAACCTGCAGGAGATAAGGATAAAAGGCCCTTTTTGAGGAATGGATCAACAGAGAGGGTGTATATTAGGCACAGCGATTGAGAGACTTCAAGGGGGATGGGCTTTCGGGGGAAAGGCACCCCTTGAAGGCTCAAAAATATCTAGCCCCCAGCTGGCTTGCCCAGAATTTCATAGGGGGGCTAACAGTGGCTCCACATGGGGATGGCTTCTCCTTGAAGGAGTCAAGAAACCAGATATGATTGGGGTAGGCCAGATGCTTGCTATCATAAGCCATCTTCCTTCTTTGATTTTCAGCTACCACAATATGATAGAAACATCAGCAAAAATATTTCCCAACCAATCTACCTACCCCAAGTACAGTTCTACAATTTTCCCTTGGGTGCATTTGAACTAGCAGACCCTTTCCATTTATTTTGAAAAACAAAAAACAAACCTATTCTAATTCTACCCTTATTACTCCATGAGGCCAGATTAGACTGTTGACCTCATCTATTTCTCTACCTAATCTACAACCTGTTGGGATTAAACTGTCCAACAAGTTTCTTCACCTACATTCTAAGACAGGAAATTTAAACACAGCCAAGCCAGGATTAGACTGTCTGACTTGCTGGGCAGAAACTTGTAGAAAACAAAACTGTGAAGGCTTGGAATTCTGCAACTATGAAACATCCTTCTTTCTTTCTTGTGGCTCAGGTTTTGAGCATATTTGAGTCACTTCTTTCTTTGATTTCAGCTCTAGTTTTAGGCAGATTAGAGTTGATTCCTCTTTTCAATGCTGGTCCAGATTTTGAGCTTGTTAGGACCAGCTATTCTGCTTCCTTTTGGCTCAGATTTTGATCAGGTTTGAGCCATGCTTTTTACTTCAGAGGTCCATGTTTTGAGCGTGTCTGAACCTCCCTTTTCATTCTGTTTTTGGAACTTTTTTTTTTTTTTTCTTTCTGAAAATGAAAACTTGCGATGGTATGTACAATGGAAATGAGACTGGAAATGGAAAATCAAATAAAGTAATGTTTGAGCATCCTGCCATTGACAGGACCCCCAAACAGCTCTGTGCCATCAGGTTCTTGTAAGAAAAACGCATTAGGACCCACAGTGGCTTGTATGATATATGGACCCTGCCACAAGCTGTCAAATTTACCATGTTTGCCTTTGTCCTCTCTTCTCGAATCCCATCTCAGAACTTTGTCTCCAACCTTGAAATCTAAAGCTTTGGTTCTTTTATCAAACTGCCTTTTTATGCCTTCCTGTACTCTGACAGCTTTTTACTATAAACTTGCTCTCTTGTTTGCTGCAGATGTATTGTTTCATTAATTCTCCTTATCATGTTGTTTTCCTCTGACTGAATCTCCTGGACAAGTTTGATCACTGGAACTCCAAGACTAGTAGGAAAAACTGCTTCAGTCCCATAAACCAGCTGGAAGGGTGACATGCCAATAGATTTCTTTGTAGTGAGCGTGTCTGCCCACAAGGCATGTATCAACTTTTTATGCCATGACCTTTTGTTCTCTTCTAGCAGCTTCTTAATGATTGTAACCAGGCTTTTATTTGATGATTCAGCCAGACCATTACCCTGGGGGTAATAGGCAGTTGAATGTCCAAGTGCTATTCCGTACCTGTGACAGAAATCAATCATTCTTTTGGATCCGAAAGTAGCAGCATTGTCAGTGATTATTTTCCTTGGACAACCGAAATGAGATAAAATGAAGTCTTCTAGGAACCTAATGATGACAGAGTCAGTGGCATTCCTAGTGGGTATAGCTTCTATCCATTTAGTGAAGTAATCTGTAGCAGTTAGGATCCATTTATGTTGTCCAGAGGAGGCAGGATGAATTTCTCCTATAAAGTCTAGGCCCCATTGCATGAAGGGACCTTCTATGCTGATGGGTTGTAGAGGGAGGGGGAGGAGTTTTCTTTTGCCCTCAAAGATCTAACATTTGTGGCAGGCAAGAATCATTTTATGGACATCACTAAAGAGTGTAGGCCAATAGTAACCAGCCTTGAGTATCTTATTTGCAGTGGTTTTCCAACTCAGGTGGTCTCCACACTCCCCAGCATGGAATTCTTGTTTGACTCTGTCAGCTTCAGTTTCAGACAAACATTTCAGTAGAAGGCCATTTGGATTTTTCCAGTATAGACTCTCATTCATAATGCAATAATTTCTAGCTTTGATTTTTATGAATCTGGCCTTTGTTTTGGACAGTTCTGGAGGGGCATTGAGGTTAGTGAGCACATAAAGGATATCAGTATACCAAGGAGAGTTCTGAAACTGCTCCTCAACAGTGGGATGGGGCAATCCTTCCTACTCATCTAAGGCATTCATCATGTTAATGTCCAAGGCCTGCAAGTTTGATTCAGCCATTAATTGGGCCAGGCCTTGACCTTTGATCAGCTTGGTGGGTTTTATTTCAATGTCATATTCTAATATTGTAGCAATCCATTTGCCCCTTTTCCCATTAGGGTCTTGGGACAAGATATCCTTAACCACTATATTTGGTAGATATGTTATGGTGTGAGAATGCAGAATGTACACCCCAAAGTCTTTTAAGGCCTTAATCAGAGCATAGGCCTGCTTTTCCATGATGTTGTACTTTAAGGGTGCATCTCTTAAGGCTTTACTGAAGAAGGCTATAGGTTGTTCATTACCTTCTAAATTTTGTTGCAGTAAGACTGCGGCTATTGTGTGTTGGGAAGCAAATGAAAAGATCAGAAAATCTTTTGAGAAGTCAGGGCTGATAAGTACAGGGGCCTGAGTGAGTCCAAGTTTTACTGACTCAAAATATTTCTTGGCTTCAACAGTCCACTTAATTCCTGCACCTTTCTTTAGCATTTCAGTCATTTTTCTAAGGTGCTCAGCAAGATTGGGGATAAATATTCTAAGGAAATTGATCTTCCCAATGAAGGACTGTAGCTCCTTGATGTTTCTTGGGTGTGTAATTTGAAGTATTCCCTCAACTCTCTGTGGGTCTATCCTAATCCCTTTCTCAGATATAATGTGGCCCAAAAGTTTACCTTCTTGAAACTCAAAAACAGTTTTCTTAGGATTTAGGGATAGACCATACCTTCTACATTTTTCAAAAACTTTTCTCAGATGTTTCAGATGTTCTTCTTCAGTTTTAGAAAAGACAGTCAAGTCATCCAAGTAGATAACTATAAAGTGTCCAATCTCCTCTAAGAAAGCTATGTCCATCGCTCTCTGGAAGGTAGCTCCAGCATTCATCAATCCAAAGGGCATTTTCACATACATGAAGGTGCCCCATGGAGTGGTAAAAGCTGTTTTGAGTTGATCTTCTGGGAGTACCAGAACTTGGTTGTATCCTGAAAAACCATCAAGCAAGGAGATTCTTTTAGAGCCCACTACCCTTTGTAGGATGTGTTCCATTCTAGGCAAAGGGTATTTATCTTTCAGGGAGGCTGTATTGAGGTTTCTGAAGTCTATGCATAGTCTGATCTCCCCTGTTTTCTTCCTTACAGCCACTAAGTTTGACACCCAATCAGAAAACCTTACAGGGACTATTATGCCTGCTTCATACATCTTTTTAATTTCTTTCTCTACTGTAGGCAATTGTTTCGGATTGATTCTTCGAATTTTTTGTCTAAAAGGCTTCTGGTTTTCCTTTAGTGGTATCTTGTGTTGTATGATTTTGGTGTCATAGGCCTTTAAGTCTTCATAGCTCCATGCAAACACATCAATGAATTCCTTAAACAGGTCAATGTATTTCTTCTTCTTGTTTGCAGGTATAGACTTAGCCAGTTTTATCATTTTGGGTTTGTCTTCAGTACCAATGTTGCATTCTTCCACATCAGAATCAACATGTTCAATTGTGGACTTTTTTGCTACGTCATCAAAATCAAAGAGGTCCTCTAAGGGTGCCAGGCCTCTGGGTATATTCTTGTCTTTGGTCTGCAGCACTTCGACCTCTTCATTTTCTGCGTTTTCGCAATTTTCGGTTGAATTTCCAGTTTTCTCAGAAAAATAATTTATTTCTATGTTACAGGGCGTTTCTTGTTCATCTGGGGGATCCTCACTTGGGCAGCTATCATCAGAAATTGAGTCTAAATTAGAAAATTCAAACTCATTCCTGCCCACCAGGAAATCTTCGATCTGTTTGTCTCCTTCAAAAACCTGCCAGTATTTTTCATTGTCTGGCACTGTAGGCCTGAATTTTGTCTGAATGATAATCTGTTGGTCAACTGGGGCCTTAGGATATGAGCTAGCTAAACAAGCTAATCCATTTGCAACTGCGTTTTTCCCCCTAGGAATGAACACTAACTCGAATTCGACAAACGTTTTCAGCAAATCTAGAGTGTCATTCCTGTATGCCCTAAGCCTAGGGTGTTTTGCTGAATACTCACCATTCACCTGTTTGATCACTAACTCTGAGTCTCCTCTCACAGCTATCCTACGGGCTCCTAATTTTTTCAATAGATTTAAGCCCAAGATCAGAGCTTCATATTCTGCAATGTTATTCGTGCATTTAAAATGCAGATTGACAGCGTGGCTCTCTGCGTGATCATTTTCAGTGTTACGCAGCCACACTCCTGCTCCAGCATTCTGCCTAGTACAGGACCCATAAAAGCTCATTTCCCACAGGGATTCATTGTTTACTTCGTCTTCATCCCCTCCCCTACAGCTGGATTCGCCATTATGTTGAGTTGTGAGGTTTGTGCTAGGAGGGGGGTCGTTTTGTGGCTCATTATGGGCATGGAGATCAGGGAGGTGGCTAGCTTGCTGTTTCTGTTCTGCTTCTGTTTCATTCATAGTTACGTTTTCAGCAGTTTTCCCATGGTCTTCTTCTTCGTATTCTTCCAGAGTAGCCATTATGTTGAAATCCATGGGCTGTATATTTGTATTTCCATTATCTGATCTCGACTCTTCTGAGGATTGGTCATTGTAGAGGATAAAAGAGTCTAGATCTGTATGTACAGAGTATAGTGGTGATTTTTCAGGTTTCTCGGGGCTACTGACTAGGAATTTCATCTGAGACTCTCTATACAGTCTTCTAAGTTGGCCAAATATAGGGATAGTGGCGTAGGAGCCATCCATCTGCATTGTTCCTTGTAGTTTGGCTCCCCATGATCTTGACAATAGCATGCCATACTTTGGTGGCACATCTTCCACCACAACATCCATGAACATACACTTGGCAGGAATCTGGGTCAGACTCACACATAAATCCTTGATGAGGCCTAGGCATTTTACTCTACTAGAGTCAAATGAGTATAAGTCTTTGTAAGGTCTAGTAATTTCTAAGCCTAGCCTCTCCATCACTACCTTAGGCATTAGATTGTGTGATGCACCAGAGTCATGCATGGCATTGTGGAGTATCTTGTCATGAATGTTAAGACTGATATAAAAAGGTGGAACTACCCCTTCCTGAGATTTTCCTTCAATTTTTGGACCAAAGAGGAGGGTTGGTTGATCATCATTCAGATTTACAGTATCATTGTTTTCCCCTAGATTCAATGCTTTCAAAATTTGGCCCTTATATACATCCTGAGTGGCCAGCTCAGATAATGGTACAGAGATTTTGATTTTTGCAATCTCACTCTCTAAATTGAAAGTGGACTGCGTCTTGGAAACACTAAACTCTGTTTTATTTGCTGCCTTGGTGGCTGAGTCATTTGGTGTTTTCTCACCATGTACAAGGTTTGGAAAAATTGTATCAGGAGTACTAACTGAAGTGCTAGTGCTGTTGGTTGGTTGAATTTGTTTTGCATTGTCTTGGTTGTCCTTCTCCTTATGCTTACCAGAACTTTCAGCTGTTGTTTTATTGTTTACAGAGGTTGCTTTGGAAGTTTTGTTAGGTCTTTTCTTGATGGTTACCTCAGGAGTCTTTGTTTTGGAAGTATCTTGGATTTTCTTGCTCCTAAGTTCATATTGCTTCCGGACTTGTAGCATGGCATCCTCAAATCCTAATATGTAATTCTCAGTTTCTAACCATTCCTCCTCCCAAAATGATGGTGAGGGCTGATCTTCTTCTGAATCATAATTTAGGATTGAGTCCTCTGTTTCAAACATGTTAATGGTATTCCCTTCTGACTCTTCAATGATTCCCTCATCTTCATCTAAAATTTTTTCTTGAAATGGGGGAATGATTTGTTGGTCTGACTCTCTTTGTCTGTTGGGAGCAGCATTGTTTCTTCTAATGTTTTGGTTCTGGTTTCTGTTTTGGTTGTTGTTTTGGACAACCATCCTCTTAATCATTTGTTGCAGTTCTTCCACATTTTTAGACAGTCTGTCGTATTTGGGGTCAGATGTGGAAGCTATTTTGTCATCCCTATATGTTACCCTTTTTTCAGCTTTTAGTCTTGCCCTTTTTTCCATTAAGTTTGCTTCTATGGTTATGGCTCCTTTCTGCATGTCTTCCAGTGTGGTATACTCTTTATCTCTAAGCTCATAGGCCATGTCAGCATCAAATCCATCAAGATATTTTGCTAAGGCCATACCTTGTGGAGGCTTCATGTGTGGAGGGAGAGCATTATAAATGCTGTTGAATCTAGTGGTGTAATCATGAACACTCTCTCCTACATTCCTATTAAGGGACATATATTCTGCTAGGAGCTGGCGAGGGTTTTCTCTAACCTCCCATTTGTTTATGAAGGTCTGGTATAATGCAGGGAGATCTTGAATACTTCCAAGAGGTAGATTTTTAAACCACTTTTTCACCTCACCCCCTAAGCTTTGGGCAAAGATTCTCATTTTGATTGTTTCATCATCAATTTCCATATAATCAAAAGAGTCTTCCATTTTTTCTACATGTTGTTGAGCTGTTACGGACTCTTTGGCAGTGAAGTGTGGGATTTTTTATTGATAATCATTGGGCAAGGGTAACAAGGGTTGAGGTAAAAGCAAAGGTGCATACCAAGCTGCCATGTTAATGTTTTGATGAAGTATAGGATTGGCTTGAGCAACTGGTATTTGGATGAAAGGGATGTTTGGACCAGCAGAAGCCTGTTGAGAAGATCTAGGGTGAGAGAGCCCCAAGTTTTGAAGGAAGTGAAAATCAGGTGGTGTGGAAGGAGGAGTTTCACTGTTCCTAGTGTCTGGCTGGTCTGAAACACTAAATGACCTAGTTCTGGGTAATCTGTTTTGAAGGTCTAGGTCAGGGAGGAAATGTGCTAGAGCTGTTAGGTCTTCTGGTGCAGAATTAGCTCTATGAATGTGACTAGAAATAGTTGGTCTTTTATGTGTAAGAGTTCCTCTGAGGATGCTCTCTGGATTTTCAACTATTTCCGGTGGGTCAGGGTTGGGATAAGCTCTTGTGTGAATAGTTCTGAAAGCCAGAATGTTGTTTATAAGGCGAGAAACTTAACCCTACTCATTTCTTCTACTGTGGTTAATGTTGTCTCAGGAGCTGGCCTCCCAATGGAGTCTTCATTATGTTTCAGGTCTGGTCTCCCAGTGGAGTCTGATTGTGAAACCAATATAATCAGCAGGCCTACTGATCACCAGTGGAGTCTTTTAACGCTTAGGAACAATGGAGTCGCTAGGTGGAGGGTTTAAGATGTTTCTAGGGGGTACACTGTCCACCACAGTGCTCAGGCACTATCACCTTTCAGGAATCTCCTCTAAATCAGCAAGCTCCAACCAGAGATTGACTGGGAGGGCATTTACCAGATATGTCACCTCTAAAAAGAAGATGAGATCTGGAGGCTACCTGGCCCTTTCCAGGTTCTGTCTAAGAGTGGGGTGGATATTCAATAATGGAGGTTGATTCAAGAAAGGGGTGAATTACTGTCAACCTAACAAGAGTTCTAAGTTTCTGAGGTTTTTATGAATGTTTCAAGGTGAAATGTACTCAGACTCCCCAGCGGAGTCGCCATTATGTTGGGGTTCCCATGTTTTGGCCAGGTTGACAAAGACCAAAAGATGAGACAACATAGAACCACTTTGGGACCTTAGGATCTAGCCCTCCTAGGTCCAGAGAGGGATCTCTCTATAATATCCAAAGGTTTATGTCTGTGAAGCTCTAGGTTATGATTTTAGGCTAGTTGTAGGCTCATGGTTGTTTGTTTGATTGTTTATGTTTGGTTGGAGGAAATCAGGAAAGAAGGGCTAATATAGGACAAGGATGAGCAAAGAAGAAGCTTAGGCAGAGACAGATAACTCAGGGAACATCAAATCCATTGGGCTATGGAGTCAAGAAATGATTTATTTGTAATCGATGTGCAAGCTTTCAGTTGGGCTAGTCGTCTAAATCATCTGGATCTTAAAGGATGATTGGTGGAATGGGACATTAAGGACAGAAAATGAGAGGAGGAGAAACAACCAACTCTGTCTATAGATCAGGCCAGAGGTAATTTAACTCCAGACCTGCTTGGACAGAATTAGAGGTATAACAAGGGATCTTGGAAAGGTTTAATTAGGATGGAAAGCTCCTAGTGAGGCAGATGCAGGATTCTAGACCTCACAGGTTCTCAACACATTCAACTAAATCCTAACAAGAACATCTGAACATAGACTTCATTAATTCATACATCGAGAGAAGCGGGCAATAACATCCACTGCTTGGTTAAACCAATCGAAATCAATATTCGAGAGACACAATGGGAGCGAGAAAAACATTGAAAGGCGAGGAAAGCGAGAATATAAGGCACGTACTCAATTGAATCTTATATTATATACATTTGCCTACCAGAACGAGAGGAAATGAAATGAAATGGAACATAACATGGGAGCAAGTCAATCACAAATACAATGATCTTCTTGACACCGGCTTCTCTAGATGTCAAGTCCGAGAAACATGCTTGTCATATTAAAACAACACCAATCAGGTACATCATAGCCCATAGCTCGAACATTCAGTCTGAATACATCTAATCTCATCCTATCTTACAGTATACACAGAGAAATTGTCTCAAATAGGAACAATGCTTGCATTCCACTGATTTCTCATCAACAACCCTTACAATCTTTCCTTCTATGCTTTATAGCAAAAGATGAACCTAAGATCGACTGAAGGAGTAGGTGAAAATTAAATGTATCTTTAAACATAACAATGAATGCAGGGCCGAAACCCATTCTGCTTGACATGTTGTATATTTAATCTCTATCACCTCCCTTGTGAGAGAATGATCTGCTCCAGATATGACTTTGACATAATTTGGCTGAGGTACTCCTGGTGTCTAGAACAAGAATAAAATAAACTACTGAAGGGTCTGTCACATAAATTCCTGACTGTTTTTTGAGCTGTAGTCCGGGCAGGAATTCCTTCCGGGATGTTATGTGTAATAAAAGTGGTATCGGAACCCTGTACTTTGATAAAGAGAAACATTCTGCTGACGAAAACCCTGATATTACCTTTTGCCTGCGCTCAAGATCCTTTAATCGATCCTCGGGGTCTGTAATCTGCTGCTTTGCCTTTGAACACACTGATTTGGGGCTCCAGATCTTCATTAACCCGCCCTGATCTCCTTTGCTTGTACTGAATGACTCTGCCTCTTCATTTTGCTTCTGACAGGGTAGCTCAGGCTTTTAATAGCGCTGAAAGATTTTCCACAGAGCCTGAACCTGGTTCTTTGAATAAACGACCTGTCTTCACCTTTCCAGGCCTTCTTCATTAAATGTACCAAGGTACAAAGCTTTCCTACATCTCTCGGCCGCTGCATAGGAAACTGGGCGATCATGGCGGCCATTTCTTTCAAATATCCCTGCAAAACACGAAGACTGTGAAGAAAACCATGGATATGAATGACGGAGGTGGCGAGGATGAAAGGTGGATGCACAAAGTAGCCGAGCAAATGGGGGATTAGGGAGAAATCATGGAAAACCATGGAGGATTGCTCAGGTGAAGACTTAGCGAGACGCAGAACTAATACGCAGAAAAAGCGAATAGAAACATTAAAACACCCGAACAAAACAATTGTATGCAATAGAATGGGCGGGTGTACGGAGAATATGCGTGGGGGAATGTGGCATATGGGGAAAACACGTGGAGCTTACGTGGAGGCCCGGGGGCAACAGAGTCGGTCAATGATGCATGGACAGATCTGGACCGTCAATCAGGCGGAGATCGACGGCAGGGAATGACGAGAGGCGGGCCCGCGGGTACGACGGACGGGTGTTAAATGGTGTGCAGCTTCGGGTGATGACAGCCATTGGATGGAGGGGCCAAGATCAGATGGTCCGCGTGGATCCCGCTACCCGACCACCGACCGAACATTAATGTGTGAAATGAAAACAGTTTTGCTGCCATACCAAAGACACGTGGCCACCGTTGAATGGAATCGCCGGGTCTCTGGGGAAAACCGCCAACTCGCGAATGGTGGTGCGGAGAATACCAGCTGATTTGGGATAGTGTGCGAGGACGGGGTGGGGACCACCATTTTGGGCGCACTCCGAGCCGTTAGATCTGGCTTTCGATCGGACGGTGGAGATCCATTGATCCAAAACTATGTATAAAACCCAAAAATGTGTGTTTCCAAAGGTTTTTGAACTATTTTCTGGTGCGGAAAAGGTTTGAGAGGATTTAAGCGCCCGGAGGATTAAGAGATGGTCACGGCACTTGGTCCCATTGGGAGGAAAAGGAGCGGGGAGCTAATGTAAAAGGGGCTTGGCTCAAATATAATGAAATACATGGATTTTATACATTGTTAATGCAATTTAAGGCCAGCCAATGGTAACGGGAGGGAAATAGAGGGAGATATGGAGAAATAAAAGGTGATGGTGGGGTTTGGGATAGGATTTAGGGGAAATTTAAAGGGGGTAATGGGGAGATCAAAGGTGAGCTTTGCCAAAGGGAAAACAGAAGCTGAAATGGGAAAACCTGTAGGAGATAAGGATAAAAGGCCCTTTTTGAGGAATGGATCAGCAGAGAGGGTGTATATTAGGCACAGCGATTGAGAGACTTCAAGGGGGATGGTTTTTCAGGGGAAAGGCACCCCTTGAAGGCTCAAAACTATCTAGCCCCCAGCTGGCTTGCCCAGAATTTCATAGGGGGGCTAACAGATACATTAGGCTGGTTGTATCACCATGGGGCACACCAGTATTGTTTGTGAAGAAGAAGGATCGTACTATTAGATTGTGGATTGTCTACAAGAAGCTGGACAAAGTGTCCATCAAGAAAAAGTGTTTGTTTCCGAGGATTGATGACTTTTTTGATCAATTAAAGGGAGCAACAATGTTCTCTAAGATCGACTTGAGATCATGGTAACCTTCAAATTAGAGGACATATACAAGACCACATTCAGGACTAGATATGGGCATTATGAGTTTTTTCTAGTACCATTCAATTTGACTAATTCCCCAGCTACATTTATGCATTTGATGAACTATGTGTTGCTTCCTTCTTTGGACAAGTTTGTTATTGTGTTCATTGATGACATATCTGTATATTCTAAAAATGAGAAAGAGCATGTCGAGCATTTGGCAACAGTGTTGAGATTGTTGAGAGAGCATCAATTTTATGTTAAGCTCAACAAATGCAATTTCTTCTAGAGTGAGGTACATTACTTGGGACATGTTGCCTCCAAGGAGGGCAATGTAGTAGATATAGAAAAGATAAGGGCCATCATGGAGTGGGTAGCTCATAGAAATGTATATGAGCTGAAATCCTTCATGGGGTTGGAAGGTTATTACATGAGGTGGATTAGGAAATTCTCACATATTTCTTATCCTATTACATCATTTCAGAGGAAAGGTAATAAGTTTGTTTGGAAAGAGGAGTGTGAGGCTATTTTTGAGAAGATGAAGTATTTTTTTACACATGATCTAGTGTTAAATTTGAAGATCCAGACAAGGGGTTTGTTGTATGTACATATGCTTGTAAGAGAGGACTTAGTGGAGTCCTTATGCAGGAATTATAGGTGGTATGTTATGAGCCACGAAAACTAAATGAGCACGAGAAGAACTACCAGCACATGATCTTCAGCTAGTAGTGATCATACATGCATTGAAGATGTGGAGGCACTATATTTCAGCATACGATTTGTATTGATGAGTGGTCACATTGGGTTGAGATACTTGTTTTACTAGTCGAATATGAACATCACGCAAGCTAGATGGTTGGCCACGATTAGTGATTTTGACTTCAATATTAGGTACATCAAAGGTAAAGAGAACAGGGTTGTAGATACTCTTAGTAGGCGAATATAGTTTAATGACTTGTAGTAGACAGAGCTCCTGTCAGACATATTTACAGGATAGTATCTTTCAGGTAGGTTGGAAATATGATAGGTATATGGAGATCGTGCATAGGTTGTAGCAGAGTACAGGTATAGTTACAGGTATGGGAAGTGGTATAGGTACAAGTGCATGTACTGGTATAGGTGCAGGTACAAGTGAAGGTGTACATGATGTGGATTACCATCTCACAACAGATGGCTTGATTAGGTTTTGAGATAGGATATATGTGTTAGATAGCAGTGAGCTCAAGAAGGTGATCTTGAGAGAGTTGCTTGCGAAACCTTAATCGGGGCACCCAGGCTATTGGAAAACATTAACTACAATGTATAGGTTCTATTATTGGTTAAATCTAAAGAAGGATGTGGTATATTTTATAGATATTTGTTTGGATTTTCAAATGGTTAAGGTGGAATGTAGGCATCCAGGTGGATTACTACAATCGATTGTGATTCTAGAGTGGAAATGGGAGGTCATTTAAAGGATTTCATCACAGGTTTTCCCACGATAGCTAGACAACATGATTTTATCATGGTGTTTGTGGACAAGTTGAAAAAGGTTGCACACTTCATTCTAGTGAAGACTATGTACTCAGCTAGAAATGTAGCACAAGTGTTCATCAGAGATGTGGTCATACTACATGGTGTTCCAAAGAAGATTGCGTCAGAAAGGGATGCAAAGTTCACTTCCGAGTTTTGGAAGGAGTTGTTTGCAGGTTTGGCCACCGAGTTGGCCTTCAACAAGGTTTATCATTTGTGGACAGATGGATAGACTGAGAGGGTCAATAGAATATTGGGGGACATGTTGAGGATGTATGTCATGCATCAGCAGTGAACGTGGGAAGAATATCTTCCATTAGTATAGTTCACATACAACAAAAAGTATCAGGAATCATTGAGGATGATTCTGTTTGACGCATTGTATGGGCGGAGTTGCAGCACTCCCAAAACTAACATGTTTGGCACATTTATTTATGAAAATAATGGAAAATATGAGAAAACAGAGGTGAAAGGTCACAGTTTGCATGTGAGGAGGAAAATAATGGAAAATGAAGAAAATAGAGGCCTAATTGATAAAAATAATTAATATGAGGATCCGTTGGTACGTTATTTTAGTTCAATTTTGATGTTCTCTCATTATACTCTATCTCTCTATCTCACTCTTGGACACTTAGATTTTTCTTGGAGGACTTTGGCATTGGATCAAGAAAGATAAAGAAAGAAAGAGGAAGGAAGGAGCAAGCAAGGGAGAGAAAGATCAAGCAAGTATAGTAATATTATTTGTAGGTATAAATTTTCATGTTTGTTTTCCTTGATATATTTGGCCTGCATGATATTGCATGTGGTTCTTTTATGTCATGGCATGCATTTTTCTAGGTGTGACAGTGTTTTCAGCCTAGCCTTGCCATTTTAGAATAGCCATGGTGTGATGGAGTTCTCATGTTTTGGTTGAGGTGGATTGTCGGATGTATTCGAAGCTGAGTTAGGTGCATCTCCGAAATGATATAACACATGGCCTAGTAAACCCTAAACCAAACTATGGGTTGTAGTAATGTTGGATAGTGTGTTGCCTTGGTGGGCCTAGGAATCCTCGACCGACGAATGGAGGAATATACGATAAATCCTAGAGGTGGTTTTATCTCCATCAGGTGTAGGTATCTCGAGTTGGGATATACAGTAAAGTGTGGGGAGTATGTCTTAGTTTAGGGCCCAGTAATCCCTGGATCGGAATATGGATTGCGGTCAATCCTAAGAGACTAGGAGATAGGAAAAATCCTCACAATGTAGGTGGAGAAATCCAGTGGCATCCATGCTTGTTTTGGCCTAGATATCAGGTGGAGATCATGGTAAAGCCTATATGACATGTTTATTGTTTTGGTCTAGTGATCCAGTGTGGATTACAGTAAATCCTGTATGACATGTTTATTGTTTTGGCCTAGTGATCTGATGTGGATTACAGTAAAGCCTAATTTCTATTGATCAGAGTGAGCTGGTTTAGCCTGAGGATTCCTTGGTTAGTTCTTTCGGTTCGAGTCCCACAATCATGCTTGGAATATGGCACATGGGTGATTGACCAAAGAGATATTTTTCTCAAATAATCTATGGCCACGTGGAATGTGGAAGTCCCATCCCCGGTTGGCTTTTTTATTCACCAATAAGAGGTTATCTCCTTGAATTTTTATGTGTAAATGTATTTGTTTATATGTGGATTCTATGGCTTTTGTATCCTTGAGATTTTTGTTGTTATTATGTTGGTGATAAGTATGTATTATGAAAGTGATGGTGTATGTATCTCCTCATGGTTTTATTTGTAAATGAATAAAAAATGTATCTATGACCTAACAGATGATAATGCAACTAATTATATAAGGGAACAATGCTTTGTAGCGATTCTGAGATAAGTACGAGACCCCTATGATCAAATTTTTTGTTTACACTTGTAGATTACATATTTGTGATATGCTTAAGGAAAATCCAATCATGGCTAGTAGGGGTCGAGTCTAGTCCTTGTCATGGGTTTTTCACATACATCATTGTTTCGTTGTTTGATTTCATCTCTTACCTTGCCATTAAGTTCTAGGCAGTGGCCTAGGATCTAGGCCTAAAAAAGTGCATTAAATCATTTGGTGGGATTTATTTCTAGATCATATTCCAAGATGACAGCAATCCACTTACCTCTTTTCCCATCAGGATCTTGTGTTAGGATGTCTTTAACCACTGTGTGAGGCACAAATGTAATGATGTGTGAATGCAGAATGTAAACTCTGAAATCCCTTAGTGCTTTGACTAAAGAAAAATCCTTTTTTTCCATGATATTATATTTCAGAGGTGCATATCTTAAAGCTTGGCTGAAGAATGCTATGGGCTGCTCCTGTTTATTTGTATTTTTCTATAGTAAGACAACATCAACCATATGTTCTGATGCGAAAGAAAATATGAAGAAATCTTTGGTGAAGTCAGGGCTGATTAGAACAGGTACTTTTGTAAGTTCCTACTTCACTAAATCAAAAGACTGCTTTTCTTCCTTGGTCAACTTGAGTCCTAATTTTCTTTTCAACATGTTGGTGATGTTCCTTAGGAATTGTGCAAGATTTGGTATGAACCATCTTAAGAAATTTATCTTCCCAATGAAATATTACAGCTCTTTGATATTCCTTGGGTGACTGATTTGCAATATTCCCTCAATCCTTTTTGGGTCAATTTTAATCCCTTCTTTAGATATGATGTGTCCTAGAAGCTTTCCTTCTTGAAGGCCAAATAAGATTTCTTAGGATTTAAAGACATACCATACTTTCTGCATCTCTTAAAGACCTTTCTCAAATGATTTAGATACTCTTCATCAGTTTTTGAATAGACTGTGATATCATCAAGATATATCAAAATGAAGAAACCTATTTCTTATGTGAAATAAATATCCATGGCTCTCTGAAAGGTGGCTCCAACATTCATTAACCCAAAAGGAATTTTGACATACATAAAGGTTCCCTACGGTGTAGTGAAAGTTGTTTTATGTCGATCATATGGATGTACTAGCACCTGGTTGTACCCTGAAAAGCCATCAAGCGAAAATGTCCTTTTGGAGCCTACTACCCTTTGCAATATGTGATCCATCTTTGGTAAAGGATAGTTGTATTTTAGGGATGCTTTGTTTAAATTTTTGAGGTCTATGTAGAGCCTAATCTCTCCTATCTTCTTCCTCATAGATACAAGATTTGAAACCCAATCTGAGTACCTGAGTGGGACTATTATCCCAACATCATACATTTTCTTTATTTCTTTCTCAACCGGTGATAGCTGGACAGGGTTTATTCTGCGTAGTTTATGTTTAAAGGGCTTCTGAATTTCTTTGAGTGGAATCCTGTGTTGGATGGTATCAATATCATAGGACTTCAAGTCTTTATAACTCCAAGAAAACACATCACTAAATTCTTTGAACAACTCAATATATTTATGCTTTATATATGTTGACAGTGTCTTTGATAGTTTTACCATTTTGGGTTCTTGCTCACTGCCTATATATTGCACTCTTCGACATTTTCTTTAGTGGATTCCATATTTCACTTCTTAACAACATCATTGAAATCAAAAAGTTCCTCTAGAG
The DNA here is from genome assembly GCA_034641835.2 of Pinus albicaulis. Taxonomy (NCBI): domain Eukaryota; kingdom Viridiplantae; phylum Streptophyta; class Pinopsida; order Pinales; family Pinaceae; genus Pinus; species Pinus albicaulis. The sequence continues at coordinate 432,954,675 of CM076575.1, read as the reverse complement.
GGACAAGTCCATTTCGCAAGGTATTATCTCTCAACTTTAGCACTTCAAAGTCTTCTTTTTCTAGATCTTCACCCATTTCTATCCTATGTGGGTCATTATTTTCTAACAGATTTATATCAACATCATGAGGGGGCTCCTCCTTGTATGTTGATCCCCCAGTAGAGAAATCCTCCTCATGAGCTAAGTCTGAATTTGGGATTTAAAACTCATTTCTGGACTGTAGGAAATCTTCAATCTGTTGGTCACCTTCAAAAACTTGCCAATATATTATATTATAGGGGATTTTTGGTCTGTGTTTTACCTTTACTGTGTATTGTTTATTTGCATGAGGGAATACAAGTTCTTGCTGCAAAATCTAGTCCATTGGCAAGGATATTTTGATTTCTTGGGATAGAGGCAAGGTCATATTTTTTGAATGTTTTTAGGAGGTCAAGGGCTGCATTCCTATATGCTCTTAGTCTAGGATTTTTAGCTAAATATTCTCCCTTAATCCACCTAATGACTAACTCAGAATCCCCATGGATAGAGATCCTTTTGGCTTTTAATTTCTTTAATAATTGAAGCCCTAGAAGGAGTGCCTCATATTCTGCTATATTATTTGTACATTGGGAGTTCAGTTTATATGAATGACCCTCTGCATGGTTGTTTTCAGTGTTATGTACCCAAACACCTACTCCTGATCCTATTTTGCCACAAGAACCATGAATTTTCATGCTCCATAGAGGTTTAGTTTCAGATTTATGCTTACCATTATGTTGTTTATTTTCTATTTGGTCAGAGTGTTCTTCCTCTTTTTCCTCTTTTTTAGCTGTTTTTTCATTTATTGCTACTTGTTCATTAATGTTTTCATCATTGTAAAGGATAAATGAATCAAGGTATGTGTGGATAGAATAGAGAGGAGAGTTATTAGGCTTTTCTTGCCTGTTGACCATGTATTTCATATGCGTCTCTCTATACAGTCTTCTTGGTTGACTAAAGATTGGTATGGTAGCATAGGTCATATCCATTTGGAGGGTGCCTTGAAGTTTGGCTCCCATGAGCGTGAAAGAAGCATGCCATATTTAGGGGGAATTTCAGCCATTACAATATCCATTACTAGGCCTTTGGCTAGTACTTATGCTAAAGTAACATATAGATCTTTGATTAGGCCTAGACATTTAACTCTACTTGAGTCAAAGGAGTACAAGTATTTTTATGGTCTAGTTATATTAAGGCCTAGTCTCTCCATAACTACTTTTGGTATGAGTTTGTGAGAAGCTCCTGAATCTAACATGGCAATATGGAGGATTTTACCATGGAAATTCAAACTGACATAAAATGGAGGGACACCTCCTTCTTGGAATTTACCTTCTACTTCGGGTCGAAACAAAAGTGGAGGTTTATCATCATTTAAGTTTACAGTATCAGCATTTTCTCCTATTTTTAGTGCTTTCAAAAATTATGATCTATGTGCTTCTTGGCCTACCAATTCAGTAAGAGGTATGGAAATTTTTATCTTGGCAATCTCATTCTCAATACTAAATGATGTCTGTGTTTTTGGTATATTTGAATCAGTTTTATTAGACATTAATTTTGCAGCAATTTCAGCTAGCTAATTTGTATTGGGGACCTCAGTTAAATCAATTTTGTTAGGGTTGCTAGTTGTTTTACTAGTGTTTCTTTCTAGACTATTTTTGTTTTAATTTTTAATAGAACTTTTAACCATTTCTTTTGAATTTTTTACTTTTTTTTTAGGATCAGTTTCAGCGGTTTTTCTAGTAGAATTTTCAGAACTCTTTCTTTTGGGAATGTCTTGGGCTTTCTTTCTTCTGAGGTCATATTGTTTATGTACTTACATGATGTAATTTTTGAATCCTTATTTGTAGTCCTCAGATTCCTGGCATTCTTCTTCATTTGGGGCAAATATTCCTTATTCTTCCTCGGTGAGGAAAACAATATCCTCATTATTAACTCCCATTAGATTGATTTGAATTTTTTCTGGTTCTTCAATCACCCCCTCGTCCTCATCAGGATAGTTTTCTTGGAAAGGGGGCCTGATTTGCTGGTCAGGTCCTCTCTGTCTTATTTGAGGGGGGTTTCTCCTAAATTTTTGGTTTTGGTTCTGGTTTCTGTTTTGAATAGATTCTTGGTATTCTCCAGGGTAATCTCTTTCATTTAGGTTTATTCTCTCCATCATCCTCTACATGGTTCTAACTAGGTTATCAATCTTAGCATCAGATGTGGAGGCCACAGCCTCTTCCCTATATGTGACTCTCTTTTCATTTTTCATCCTAGCCCTTTTGGCAATCAGATTGGCTTCCACACTTACTAAACCCCTATGCATGTCTTCTAATGTAAGAGGGTCTCTTTCTCTTAGTTGGTAAGCCATCTCTGGGTCAAAACCATCTGGAAATTTCATTAAGGCTAGACCTTGTGGGCGTTTCATGTGAAGAGGGAGGGCGTTGTATACACTATTGAACCTAGTGCAGTAATCTTGAACACCCTCTCCAATGTTTCTTTTGATGTTTTCATACTCTGATAAGATTTGGAGAGGACTTTTCTTGACTTCCCACTTGTTTAAGAAAAGTTGATGAAAAGAAGGGAGGCCCTGTATACTATTAGGAGTTAGGCTTTTAAACCATTTTCTTGCTTCTCCCCCTAAGCTTTGAGCAAACAATCTTAGTTTAACTGTTTCATCATCTATTTCTTGTCTGTCAAAATAGTCATCCATTCTATCCACATGTTGTTGGTAAGTTGTGGAACCACTTGCATCAAATAGATATATTTTGGACTGATAGTCCTATGGTAGAGGCACTAAAGGAAATGGTAATACTAATGGGGCATACCAGGTTTCCATGGCTGGTGGTTGGGGAAACAAAGGAGGGTTAACAGGTGGAGGGTTTACGAAAGGAGGTGGAGGGTTAAATGGAGGAAGGTGAATAGTGGGTGTATGAATGGGGGTTAAAGTTAGTACAACATGATTCTGCTGTTAGATGGATGGGTCTAAAACTATCTGGTTTATCGAACTCTAGGATTTAGTCCTAGACAAGCTTTGTTCCAGGGGTGAGCCAGATAGGATATCTTGCAATTTTTTAAGGTTTTCTGGTAGGGAACTTTCTTTGTGAATAGATCTACTAACAATTGGGTTTTTAGGTCTAGGAGTTTTCCTTAGGATATGCTCTAGATTTTCAACTATTGCATGGGGGTTTGTGTCTGGATGGGATCTAGTGTAGATTCTTCTAGAATCCAGAACTTGGACGCAAGGTTCATAGAGGTTGAAAGTTTTATAATAGTTTGAAAACAAACCAATATGTGAAAGAAAAATACTTATTTTACCAAGTATTTTAACTGGTTTCTATTTGAGGTTTGATAATATCAGGATTTCTCAATAATTTCCCAGTGGAGTCTGTAGAAAACCAGTGGAGTCAACAGGCCTATCAAAAACTAGTGGACTCACCAAGTGGATGATTTTTAATTTTCTTGAGGCTCATTGTTGTCCACCATCAGCTACCAGATACCATTCTTGGCTAGCACTTGAATCATTTAAATTTGAGTGGGGTTTCATAGTTGTTGAGTAAATATTAAGATTTATTAATAACTCAGTTTCCCCAGTATGGTCGCCATCATGTTGGCTCCCTGTGATTTATAAGATTGGCAAGAACAAGTGATAGGAAACCACATCAAACCACTTTGGAGTCCAAGGACCTAGCCTTCCTGGGATGAGAGAGGGCTCTCTATGTGTTTTTGATTGATTGATTTATCTTTATGATTATGTTTTCTAATTTTAGGCTAGTTATAAATATTGGGGGTTTTTTGTTTTGTTTTGATTGATTGTTTGGTTAGTTTTTTTAGTTGAATAGATAGAATGTGGGAAGCTTAATCCATTGGGCTATGGAGTCATAAAATTTTTAAATTATACATCCACTCTTCAAGGGTTTTCATAGGGCAAGCTAACTATATCAAGTGTATCTTTTTAGATAAGATGAATATGAGATGGTGACAAGTTGTGAATTCAGTAAAAATAAAGGGAAATTAAGAATCCTTTAACTACACCTCAACAGGAAAGTCTTTAAGATAACAGTTTGGTAAGCTAAAGAGTAGTTAAGAATTATTTAGTTGTACTTCACTAAGAAAACCTCAAGGCAATAATCGAGTAATCCTAAAGAGCAGTGAAGAATTCTTTAGTTATTACTTTCAGACAAAGAAAACATTCAAGATAACGATTCAGTGAAATTAAAGACCAGGACACCCCTAAATTATTTAACTAAAATTCAAAGAATGCCTTAAGATAATTGTTTAAGAGAAACTAAAGAGAAGGAAACCCCTAAATTCTTTAGCTAAAATTTACTAAGATAACCTCAAGGTAACAAGCTAGGTGAAACTAGAGAGCAGGAAACCCCTGAATTCTTTAATTAGACCTTTCAAAAGAAAACACTAAAATAAAAGCAACAGACAGAGTTAAGGTGCCAAAACAACATATCTCAATCTAAAATTTATGTTCTATTATTAGAGAAATTGATGTACAATATGGAAAACAAAGAAGAAGCACTGACAAAGAGGGATAACATCACCATTACCATAGCTCAAGAATCTTGTGAACGTGTTTGTATTACTGATGTCCAAAATAGTTATAATGTTCCAGTGAAACAATCATTGCAACTCAGAGTCTGATCAAAATCCAGCCTAGCAACCAACTAACAACCAACCATGATAATGAACAATACATGTAGTATTTAACTGCTAAGGAGGTTGCCCTGATCTAGGGTGACAGATCTGTATTTATTTACAAAGTAAATGAAGTTTTGACAACTGAGACTCACTGTAATAATAACTTTAAAATTAACTACTGAGCTAACTTTTAAAATATCTTTGACTAATATGCCTTCAAAATTAACTTTTACAATAACTTCTAAGCTGCTTCTAAAATATCTCTGACTGAAACATTAACTGAGGTAGCTTATATTTAATCAAAATTTAGTTGTAGGTGGCCAAAGTGATTGGGAAGGGGTAAGTGCTAAGTGGCCTTGACACCTAGCCTTGTCTTCCTCATTGATTTGTTTTTAAACCTTTAAACTGCCTTTTATTTTAATTCCTGATTGCTCTGTTTAATTATTTTAATTTGTTTTTATCTTTGATCTTTCTTTGACTACCTTGGGTTACTGTAATATCTCCCTTAACCATCTATTTTTCTATGATTTGTCTTTAACTCTGTCTTCTAACTCTGTTTTTCATCTTTATCCTTTGACTGATATCTTAATTGCTTTCATCTGTCACTATTCTTTTGGAGAAATTGAATGACCCTTATTTATCATGATCCATTGCTACTTCAAATTGTTTTTGCGCTCCTAGTCCTTGGATGAACAAGGCTTCTGGATCGTCACCCAGAGGAACCTGTTTTAACAATTCTTGGACTTAGAAATGCAAATTATGTATTTTTAGCCACATACGTCACCTGCAAAATTCAAAACAATTTGTTAATTTAAAATAGAGGGCCTCTGCAGAGAGGTGATATGACTTGGAGGCAGAAAGAAAAAACTGTGGACAGAGTCTGGATATGATGGCTTTTCATTTCTGCATCTAGCTGTGGCTTTCTGGGTTTTTAGAGACGTTGCAAGGGTTAACACAGAGGTTCGGGGTTTATCGCAGACACAGAGGGTTTCAACATGTTTGAATGGGGTCGATGGTTTTATTTTAGGCGGGGAGGTGGTTAGTGGCTTATCGCATGAGGAAAAAGAGGTGAGGTGGTATCAGATTAAGGGATGCAATAAGACGGAGGGGAAACACGTGGAGGGAAAGAGGGGTGTGAAAACCGCCTATTTTGTAAGCCCCAAAGGTCTTAAACCTTAGGCTTATTAGATTTGTGATAGGGCGTGATGGTCGTTGGACGGGACTTTGAATGTGATGGTGGGTTTAAATGCCGAGTAGGGGGTTAAGTATAATGCAGGGCCCAGGGTTATATGAGAACGGGGGGAATAAAGGTTTAGAGCAGGGTTTTAATACGTTGGGGGGCCCAGGGATATAATAAAGTGGGGGGGGAGGTATGTTTATTAAAGTGGAGGCTCTAATACAAAAATGACTCAGGGTGTTTTAATATAACGAGGTTGGGTAGAATAGACAGGGTCTATTTTTAAAATGGGCCTGATAGATATAAAATACTTAAAAACAATGTAAAAAATGTTTTTTTTTTTACATTGTTTTAAATGAAAGCAGGGGAATGAGTGAAGGGGGGATGGTTTTTAGTGATAAAAATGGGGGGCTTTGAAAAGGAAAAGTGGTTTCAAGAAGGGGCAAGGCTAGATGAGGGGTTTTTAAGGTCAAACATGGGTTTCAGAGTGTATCAGAGGGATCGAAAAGGTAAAGTAAGGAATAATGGGTAGGTTAAATGGAAAATAATGAAGGCATTGAGATTTCTGAAAATAAATGATAATCAAGGAATGTTATTTTTAGTAGACTGTAGAGAATCCATAGTCATCTAGTGATATTGTAGAATACAGGAGACTAACAACACCTTATCAAACCCAAAATATAGGCGTTGCAATACACCAAACTCATATTTAACATGCAACAATGTGTGAGAAACAAACACAAATTTGTCGCAACCAATATGGATATCAAAAAGCTACAGTTTTTTTCCATTACTACCACGCTAAGGTTTTTTAATCTAGTGAAAATGTCTTACTTAATATCCCTTCATGCATTTTCTAATACACATACTTTTGTAATTTATAAACCATTCCTAAAATTGAAAATGTGAAGTTGGGTTACACTTTTTTCCCTTTTTTGAGAAAAAACTTTTGTTTTTTCTGTTCTTCAACTTTCTGCAAGCCAAAACAAATTTTCTGTTTAGAATTTCATTTTGCGATAAAAATAAAAGTTGTGAGAAATTTTATTAGCCTTCTACTACTTCTTTTTTGGAATTTTTTTATACACATTTGATATGTCAACTTAGCGTTTCTTTCAGTGTGTGTGTTTTTAACAATCAAAGGATTCATAAGAAGTCATGTTAATACGCACTATTGTATTCTTTGAAACTTTGTGTTTTTGAGAAAAAAAATGTGTTACAACAATCTAGACAGAGTATACTTCGGTTTCTTCATATTTGCAAAGCCAACGGATGCATATCATAATTATTAGAATTTTTTGAACTGGTCTAATATGAAAAAAATGCATATTTTGAATATGTTTTGCGATGCAAGAAATTTCTCAACATATAAGTTATAAACTAAAAATCTAAAAACTACCCATTACAGAAGACAGACCAATGTAAGGCACCATAATTTTTTCAATTTTTTTTACAGTGTATTTTGGAAGATACAGAATTATGATTTCACTGAATCATAATAACCTTCAGAAATTTTTTGCATCCGTTTTATTACAAAATTAATTAAAATTAGTAAATATTTATGAAGTTCCATAAAGTTATATTTCCTGAAAGTAAATTGAATGCCAAAAATGCTTGTCTTGGTTCCGATAGTTAATTCAGAATGTTTCATGGAGTTTAAACAATCCAAATTTGAAGATATGTATTCAAAGCTTGGCTTTGCATAATTTTTGACGTGTTAGTTCGGCCGAACTCTTAAAAAAATTTCGGCCAAATTGTTTTTTGTGCCGACGACCAGTCATTTCTAACAACATAAAAGTTTAGCTGAATTTTTTATAAAAGCTCAGTCGAACTTTTATCTGACTTTCCGTTGACAGAAAATACCATGAAGCCTCTCCAAAAAATCACTTTTCGGCAATATAAATTGCCATGAAAGCATTGATTATTTTCACATATTTTCACACATTTGGTTTGATTTTAGAAAGGCCTTGGTCCGATTTTGCAAATAATTGTTTTGGGTTTAAGGACTTTTCTTCGAGGTACATTCAAAGGACATTTTTGCAAAGGATTTTTTTGGGTGTAAGGACTTTTATTGGAGGTACATTCAAAGGAAATTTCTTGGAGAGTGATTCATTTTTTGGATGTCTTTTGGCCTTCATTTTTTTTGAAGGTATGGATTTGGGCTTAATTTTCATTGTTTTTGAAGGTATTGATTTGGGCTTAATTTTCAAAGGAAACTTTTTAGGCTTAATTTCGAAAGGACTATTTTTAGGCTTAATTTTCAAAGGACATTTTTTGGAAGTATTTTTTAAAGTGATATTTTTAGAGGCTTTTTTGAAGTATTTTTTAAAGTGGAATTTTTTAAGAAGTTGGAATTAATTTTCAATGGACATTTTTTGGAGGTATTTTTTTAAGTGACAATTTTTTAGAGTACGTGTTTTGGGTTGAAGTGAATCTTTTATAATGATTTTTAAAATGAGTTTTTGTCTAACTTTTTAAATGAAATTTTTTTGTAGGACTTGGAAGGAAATATTTTAAGCTTCATTTCATTTTTATAAGACATTTTTATGAAATTTTTTTGTAGGACTTGGAAGGAAATATTTTAAGCTTTGCTTCATTTTTATAAGACATTTTTTTCTCGTATTTTTTGAAGTAAGTGTTTTGGATTGATGTATCTTTTGAAAAATATTTAAAATGAGTATTTTTTTTAAATTAAATCTTTTGTGATGTTTTTTTAATTGAGTTTTTGTCTAAATTTTTGAAGGAAAATTTTTGAACTTCATACACTATTATCATGGGATATCAAAGGAATTTTACGAGAAAATATGATCGAAAAATAGACCCTGAGGAACGTAGAGAAGAGACGAGAGAATCTTGCAAAAGAAAGAGAGAAGCACTCTCAAATATTGAAGGGGAAAATCAACCTCAACTAGAAGTTGAAGAAGGTATGTGAATGTAGATATTATGAATTTGATATATTTAAAATTTTCCTAGTGTAAAATGCGAAGCTTAATTTTTATTTGATGAACTAATTTATAAAATATTTTGCAATGTAAACAAAGAGAGATATTCCTCAAAACATTGATGATGAGATACACAATTTTGAAAGAGAAAGTGAAAGAGATATTGAACCAATGATTGAAGATGGTGAAAAGTTTGAAAGAAATTCAAGGGAAGAAATTAAATCACAAGATATATATATATATATATATATGTTGAACACATCCACGTATTATTGAAATTATACATATTAATTAATTTTTTTATTTATTGAATATGTAAACTTATTATGCACTCTTGGTATAAAATTGAAAAAAACACATTGCCATTAAAAAGGAAGTGAAATTCCATTTAAACAAAAAATTGTTGAAGTCCCCGCATTTTAATTTTATAAAAATGTGAAGTTCACCACTTGTTGCAAATGTGAGGTTCACCAAGTTGCGCTTTACATGGTGTGGTGGGAACACACTTGGTATATAATTGAAAATAGCACATGGGCATTAAAAAAGACGCACTTATAAGTACAAAACACACACATATCCAAGATATGTTACAATGTCCATCAATAAATTTTGAAGGAGAGTGTATCAACACTAATTCATCTTTGAGAGATGAATCTTGAATTTTTGAAGAAGAGCGTCTCAAAACTAATTCATCTTTGAGAGATGAATCTTGAATTTTTTAAGAAGAGCATCTCAAAACTAATTCATCTTTGAGAGATGAATCTTGCATTGGCATTTCCCTGCATAATTCTAATTCATCTATTAATTCATCTTTGATAGATGAATCCTGAATTGGCATTGTCCCACGCAATAGATCAACAGACATCTTATTCACATTTGTACAATGTCTTATACTAAAAATTGAAATTGGCTAAACATATTGTTTGCTATTCCATGCAGTTATTTTAGCCTCTCCCTCTTAAATTGGTACACATCATTAACCTGGTTGTACACAAGTTCAAAATTGGCGAAAATTACAATTGCATTTGATCCATACTCCATAGTTGTTCCCAAGCCTTCTATTAATCCAATATAATATGCATCGTTGTTTGTTGTTCTTCCCGATATATTCATTTTCCTTTGGACGACTTTGCTAGTCATAATATTGGAAAGCACATATGTAATCACTGCTTTCCCTGGATTGGGATAGTAAGAAACATTTATGCATAATTTCCATTTTCAACCATATTTAATGGTTTTTTTATCCCTAAAAAAAAAACAAATTCAATAAAAATATATATTAAATTGACATTTATTGCAAATGCATGGAAGAAATGACACATGTGCATGAGATAAATGACATGTGCATGGTTTATCTTAAAGTTTGACTTAAAAATTTTATGGTAGAATTCACATCTAAAATTAATGGGAGGAAGCCTTTAGTTGTGGGAGAAATGAATTTTATGCACTTACTAAAACAACTAGTTATGTCAAAAGTCACACCTTTATGAGTTTGTGGGAGAAATGAAATAGAAATGATAGATGCCTTAAATTTTGCCTAAAATTTTATGGGATAAGGGAGAAATGACACATGTACAAGGTTTTCCTTAGAGCGGTAGTGGTTTATGGATATGAAAATGAAGAACTTCTATTTAGATCTATTACAGAGATTGACTGTAGGGGAATTTAATGGATATTTCACCTTTGATAAAAGATGAGATCCAGAGGCTAGCTGGCCCATTACAGACTCTACCTTTAGAACTTGTAGAAGTTAACACTCAACAGATAGACTAAAATCATATGGAAGTGAAAAATCCTATGAGAGTTCAACCATTTTAGGTTCAATTTTTAGGCCTTAAAGTTTGAGAGAAATGACATTTACATGGTTTGAAAAATTATTTTATGCACTTACAAAAAACATGTTTTAAAGTTAATGGGAGAAAGCCAACATGACATGTATGATTTAAAAACTTTGCCTAAGAATTTATGGTAGAAATTAGAGAGTTTGCCTTAAAGTGGTTGAGGTTTATGAATATTAAAATGAAGAACTTCTATTTAGATCTATTATAGAGATTGATTGTAGGGGCATTTACTTGATATGTCAACTTTTAGAAAAGATGACATCCAAAGGCTACCTGGCCCTTTATAGACTCTGCCTTTAGAACTTGTAGAAGTTAACACTCAACAGACAGACTAAAATCCTATGGAAGTTCAAAATTCTATGAGAGTTCAGCCACTTTAGGTTCAATTTTTAGGCCTTAAAGCTTGAGAGAAATGACATTTATATGGTTTGCAAAATTATTTTATGCACTTACAAAAAACATGCTTTAAAGTTAATGGGAGAAAGCCAACATGACATGTATGTTTCAAAAAAAATGCCTAAGAATTTATGGGAGAAATGAAACATGTACACAGTTTTCCTTAAAGTGGTTGAGGTTTATGGATATTAAAATGAAGAACTTATATGTAGATCTGTTACAATGATTGACTGTAAGGGCATTTACTGGATATGTCACCTTTGAGAAAATATGAGATCCAGAGGCTACCTGACCCTTTATAGACTCTGCCTTTAGAACTTGTAGAAGTTAACACTCAATAGACAGACTAAAATCCTATGGAATTTCAAAATTCTATGAGAGTTCAGCCACTTTAGGTTCAATTTTTAGGCCTTAAAGCTTAAGAGAAATGACATTTACATGGTTTGCAAAATTATTTTATGCACTTACAAAAAACATGCTTTAAAGCTAATGGGAGAAAGCCAACATGTCATGTACGCTTTAAAAACTTTGCCTAAGAATTTATGGGAGAAATGACACATGTACACAGTTTTCCTTAAAGTGGTTGTGTTTTATGGATATTAAAATGAATAACTTATATTTAGATCTATTCCAGAGATTGATTGTAGGGGAATTTACTAGATATGCCACCTTTCATAAAAGATGAGATCCAGAGGCTACCTAGCCCTTTACAAACTCTGCCTATAGAACTTGTAGAAGTTAACACTATCTGCCCCAATTATACCCTATGAAGTGTGTAGAGGACCCATGGAATCACTCACACTACTTTACGTAGAAATAAGGGTGTATAAGAGTGTACTAAGTTCAAAAATATAGTCATATTATTGGATATCTTTCCTAAGGGCCCAAATGTACTCCTTAAGTATATGTGGGGTCTACATAACCATCTACAAAAACAAGTGATTCTTTCCAAGCTAAGGATAATGTATGAGTGTTAGGTCCCTATATTACTAGTTTAGTCCCTTACTATTATTAGTGTAGCCCCCTTATTGTTACTGTTGTACCCCTATAACTCCAATATTGTTATTATTGTGCCCTTACATTGTTATTGTTAGGTCAGCTAGGATTATATTGTGGGCCCATGGACTCCTATATATAGAAGGAGGTTTTGGTCATTTGTAGCATCCAAGAATTGTTCATTTATGTAATGTATTGGAGGTTTCCCTCTCAAAGTGGTTGATTTCTAAGGCATTGATCTCTCCTTTCTTCTATTTTTAGAGCTAGTTTCATAACATTTGGTATTAGAGCTTTGGATTGTAGGGTTTCACTGCTCCAAACAGGTCATCGTGGAATTTTTTATACAAAGGTTTAGAAGCTGAAATTTTTATAGTGCAAAGCTTAAATCCTGAGGAACATCGTCGCAAAATTTTAGAGCTTGTTTTGCAATATTTTCGGAGATATGATCTGTGGACGTTAGGGCTTTTTGTAGGCTCCTGAATTTAACCTAAACAGGTCATCGCGATATTTTCACTATAAATATTTTTCCACGAGGTTTTAGAAGCTGAAATTTTCACAGAGTGAAGCTGAAATCCTAAAGAACCTCTTGTAAATATTTCAAATATTTTTTCACAATATTTTTGGAGATATGATCTGTGGAAGTTAGGATTTTTTCAAGTTCCCGAATTTCATCTTAAAGAGGTGACCATGGGAAAAACATCATAACTCTCTCTCTGAGTGTCTTATTGAGATTCTGCAAAATGTGACCGCAAGTACATGGACTGTAGATTTCTGTCTACAAATTTCAGAGCTAAAGGAGGAAATAGTGACACGTGTCAAGTTGTACAATTTCGTTCTACTGAACCAGTCCATAATTAGGTCATTGTGGGAGATTGGACATAACTTTGCCTTGAAGAGTCCAAATCAGGTCAGACCTCTGGCATTCGAAAGAGGATTCAAAGGGCTACCTCAAGGCTGAATTTCAAATATTGAAGATCTGAAATCACAGAGATAATTTAGTTTCAATATCAAGCTCCTCAAAAGCAAGAAAAGATGTGTATTTTTTTTCGAATTACATATGTCTCGTTTGAAAAAAAAATAGTTTGAATTTATTCCAAGGGAATATTGAAGAATAGATATCAGTATTGGTTTCTAAAATGCCCCCTAAAATGAATTCAACACCCATTAAGCCTTCAAAAGGCTCTACTATGACTCATGAATACGAAGAAATGCAACATGAGATGTCAAAATTACAAGAGCAAGTGCACCTATCGCAAAGAGCAACAAAAAATGAAATGGAAGTTTTGAAGAAAGGCGTGGAAAACAAGATGGATGGTTTGAAGAAAGGCATGGAAGCTAATATGGAGGGCATGGAAGTTGGCATGGAAGCTAAGATAGATGACATGGAAGCTAAGATCGATGAAAAAATGGAAAACGAGAAGAATTATCTAAAAGTAGACATCGAAGGTTTGCAAAAGTTGATACAAGAAATGTTTCCTAATGGCGAAAATATAGTAGAGGAAACTCATGATGAGAACAAAATAAATGTTAATCATATTTTCATAAACTCTAATGTTGGATGGAAGAACCACCAAATTCCAAAGATGGATATGAGGAAGTTTGATGGCAAGGATCCCGTAACATGGGTACTACATATGGAGCAATATTTTGATCTCAATAATGTGCAAAACACACAAAAGGTACGCATTAAAACTTTACATTTAGAACAAAATACATTTGTATGGTATTGATGGCTTTTCTCCCGTAAAAAAATTGTCACTTGGTCAATTTTTACAGAGGAAATGATAGGAGATTATGAGGATACAAAAAGAAATACCTTCTTTAGCCAATTGATAAATCTCAAACAAAAGGGTTTAGTGGCGGAGCACATTGAGGACTTCCAAAAATTGAATATAAGGGTAACTGATATTCCAGAGGAACATAGGATTGATTTCTTCATAAGGACTTTAAAGGATAACATCCAACATGAAGTTCGAGTTTGGGAACCTGATTCATTGGAAAAGGCATTCAGGTTGGCAAGAAAAATTGAATGTAAAATTATGGCAACAAGGAAGCCTACCACTCACATATATAAAGATGGAAGTGTTGCCACTCCTAGACTTCCACAACCTACAAGGTTTACACCACAAAAATTGGAAGAAATAAGAGAAAAAGGGCTTTGCTACAGTTGTGATAGAAAATACACTAAAGGTCATAAGTGTGGTGAGAAGAAATTATTTTACATAGATTGTGAAGAGGAAGAAGAAAATGAACAAGAATCTTCAAAAGAAGAGGATATACACTAGGAACCAACCTTAGAAGAGGAAGAAATGAGTCTGACCATATCATGTAATGCATTGGCAGGAAATATGACTCCACAAAATCTCAAGATAGAAGGACATATCGAGAAGAAAAAGGTAATAGTGTTGATTGATTCGGGTAGTACCCATAATTTTATTCATTGTAAGGTAGCCAAGGAATTGAATTGTTTCCTATACCCAGCACCAGAATGTCAAGTGATTGTTGCAAATGGATGAACTATAAATTGCTCTGGAAAATTCCATAATGGGCGGAAACATGAAACTGGGTTACACTTTTGTGAGAATCGGGGGCCAAAAAATTTTTTCGGCAATAGTTCGGCCGAACATTTTCAAAAGATCGGCCGAACTCTGTAATAGTTCGGCCGAACTTTCTTAGAAATTTCGGCTGAACTAGTGATTATGTTTAGGTTGACGGCACACTGACGGCATGGGCAAACATAATTTTTGCCGGATATTGGAAAACCGACAACAAAAGTTCGGCCAAACTTTTACTTTTAAAATAGGTCGGTCGAACTAATTTCTATAAATTAATCACCTGCGAAGTTTGTTTGTTTACCAGTTTCATTGTTCCCATGAATTTCTGTCAGTGTCACTGTTGTTCGCGCATTTCTCCTCCCGTCAACGCTATTGCTCCTCCTGTCCGCGCGTGCTCCTCTCGTCGGCGTTGTTGCTGGTTTCATCAAGTATGTTCGACCTTACCGTTTTCTCAAAACCACAATATATAATTTTAGTGAGCGCTACAATTTTTTTTTGGAGTGAACAATGATACAAAATTATCCTATAGTGAATCGACAATGAATTAGAAATGGATGCTTCAAAATTATTTCGTAGTGACTAATTAAAAAAAATTACAGGATTGTGTTTCGGTTGAATTCCCCTTTTGGCTTGTTTATGTATTGCCCAGTTAAGTGGGTATTTTATATTTTTTGGAATTGAATATAGTGAATCGACAATGAATTAGAAATGGATGCTTCAAAATTATTTCGTAGTGACTGATTAAAAAAATTTACAGGACTATTTCGGTTGAATTCCCCTTTTGCCTTGTTTATGTATTGCCCAGTTAAGTGGGTATTTTATATTTTTTGGAATTGAATATGTTAAAGGGCTTAATCCTCTGTCACTACTTGGATTAAAATCATACAAGAAGAGCTTCATTCCGGGCTTCACCTTTTCTACAAGCTCCTTTTTGGTTGGTGGCAACCCAAACACTTTGTATCAGAAACACTCCTACTTTGTATGAGAATTACACATAAAAATCAAGCTGACAAACTTATCTTTGCCACTGCCATCTTCATTGTTTGCTTCCTTGCCGCCTTGTTTTTTCTTCTTATTTTGATCAACCTTTGCATAGCAGGGTCAGATAAACCCTTGGGTTTGTTCTCCGTCTCTATTTTAACAATATTATCCACAACATATGGGGTATAAGAAACTATTCCCGCACATAGAATTACCTCCTGTGCATGCCGAACTAGTAACATAACACATAGGATAACCGCACACCTCCTTTTCCTTGGGTACAGGGGGATTGAGAAAAGGTCACGTCCAACTGTACATAGGGGATCGATAGTGGGCACGTAAAACCACCTCCTGTCTATGGCTCATGGGTAGTGTTGTTGGGAAGACCTGCTGTCTTGTCTCTGCTAGCCAGGTGTTAATGGTAAGCTATGTAGGAATTGTGTGTGGTTCCATAGGGGTAAGTGTCTTTCCCGAGCAGGGTCAGATAAACCCTTGGGTTCGTTCTCTGTCTCTATTTTAACAGTCTTATCAACAACATTAGTTGGTGCTGCCTCCTGCCACATATATCCACAGATTTGTTTCAGGCATTTGTAATCTTCCTTAGACTATCCACAATCTGCTTCACACTATACGTAATCTTCTTCATACTATACTATCCGCAGTCTACTTCAAAGATGACCAAACAATAGATCCACACTATTTTCAAACTCTTTAAACTTCACACTAAAAGCCCATCAACATATTCATACTGAATCTTACAAGAATCTGTAAACTGTTTTCAGAGATTTCCGAGTTATTCCTTATCAAAAGAGCCACAGACAAGGTATATAAATATAGATAGAATTACTTCCTTTTAGGCCGACCAACACTTTGGCATGTAGGCTGACTTGTAAAACATCATAATAGCTCGATTTTTCAACGTTGATGTAGAGCTGAAATAAACCATTGGTTCATGTTCTCTTTGACTAGGTCTGGGTTTTTGACTGAATCTATATGGACATTTCTGTCTAGTTAAATACCCTTCTGTTTGCAAGATTGATTTATCTTTTAAGATTTTGCATTTGTGTGTTGTATGTATCAAAGATTTCTATTCCCAGTTTTTTTATGCACATCAATTCAACTGTACAAACAATTAAATCTAATTTAATATTATTGTCTGCTAGAAGTTAGTTTATGTTTTAAAAATTTGCAGTGTTGTATGTAGCAAAATGTTCTATTACAGGTTTTGTTCAACATATGCATTCAGGTGTTTTGAGATATCATTGTGTGTTAGGTTATTTATGTTTTTAAATTTTGCAATGATATGTTGTAATATTTTTATTACATTTTTTGGTTTGCATGTTCATTTTGGCTGCAGAAATATTCTCTCCATCATAATATCACTGTGTTTGATATCTTGATTTATGTTTTAAATTTTGCATTCACATGTTTTATCATTTTGTAGAAAAGTATTTTTATGCCTTCTATATTAGGCTCTCTCTTTTCATACAAACTATATAAGCTTAAGCTTAAGGGGATATAATCCTTTTTGCCTTCCATATAGATAATGAAAATGATTGTTCCAAGTCTCATGTTGCTTCTCATGTTACTTTATAAACCTTGATTGGAAAGAAAAATAGGAGGGAAAAAATGTAAGAAATATAAAACATAATGAAACACAACGTAAGAAATAGAGAACATAATGAAACACACACATACATATCTCTAGACAATCAACACAATTATTTTCCTAGGAAATCCTTATGGGAGACAAGAAACCTTAAAAAGTAATGATGATCTAGACTCCTTTTTCCATAGGAAATCCTTATGGGATAAAAACAACACTAAAATGTAAACATGCTCTACTCTCTCTTTTCTGGTATGGAAAATATGTAAGTACAAAGAAAGAGGTAATCTCTCTAGAGTTAGCTAATACTTTTGGCATGTAAGGTTGCTATAAAAACTTAACTTCATACATTTTTCTCTCTAACTTCACACTTCTAGTTGTAATTTCAACTATGGAACAAAATACAATAACACAAAATGGAACTCTTATTCCTCCTAGTGGCCAAGTATTTAACATAGCATGATAGCCAATTAGGTGTAAGATTTGACTTCGTGAACCATTAACGAGGTTTGTGATTTTAGACCTTTTAGACTCTTGTTAAAATTCCACATGTAGCTAGCTTTCTATGCATGAGTAATGGGGCTAAAATGACATTCTCTCGTACCATGGTGGTCAACATGATAGGTCAACTTACTAAAGGCATAAATTTTGAATGAACTTAATTTGATGTTCTTCTTGCACCATTGGATATGTCTTTAAGTGTAGAATAATGGTCAAGATTTCGACACAAGGGATAATTGTTTGACCCCCATAAATGTCATTTAATACCTCAAAATGACTCCAAAAGGTTTTAGACCCCAATTCTCCACCCACCATTAAAATGACCCTACAAGTTGATTCTTTCAGTTTTTTCACTCTATAAGCATCAAAATATATGACAAATAATATAATTGTCCAATCTAGATCATTATTTAATAATTTGTTAAAATTATGAGTAAGATATACATCAAGGAATTTAAATAAATAGCGTTAATTCATTGAACACCCTTGTACATTCTTTGTTGATACTTTGAAAGTAATACGTTTTGAAAAATAATTTGTTTTCTGGATTATTAAGATTATGTAACTTTCGAACCATAATTACAAATTAATTTATTTTTTTACTTATCATTTAGCTGCTAAAAGTTGAAGAATTTATGTTGGTAAATAATTAATTAGGTCTATTTAAATCATTTACCACTTTTGGGATTTTTGTTTTCGTGGTTTCATTCATAATTTCACTTTTTTGGAAATTGTCAATTTCAATTTTTCACACCACATGTGCACAATCAAAGGACCTAAGGTCTTTCCCCTACCAAAGTATGTTCTTTTAAAACATGTTTTCTTGGTGATATGGGTGATTTAGAAATTATTGGGAGAGCGAAATTCCTCATTTAATACACAATATGTTTGGTTCATGCCATTTGATTCTCATGATTAAGTTGTAATCATGAGGCTCTCACTCAAGATTGGACCTTCCCAAAATCTTGTGACGTCTTGTCACAAACAAAACCATCAAACTGAAAAACACATCATGCAAGAAACATAACTCGCTGACATATCATTCTTCTCCTTCAAAGAAAAAAAATTCACATCATGTGAATATCTCCATGTACTCTTACATATTTGTGTACAAAACCATCAACCAAACACAAGTCGACAAAACATGCCTCTTCAAACAATTGACTCTCAAGTCAAATAATAGCTCATGTACAAATTTCCATATTTGTTGCATTTAAGTGTGTCAACATAACTCTACCTTCAACATCTTGCTTCATGCAACATGCGCCATACTTTGAATTTGCAAAGAAATTCATGACACATCAAAATACATGCAAGGCATTAATTGGATAAGAAAGCTAACCATCCGTTACCAAACAATTTCAATGGCGCTTCTTTTAGCTGCACTTCATCATCATGTGAATCATCTTGACCCTCATTGATTATGGAATCCTCTTTTCCATTCTTGTCATTATCTCTTTCCACCTTCTTCAAATGTTGTGGATGACTTGTTGGATACAAAGTCCAACACTTGTCTACAAGGTGACCTTTTTTATGGCGATGAGTAATAAACAATTGCAACTTATTTTCAACATCATTTTCCTTGTAGACCTTAATTGGATAAGAAATCTAACCATTCGTTACCAAACCATTTCAATGGCGCTTATTTTAGCTTCACTTCATCATGTCATGTGAATCATCTTGACCCTCATCGATTATGGAATCCTCTTTTCCATTCTTGTCATTATCTCTTTCCACCTTCTTCAAATGTTGTGGATGACTTGTTGGATACAAAGTCCAACACTGGTCTACAAGGTGACCTTTCTTATGGCAATGAGTAATAAACAATTACAACTTATTTTCAACATCATTTTCCTTGTCTAATGGGCCTTGGACCTTTTGCCTCATTTATTTAGAAAGTTTCATGTGCATGGATATCTTATTCCAACATCTATAAAAATTATGATTATTCAAACCACAAAAGGAACATGCAAGTTCTTTTCCAAATCTTCTGTGAATAATTACCATGTTTATCATAATCAAAAGCAATTTGATTAGAGGCAAATTTATACATTGAACATTCACCGTTGTTGCCTTCTTGAGGAAGTGAATTTGATGAGGTAGTGGCTCTCCTCTAAATACTATCAATGAATTCAATGACTCTAGAGCTTTCAACATCCTCTTCTTTTACATTCTCATTAGCTGCATGATTATTAACATCTTCTTGCAAAGTGGGTGTCAAACTTTTCCATTCATCATGAATACAAACTTCACAAGCTTGAGGTAATGAACATGAAATAAAATTCCTTCTTGGAACAGCTTCATGTGCCTCCTTGGCTTTGGAGCATTCTCCATCATGTTTTCCATAACCAAGACCCAAATAATTAGGTCCTTCCTCAACAACATTTGGCTCAACTATGCCTTGTACTCAACTATGATGTGTACATGTTTTCCTTTAACCCTTTACTTTCATAGCACATTTTCATCAAAAATTTGGACCTTATTCCTCTAGTGTGTCTTTGAAAAGCATGTACACATTCATTTTGATTAAAATAGTTCAGCCAAAATAATTTCTATAAATAAATTGCTCACGAAGTTGTTTTGTTTACCGGTTTCATTATTCCCACGAATTTCTGTCACTGTAACTGATGTTCGCGTGTTTTCGCTCCTCCCATCCATGCTGTTGCTCCTCGTGTCCGCGCTGTTTCTCCTCTCGTCCACGTTGTTTCTCCTCCCATCCGCGTTGTTGCTCCTTTCATCGGCGCTGTTGCTCCTTTCATCGGGTATGTTCGACCTTACCGTTTTCAAATTTTTCACATGTATTTGAAAAATTCTTTACTGCGATATACTACCTCTTATGTATTTGATTATTCTTCACTATTTTCAAACTCTTTACACTTCCTTAGACTATCCGTAATCTGCATACTTCATTTAGAAAATTTAATCTCAACAGAAAACAGGAAACTGATGTAGAAAAGATGCGAAACCGAAATTGCATAGGCCCAAAGTAAGAATGAATATATGATCAAACATTGTATAAAAATATTACCTATGCTGGGAGTGGCCTTTTCCAACTTCAGAAAGAATTTGGTTCCACATTCATTCCACCGGAAGACGCTGCCTTGTAGATACCATATATCTGTATAAGGTTAAAATCATACAAGAAGAGCTTCATTCCGAGCTTCACCTTTTCTACAAGCTACTTTTTGGTTGGTGGCAACCCAAATACTTTGTATCGGAAACACTCTTGCTTTGTTTGAGAATTACACATAAGCTGGCAAAATTATCTTTACCACTACCATCTTCATTGTCTTCTTCCTTGCCGCCTTGTTTTTTTCTTCTTATTTTGATCAACCTTTCACACAGCAGGGTCAGATAAACCCTTGGGGTTTGTTCTCTGTCTCTATTTTAACAGTCTTATCCACAACATTAACCTTTGACACAGCAGGGTCAGATAAACCCTTGGGTTCGTTCTCTGTCTCTATTTTAACAGTCTTATCAACAACATTAGTTGGTGCTACATCCTGCACTTTCAGGCATTTGTAATATTCCTTAGACTATCCACAATTTGCTTCACACTATACACAATCGGCTTCATACTATACTATCTGCAATCTGCTTCAAAGATGACCGAACAATAGATCCACACTATTTTCAAACTCTTTAAACTTCACACTGAAAGCCCATCAACATATTCGTACTGAATCTTACAAGAATATGTAAACTGTTTTCAAAGATTGTCGAGTTATTCCTTATCAAAAGAGCCATAGACAAGGTATATAAATATAGATAGAATTACTTCCTTTTAGGCCGACCAACACTTTTCCATGTAGGCTGACTTGTAACACATCATAATAGCTCGATTTTTCAACGTTGATGTAGAGCTGAAATAAACCATTGGTTCATGTTTTCTTTGACTAGGTCTGGGTTTCTGACTGAATCTATATGGACATTTCTATCTAGTTAAATACCCTTCTGTTTGCAAGATTGATTTATCTTTCAAGATTTTTCATTTGTGTGTTGTA
Organism: Pinus albicaulis; assembly: GCA_034641835.2. Lineage (NCBI taxonomy): Eukaryota > Viridiplantae > Streptophyta > Pinopsida > Pinales > Pinaceae > Pinus > Pinus albicaulis. The sequence goes on along the minus strand of CM076575.1, from coordinate 432,933,032 downwards.
TGTATCAAAGATTTCTATTCCCAGCTTTTCTATGCACATCAATTCAACTGCACATACAATTAAATCTAATTTAATATTATTGTTTGCTAGAAGTTAGTTTATGTTTTAAAAATGTGCATTGTTGTATGTAGCAAAATATTCTACAAGGTGACCTTTCTTATGGAAATGAGTAATAAACAATTGCAACTTATTTTCAACATCATTTTCCTTGTCCAATGGGCCTTTGACTTTTTGCCTCATTTATTTAGAAAGTTTCATGTTCATGGATATCTTCTTCCAACATCTATAAACATTATTATTATTCAAACCACAAAAGGAACATGCAAGTTCTTTTCTAAATCTTATGTGAATATTTACCATGTTTATCATAATCAAGAGCAATTTGATTAGAGGCAAATTTATACCTTGAACATTCACCGTTGTCGCCTTCTTGAGGAGGTGAATTTGATGAGGTAGCGGCTCTCCTCTGAATACTAGCAATGAATTCAATGACTCTAGAGCTTTCAACATCCTTTTCTTTTACATTCTCATTAGCTGCATGATTATTAACATCTTCTTGCAAAGTGGGTGTCAAAATTTTCCATTCATCATGAACACAAACTTCACAATCTTGAGGTAATGAACACGAAATAAAATTCCTTCTTGGAACAGATTCATGTGCCTCCTTGGCTTTGGAGCATTCTACATGTTTTCCATAACCAATACCCAAATAATTAGGCCCTTCCTGAAGAACATTTGGCTCAACTATGCCTTGTACTCAACTATGCCTTTTACATGTTTGCCTTTAAAACCGTTTACTTTCATAGCACATTTTCATAAAAAATTTGGACCTTATTCCTCTAGTGTGTCTCTCAAAAGCACATACACATTCATTTTGAGAGGAAATTGAAGACAGAAACCAATAGCTAATTCTTCTAACTAACCTTGACTAAAATGAGCTAAATTTTACTTTGATACCAACTTGATTTGAATATGGACAAACTAGTTTTGTTGGGTTGTCTCCCTCATTAGTTAAATAAAAATGTGTTTAGGAATCGTCTAAAGTTAGCCAATTGGGAAGGGGTTTATGTGTCAAGCTTTAAGTGTATTTTGTGAGAAATTTATGAGTTAATTAGCTTTTAAAAACTCATGTGTACAACAAATAAAATGCAAATTTTTTATTTTGGAAATTTTTTTCCCTCAATCTAGATTCTGATCATTGGACATGTAAGAGGAAGCAAGAGGGAATTCACTTTTCAAATTCTAGACCTTGTCTAAACCAAAATAAACTAGAGGTTGAGTTTTCAAATACATTCACTTATTTGGAAAAGTTCTAGCTACCAAAAGTCCATATGCCAATCTACCTCCCAAGAAATACATTTATTACACCACTGGTTAGTTTTTTGTCTTCCTATATTCTTTATCAACCTCTTCTAGTGATTCTTGAAAGGTGGATACTTAAATCCTTCCTAAAAATTTGAGCTCCAAAATGAGAAGACATATAAGGTCATTTTAAGTCATTCCTCTATCAAATTATAAAAACCAAGTGAATATTTCTACATATTGATTTCTGTTCCATAAACTGTACAATATAGGTGGAGTTGCCTCACCCTAAGTGAGATGTTTAACAAACATAATAATAGAGTGACGTCACCAAAATATGTAGCCTCTTCAAGGTATCATATCCTCTCATCAAGGCCAAGAATCTATTCACGAAAAATGTCCTATGGAAATGATGGTTTAAGAAACAAAACCAGAAAAAAACCTTCAGTGAGAACAAAAAAATCTAAAACCTCTTCAAGGTCTTCAATTTGCTCGTAAAGTTAAATTATGTCTTGATCAAGTCCAACAACAAAGAAACATTCAATGACAACACCAAAATCTACAACTTCTTCAACGTCTTCTAAACTATCTTCAAAGTCAATATATTGTGTGCATCAAATTCCTCAGCAAGGTCATCAATGGAGTCATCAAAACTACTATTTCAAACTTCAATGCCAAAAATAAGTCAAAAGAATTCAATTTGTCCTCCAAAAACTTTTTCTCTGAGCAAAGCTAGCATGATGTCATCGAGAAATTCAGTAATTCCACGAGGAAATTCTATCAAAGTTAAAACAAATCCTTTTCATCCATATTTAATGCCTACTTTTTTAGGTGGAACACCTCCAAACACTACAAGAAAAAAGCACATTGGTGAGGGGTGAAAATGGTCACCATAAGCTCATTGGTGAGGGTCAAAAGAGCCTTCGTCACCAAAAACTGAACGTTACCAAAGGTGGCGTCGCCGAAAGTATAGGTGTTGTGGTGACATTCAAGGTCCATCACCAATAATGATTTATAGTGACGAATAGTGACCGTCACCATTTCATATGAGCAATGGTGACGGATAATAGCCTTCGTCACTAAAAAACGGAACGTCACCAAAGGTGGCGTCGCCGAAAGTATAGGTGTTGTGGTGAATATCTGGCAACCACAATTTGGTTGGGTCAGATTTATAGTGGACGCGATAGCACCGTCACCATTTCATATGAGCAATGGTGACAAACAATAGCCTCCTTTGGCCACTAAAAAATTGAACGCCACGCCAAAAGGCCATTTAAAGTATAAAAGGTGACATTCAAGGTCCGTCACTTTAATATTGATTATAATGACGGATAATGACCACACATTTCATATGAACAACAACGATTTTTTGTGATGGACTCATGGTCAGCTACTATTGGTGCATATATATGTTGATCGCTCATTGACCGTCACCATAAACCCTGTCAGTGACATCAAGGTCTATCACTAATAATGACTATAATGAAAATGTTGACCTCACCATTTCATCATGATGGCGGTGACTACCTTGAAGGTCGCTACTATTGATGCGTATATATGGTGGCGTCATTGATCTCACCATTTCATATTTTGGTGAGAGTCGAAAATGTCAACATAAGCTCATTATGATAGCCAAAAGACATCCGTCACCAAAAACTGATCTTCGTCATCTCCTATATAGCAACATTGTACACCATAATCAACCACTAACCTCCTTGTAAAAGGTGGTTTCCATTGAGCTAGCACCCTTTAAAGAATTAGACTTTAAACTAGCAATTTTCCTTAAAGGTGCAAAGATACACAAAAGGAATAAGAAACTGCCAGAAAAATCGAAATAATTCCATGTCTTGCTTCCATTTTCTATATTCTACTTAATAATTTCACAGTATGATTCGATCTATGACGATATTTGTGCTTTATGTTCTTAATTTAATAGTAAATGTTATATTCGCATAAAATAAATGAATAATCGAGAGGCCTTACGGCTAATTTTTAATCCTTACACCAAAATCTCTTAATATCTGGCCTAGAACAACTTATCTGTAAACAACCTAAGTAGATTTTAAATGGAAAGCCTACAAAACCAAACAGTAGTTTACAAGTTAACATTTTGGATATAACTTCTGCTCAATTTATATGACAAGTTATTACAACCTTGAAAACTAGTTCTTAGCTAAAAGACTTTCTGTCAATGTTTACGTCAAAGAATACAGTCATGGCGTTGCACTTTGTTTTTTCAATGAGGGCATGTGGAACGGGATAAAGGTTGTATGAGAGTATCAAACCATAAATGAATTTCACTTAAAACATGAGCATGGACAAAGTCTCATAAGCAACAAAAGTCAAGGTTGAATATATGAAAAGCATTGAGCTAAACACATAATTAAACTAAAAGCAACGATGCAAAATGAAATTACCATCATATACCATCTCGCTTGGTTAGTTCTTCGTAAAGAGAAAGTACTGCATGATCCAAATTCTCATCTTACTATATAATGACCATCTAATTTAAAATGTCCAGACACAACAATCAATGTTATTGTATTGGTGACTATTATATATATCAAAGTATGTACTATGTAGGAGAATAATCGGTAGTTGAATTACTTCTCTACTTTGATGTACTACTCGGTAGTTGAATTACTTGGAAATAAAAATCCTTATTAGAAGATAACGCAAAGAAAAGCGTGCTTCTTGAATATGGATGGCCATCTGGATTTTATAGAGTTATAATCTAAATAATAAATAATTAGAAGCACAAGAAACTAAATGTAGATGGATGGAGTGTAATAAAATAATTTGGATAATTTAGGTTGCACGTATCTTTAAATGGAACCACTTTTTCCTTTTGGATTCCTGGGCTTAATATGCAAATAAAATTTTTGATTCAACCAAAAAGCACAATATTTCAAGTCTTAGCTTGCCCGAAATGTAGGTAAGGACAACATTTGGAAACGGTGATCACTTTTGAAATGACCACTTTCAAAACCTTGGAAACAAGAGCAACGAGCACTTCCACACATTATTGTAAAGTCCAAAGTCATGACTTAGGAGCATGAGCACACCTAATTCAGGGATGATTAAATATGAAACGAATTGGGTTGAAATTATATTTAACCAGTCTGAAGTTAAATACTAAAATCTAGCAGAAATGAATTTATGCTCAAATATTATAACCAATTATATAATGCTATAAAACTATTCATTATACATTCTCTTTCGCTTACTTTTAGTGCTTTACTCAAACTAGTGCTTTTGTCAGAGACATCAATTCTACATGTATCTAGGTTTCCTGAATTACTAATGATGTTCAATAAATGAGGGGCATGTAGCTCAGTAGTGTTGTTGTTAATGACTGCTGGCAGAAAAACTGTGTAACCTATATGTATAATTTTTCAAGACAAGATACTTAGTTTTTCTGGAGGTTGTCAGGGACCCCCAGGTGTTGTGGCCCGACGAGGTATTGGAAATAGAATACACACATTCATGTTGAACTTTTGGCAATGCCTTCACAGGCAAGTACCAAGCATAGACAACCCACTGTCAAGTACTTAAAAGTTTCTAAAATGTTTCAAGCATGACATTGAAGACTGAATAACAAAGTTAGACCAAACTAGTGGATGACTCGCATTGAAAGTGTTTTCATGGGCCAAGTGTTCTCAAGAGCTGAGTAATCTGAACTGTAACCAAGGACTTTGAAAAGTTCTGTGCTTGCTCAAGTAACAGTATAATTGTTAATTAGCTCATTATGCCAGGGCTGCACAGTGACCACTCGTATTGGAAAGTGTTTGCTGACCAATATTGAGGCCCCCGCCTGTGTTCAACTACTAACTCACCCTATATATGTTTGCTTGGCTTTAGACAATCCAATCGCCTGGGTTAAATGAAATGAATGTTCGTTAGACAGAGACAGACACTTATAAAGACAGGGAGTTTATCAAGAAAGCCGCATCGGGTGAAACTAACGAGACCGCGTTCAATCCCATTGAGTGATATAGCCACTAGTGATCTCGCCTGGCGAGAAAGACTCCATTTCCCTAGAGCTTCGCTGTTAAACAGGATCTGCAGACTGAACATTCACACAGTTACCGGATATACTTCACAGCCAAGGCTCTTGCTAACCAGAAGATTCCATATCTGCCACATCCTGCTTACAAGTTGTTGGACACATACTCACAGAAACACAAAGGTTGATCCTAGACCTCCTACAGACATCCAAGGAAGAAAGCTTTGGTCGAGTGATGAGGTTCCACCAGTTTAACCTGCTTTGACACATCCGTGTATTCATAAGTGCTCATAATATTAGTCTGAGAGGAGGTCACCCTGATGACTCCACCTCAGACTAGGAAGTAAGTTTGCACCTTCCAATGACTCAAAAAATAAAAATAGCATGAAAAAGAAATTCTCCAGACATCAAAACAAACAAACAAAAAACTAGATGAAGAGGTTGAATTATCATCTTGATTACAAAAGAAACGAAAAGAAAATGTGACAATAGTTAATTAGTAGTTTCCAACTTTTCACGAAGATGTCGAACATTTTTTGATGTACATGCATAAAACTCTTGACTTCAAGATGGACTCGTGGTTGCTTTGTCAAAGCCATTCAGTATGCTAAAAATTGTTCTGATAAGTCAACCGACATGGATAAACCATGATCATAAAGAGATAAAATTTGATAAAACTTCAACAAAAAGCATGGATGAAGTTCATATCACAAATTAAGACTCCATGAAGAAACATTCAGCAAACTTTTTAAGGTTCCATCTTCCAGCACTCCTTAATGATAGGTTTTAATAAAATAATCTTCATTTTAATGGGAAGGTGCTACCCCCGTTAAGTTATAATATTTTGTCTCTACATTTTTATAAAAGATAGCATCTCGCAATCAACAAGTATATGAAATTGTGCTAGACAGGGATCACAGATGTTCGGAATTTGTAAGTGACTCAAAAGGGACTTCTTAAGCCATGTACACATGGAGTTAAGCTTCTGAACTCGGGGTTTTCCAAATATAATTAAGATAAAATCTATTCAATGGTCAAATTAAAAATTCAAGTTGAAAGGAAGAGAAACATTAAGAAGCACTGCAAATAGTCTCGAGAAGAAAGTGTACCTGACAATAGAATGAGCATCGACTCATGCTCAATTTCCAAAGGCCAAAATTATAAACGGCCATGTATGGTAAGAAGCTCTCCAGAACCTAATAAGACCGACCATCGTTATTTAAAATGGTTTAGAGACACTTTGGAGAATCCAATTGAAGAACCAGAGGGAGAATAGGACGTCTTTATCTTATACACGTTTGCACAGATATGTACCCCCGATCCTTTCTCCGAATCATGGCTCTTCAATTGCAAACAACATGTGGGTATTGACCTAGAGGTAGAATGAAACGATGTGTCAAGCTTTAGAAGTATTTCATGTTAGCTACCAACAAGTGTGAACGTTCCAATGCCTTTTTAGAACCCTCCAAGGAATAAGACCACACAGCAGTCAACAAGAGTGCCAAGTGGGCAAGGGCTCCTAGGAACTTGCTGCAGAAACAATATTTATGTAAGGCTCTATCTAGATCAAGTGTCATCATTCAATAATCAATATAAAAACAAAAAGCCGATGATTACTGAACCCTCTCTTTGGATTCATTAGAAGGAAGAAAGGTTTCATCAAGCATCAACTTACGTAATTTTGGGATTAGAATATGACGACATATTGATGAAGCAAATCAAGAAAATGAAACTATTTCATTCTAAGGAAACCGCTGCAAGATGAGTCAAAAGGAAAATAATGAGGTACATGTATATATATGCTGACACCGGATGCTATGAATTCATGCCATGTGGTCAGTAGGTAGTATACTTATCTTTAGAAGTATAATCAAAATAGAAAGCAAGAACTCTTATGATGCACAGTTGCCAAAAGGGCATGATCTACACCTGATGAAATCGACATATCATGTCCTCAGTATGGAATATGAGGGATAGACATTATCAAGGAACTCAGCAATGGAAAGCCCCTGGGAATGAAATAAAAACTATGGAGAAAGAAAAAGGAATATCATGGGAAGTACAATCTCATGGAAAGAAGCAATCAACATCCAAGAAAGCCAAGAAGGATTCTGACTAGAGGTCTCCAGGAATATATATAAGACTCCACGAAGTATGGAAAATATAGAGGACCCTTGACAATACATATCTTTAGGAGATAAAAAGGATGTCGATGCTCATAAGAAGGATGTCATGGTGAAAGATCACCACTAAGGTGAATTTTGATTTAATTATTCATATTTATAACTCCTAGAATAATATCTCAGATGAGCTTATTCAGACAAAATAAAAGGAAGTATATGTCTTCCACAAGTTGATAACCATATTGCAGATGTAAGATCCTTGGAAGAAGTATGGTTCGGCGAGTAGCATTATATGAAGGTAAACCGTATGAAATCGATAATTCTACTTTCTAAGATAAAAAATCAAAAGTGGATAACATTTTGAGCTCTAATGAAGATATATCCCAAAGATGAAGACTCCCAACAACGAAGAAATTCAAGACATCAAAGCAGCAGTTCTTCATGAGCAATGCAGAGTCCATCATTGCCGCCATTGTGTCCCTGATTAAGAGGGGGCCGGCATTAAGTTTATTACTCGGCAGAAACTCGGAACCAAGTCCCTAGGGAGCTCCGGACAAGTCCTCTGAAGGTGAGGGAGCTCTGACAAGTCCTTGGATAAGAGGGAGCTTGAGAGAAAATTCCTGATAGAACGATGTCCTCCCCACTAAGAGGGAGATAGACGCATCATTTTGGTCTTCACCGGAAGATAATGTGATTGACAATCCTCTCGGCATCCGATACACTTTTGGGGAAGTATTAGGTATCCAAGGTAAGAGTAGTCGTTGTTAATTTAGGTATTATTTCGAGGATTATTACTATTCCCCAAAAGAATAGTCCTATGAGGTCATACTCAATGAACACGTGTGGATTATTTACCTTGGGAGACACACATGGGCATGTCTATAACTGGCTGGTCTCGCCTACTTCTATTGTAGTCTATGGTCTGCTGTTATATTTGTTGTTGGAATTTATATCAACGGACAATGTTATTAATAAGATACATAAATATAGATTACCATAACTAATTTTTCTTATATATTCATTTAGTATGAATTTGTACCATTATGAAAATTTAGTTATATAAATGTTGGAACGTAACTAAGTTCGGTTTTCACACTACTTGTAATTATGAATGGTGTAATGAAGAAGACAAAGATATCACCATTTTATTAAAGATAAAGAATATTTCTCCTATTGTGTCAAGCTATAACAAAATCATGTTTACCATAAGCTAAAGTTTAGATGACTATATAAAGGATGATGCTGATCTTCCACATGGTGTGTAATAATGGATCATGTCAGAGAATATTTGTCAGTCTTACTGATGCAGAATAGGAGGCTGTGTCCTGGGAAGAAAAGAAGAGGCATACTGTCTTTGTCTGGGTCTGTATACCACCTCACATTTTAAAATATTTGCATGCTTATCAAAGCAAAGATAAAAGTTCTCTGAGGCGTAGAACAAATGCAAGAAGGGAATAAGAACAATAAAGGATCTCAGGATTAGTTCAAGAAAGGAGGCAAGCATTCAATAAAGAAAACTTAATTGGAGATCTCTCCGTTTGTTCGTGTTCACCTTTACATCGTGGAGTCAAGGTAATTAATAAGAAGGCTACAACATCATGAAGAAAGGCTCGTATTGAGTTTCAAAGATGTCCAAAGGAGATGCTAAATATACTTATAAATAAAGACCAGGGTTGTATCAGATCAAAGTAAATAAAAGGTTAGCTTAAATGCCAGAATAAAATTAAGCCCCAGGTAAGCAGGTGAAGCAGGTAGGGAAGAAGAGATCAGGCTAGAGAAGCCGAGAAGAGGAGTGACAAGGGTCTTGGAGTGTTAATTGTGTCAAGGGTCTATTTATGGTTATGGTACTCACACAAGATCTATAAGAACAATTTGTTTTAGCCTTTCTCTCAAGAGGGGAGAGGTTTTATCTTGTTTTAAGAGGCCCAACCTTCATTTCTTGTGGTTTGATTGACTTGATGAAAATACATATTGGTTAACAAAGATAATATCTAAGTGCACATAATAAGTTCATAATTATCAAAGAAAGAGAAATCAATTAAACAACGTTAATTTCTCAACAAGGTTGATATACTTCACAATGAAGTGCCATCTCACCTAGGAAAGAACTATGAGGCACCTCAGGGAAAAATATAGATAATCATCCCGTAGTTCATTCCAAGAATGCTTGAAGCGTAATAAAGATTCAAAGCCTTCTGCTACTCACATATGCCCGTGCTAAGACACTTCTTTGCCAGAAAAAATTTCTCTACAAGGGGTGAGAATTTTCACAGATATTTTAAAACATCTAACCCGGTACACAGAGCAATCTATATAAATACCTTTGCAAATTTCTTGAGGGGCGTGAGCATTTTGAGGGGGAAATATTAGCAGATATGGATGGTTCCAAAGGTACAGAACAAGCCGCCTAGATGAAAGTGATGATAAAGAAGTTGCTCAATGTACTTACTCTCTAATCCAAAATTGAAACATTTTTCCAATTAGTATTTCCTGGGAAATTAAGTAAGGCTGTATTTTAGATGGTTTTTCCCTGCACTGCAACACGTGAGTATGCCCCAATAGTTGATGAAATTAGGACCCTGCATCCAGTGCCACGTATGCAAGAAGAAATGAGCCGCATGTCCTCCCCGATGTTGTCAATATCACTTAGGAACCAGCCAGGTATCATAATGCATATGAATTGTCAGACCCCTGCATTTTACGTCGGACTGATTCATGAAGGGTTATCATTTATAGAATTTTCAACTATTAGATCACCCAATGTCAGACCTATAATGAAAACTTCAGATTTTCCAAATTCAACTTCGAGCACGCTCACAGAGTAAATAATAAAGGATTAAACAAATATCGTAAGTGTATCGTAACATTTTATAATGCTGAACAAATCTTCCTATTATTATGAAGAACATGACCTAAAAGTAGAAGGAGAAATAAGATGACCTCAAGAATAATTTTTGATAGCTGTTGTATATTCATGTTTCAAAAATAGATACACCATTCATTCTACTACTAAATAAATATGACATTTTTGAGGATAAAATTAATGAGTGCTGAATACCATGTGAGTAGTTTAAGGATTTCTACTCAAAGGAAGACACCACAACAATTAATAGACCATCAAGCTTACTATTATGGGCAATGAATTAAGGATTCAGTGCATCTTTAGTCATAAGTTGTTTAGAGAAATAATAATGAATTTCCAAGAACAGACAATAATGAAGCCCTTCAAATAGACTATTAATTTGGGTATTTCACATATAAAGAAAAGATCTTATACCTAACGTGCAATTTCCCCCATCTTTAAACGTTCTAATAGAGTCTTCCAAAAGGCCTTGTGACCTTCACACCTGAAATTATCTAATCTAAAACTTCACTAATTAGACAACCTTTCTATTTTCTCAGTTTCTTTCATTGACGTATAATTATCTCTTTTCCTGACATTTGTCTGAATTGTCAATGTTTTTTCTGCTGTCACAGTCAAAATAAAGAACCTCATCTTTGCCTCTGAATTCTCACTTTTTAGTTCTCTATTTAAAATCACTCAAGTGATTTCAGCGTTGTCTCCAAACATGCTTCGTTTTGAGCCGTCTTTCGCTTTGCCTTTCACTTTCAAGCTCCAAGATAGCCTCCTTCAAGCCGTTTTTGTTTTCTCTTAATTTATCTATTACCAAGCGAAACAAATTTAATTGTTTTATAATATTTGTTTCTACCTTCCAAAAATCAGATTTAATGAGGCCTCTTCCTTGTTTCGGTACTCACCTCACTACGATTTTATCTGAACTTTATCTTCAAGTACTTAAATGAAAATATCCTAAAATCTTTTCCTATTTTCAACTGTGCCATCCTCATCATATTCTTATGATTGAGTCTACTGATACGTCCTTTAATAATTTCTACATGTTTTATTAAAGAAAGGTTTGATAATATGATTTAATGGCCATTAATTCCTATTTGTGTGTCCGGAATTTAAAAAATATCTCTATCCCAATTTTATTATTTCTTCTTACAATATTTTTTGGCATTTCACATTCGCATTCCACAATATCTCATTTTAATTTTTTTTGCATAGTTCTAAAAAAATTTGATGATGATTTGTTACTAGCTAAAACTCTTCCAGATAAGGAATGTCTCAACAGATCTTATGTGATTAATGTCCTTCAAACCATATTTTCTGTCACAGTATTTCGCTTGTCTTTCGTACTCAGCCCAAAATGTCTTCTAAGTACTGCCTCCCATTTTATAATTAAAGTTCTTCAAGTTTACATGTTTCATTTAACGTTGTTAAAGGCTTGTTTTCAGCCTTCATGTTTGTCCATGAGGAAGGAGGTCATTTATTTAAATTCCACCACTTTACCCATTTTCATGCAACTACCTTCATGTTACCAATGAAGTCCTAACACACTTTTCCATTTCACCTCCATCTTTGCTTTGAGATCCATCTGTGTCTAAAGACCACCTTAAAGTTTTCCTTACAGGCTGGCTAGTGGAAATGTTTGGCAATGTGATCGTTAACTTCCCCCACACATAATGTCTGGGATCGCCTAAAGATTTTCCTTAATCGCCTCGCCATTTTACCTACCATCATGGCTTGGCTTCCAAAATTCAAAATGTACCTATACTTCCATTAATTTCACGGTAAACAATATCCTGAGCATTGCCATGATTCACGTCATCTCCAAACCCGTATTTGTCACACTTCCTTGCTTGCATTGAGACTGCTTTGCAAGGCCTCTGACAAACTTCTAACATGTACGTAAACCTCAACTTGGCACATCAAGGGCATTTCATACAGACAACAATCATGAACGTTTCATCAAGCCTTTGGTTGAACTCTGTGAAGTTTCCAACATGCAAAACAAATTGGAGACACACAGATTTCAGAAAGCATAAAATCTCAAAGGATCAAATACATGGTGAGATCCTTATATCTCATGCCAACTTGTTGAAGATCAAATATGAACTTACATGAAAGCCTTTCATTTATCAGTAATAAATGGCTTCTGTACAATCAGGTTAGACTCTAAGATAACTAAAGTAATGTAATGGCACTGAAATGCAAAGAAAGGATTTAACATCAAGAACCTATCGAAATTATGTGAATTTGATTCCTAGAGATTCTTTCCTAAAGGGGTTTGACTAAGAACCTCCTAAGTCCATCCAATGCTTACCTAATGCCTCATCATTATAGTATATAGGAAAGCTGGACATTCGTGCAACAAGGGAATGTTGTTGGCTACGCAAATGGGCATCAACATGGATGTGTACAAATGAATTTCTCATATACTACCATCCTAACTCTTTGCTGAGTACAATTATATTGTACAATGGAACTCTTCTGCAGAAACCAGGTTGAAGCCTGTATAACTTGAGAACTATTTACTGTTTATGGTTAAGACTAAGACCACTGGTATAGAGCTGAAAACAAGTGACAACACTGAAGAATGTAGAAGATGAACCCCATCTTAAGTTCAAAACAAGGTAATGGGGCAAGTGTTAATCCAATGTTCAACAAGTCCCCTGGAGGTGGATGAAATATGGATACCATGCATAAAAGTCTCACTCATTTAGAACAAGAATGTAATAAAAATTAAAAAATATAAAATAAAATATATATTATATTATAATATTTATTATATTATTATATATATATTATATATTATTAAATTAATAATTATAATATTATTTTCTTATTTCTTTCAAGAATTTATATATATATAGATCATGAAAAATTATTATGTCAAGTTATAAATATGCCATATCTTTAACTTTGTGTTATGTACAGAGTACCTGAGAGAATTACCAAAAATAATCTCATAAAATTGTTAGCCATCACGCCAGATAATTATTTGTACCATGCTTAATTGTCATTATTTTAAAGCGATGTCTGTTCATAAACTGCCTAATGAATCTAATTTGAAATATAGCCATACTTATTATTCTTCATCATCTCCAATTCAAGAAAGTTGCAGACCTAGGGAGAGATGGGATAGAACTATATGAATCGGTTTAATTATAGAGATCTTGATTTTTCCATGATCTGGCATTAAACAACACTTCAAACTTTTGTGAAATGGTGCCTATATAGTATATATACTTGGTCTCTGCTTTATTAATGTATGAATAGATAGAAGAATGAAAATAAAATGTAACATCTTCTCCTTTGCCAAATTACTCTATGAAAAAGAAAATTAACTGTGAACATCAAGACGAAGTAATATTTAATGTCAGTAATACTAAAATATTCAATGACCAATCTAGAGACGTCTTGATTACAAGTGTGTTCTTTAGGCAATACTTCCTCCTCTTTGTGACATACCACTACTTAGAATTTTTAAACTTGAGAGCCCTACTGAGTTTAAACATGATTGCCTCATAACATTTGGATCATTCACTTTGCTCATCAGGTTTAGTTCTTGGAGTGGCTCAGGGTATCAAGAGGTATTTATACTAGTAGTATAAAAATAGATAGTTATTTACTCCAAAGAAATATACTTTGTATTTAATGATTGTTTTCACCAGAACCTGGGCACAGCAAAATTGAAAATGGGTTCCTTTATCTTGTTGCTTTCAGTTAGAGAATATACTCACTGTGGATCGGGGCATATTGGTGCTCATCGATGGCGAGGCCAAAACACCAGTGGTGAATGGATTTCTGTTCAGATGGGAGAAAGTGTGTTATCACCGATAGAGTGGTTCCAGTAATTATAATCCTGTGCAGAAAGAATATTGAACATTTTCTCTGCAATGATTTCATTTTGCATCCCTGGCTACATTTACTTCCACAGCACTGGACTGCTATCCTAGAATCTCATGACTATCACTGGTTAAATTTTATTGGATCTGAATTGAGCAATATTTGGGTCTGCACTTTTCAACATTCTCAGGAGCACTGTGTTGCTTTAGCATGCCCTCAACCATAAGTATGACATTCACTGTAATACTGAGCTCTTATACACATTTCTTCCACCTAAAATTATCTTAAGAGTGAGATAATAATTATCCTCCAATTACGTACTTTTAGTGAAATCACAGTCGTTATATCTCAAGAGGTTATTGGAGAGAAGCAAGCAAACGGGAGATGGAGAAAGAAACTAATAAAAACATCATTCCGTTCAACTAGCATCAATAAAGAAGAACAGTGTAAGGCCTTGTTTTCTTCGAAATACTTTAGTAGTTCCCATTCAACTGCCTGACAAGCACAATGTAATGAGAGAGGAAGAATGTATCCAGGCTAAAATATTTGATAGAGAATTAAACACTGACTATTGCCCACGGCCCCCCTCGTGTTCTTCCCTCACGCCCCTCCGTCCCTCTCACGCCCTGACGTCTCTCCCATCCCCCTCACGCCCTCGACCCCTCCTAGATGGGGAACGTCTCTTGACGTCCCTCCACCTTTGCAACTGGAGCCAGAACGTCCTGAAGTCCCCAAGACCCTGGACCGTGGGGGGCGAGATTCTAGACCCCTAAGGGGGGACCAGTCCGTGTGCCTGCAGTATAATCCTAACCTTCTCTTGACAAGGTATTGACGGATGCCAGCTATAGATTGAATTTAAAGTTATTAAATGAAATACCGCCATATATATAATTTTTGTCAAGGCATCATGGTCTAGAGAGACTAGGAAATAAAATTTTTAGAAGTAATATGTATTTAGACTCCCATTTGCAGCTTAACCAAAGGGTCACATGCTCAAAAACAGTAACAAAGATGGATACAAGACCATCATGAGAGAAATTTTATATCCTAGATTAGGGTATGCCCAAGGCCATGACCGAAAAAGTCATGCTTAGTGGAGCCAACCAACTTTATCTGGACCCTGGTCCAAAGTTGACCTCATAAAATAATTCTAAGATCATTTACACACCTTCAATTCCGTAGACAAAATCAAGTATTGGTAAGTTTTTGAAGGTGATGCAGTAAATAGTTGGGTTCCCTTTATTGAATAAAAGAACTTGAAATGTGAGATTGACATGAGGGAAGATGATTCAATAGAACAACGACCAACCAAAAAATCCTCTGTGACAGTTCCTTTAAAAGGGCCAACAGAGATAAATAATGACAGTAGAACAATAATAATAAAACCAACCTGAGTATGAAGTTACCAATGTAGGGATAGAGACAAATCCAATCTGAGCAAGCTTCACGTAGACAATGATTTAAGGTGCAGAATTCCAGACAATACAATTTACAAAATAAATGAGTAAGAAGATAAATTACAGAGATAGATAATAAATCCCACCTCACCGACGGAAAAGTAATCACTTCAGAGAAGCAGAGGAAGATTGGCCTTTTCACCAAAATATACAAGAATGGCAGACATGACAAGAAAATTGTAAAGAGTTGCAGCTTTTTCAGTGCAACTCTATCTCAAGATCATTCCAAATGCAGTAACATCATAAAACCCTTAAAGAGCTATGCAAAGATGCAAGTGATATAAGACTATGTCATACAACATTTCTCCATAATGTCAAAGATGTTATAGTCAATTTCAAGTTTTTATATCTAATCTCTATATGATTTTCATTTTTTCTTTAAATAATTATAATTATTACATTTTTGTTTCAAAAGAATGGAATATAAGTTGAACCTATGAATTGCACTGTGATGCAACACATGGATAAAAAATTGAACTATGCCATCATGGAGAAGCAGCCTAGTGCTTTGCAAAATCACTAAAGCATTCTAGAACTCACATTGGGAGTTTTCAAAGATTTATAAAGTAATGGTTCCTCATCCAACAAGATGATATCTTGTCACAAAGATAATAAGTCATAATCAAGGGGTAAGTGGGCCATGGATTCCGAGAATATGATTAGAGATAAGACCCTACAAAAGCAAAGAAGCGGGCCGGAGATTAGGAAGGCTTTTGACCAAGAGCAAATAAAGAAGCTCTTGGAATAAACTTGGTTAATGCAATGACATCAACTCCAAAATATAGATCATCACTACCTGAAGAATGCACTAACTCCAAAACACCTTCCCGAGCACAAGAAAAGGGCCTTGAGGTTAAAATATTCAAGACATCATGTATTAGAGCAAGTTTTGGATGATAAACTCAGCAATGGCTTGTTTTGGATCTATTAGCTCGAATGATGAAACAAGTCAATTTTGTCGAGATCCATCTAGTTTTGAGAGAGAACATCAGTTACATAGAAAAGAAAATTGTGATATACAGGATCCTTAGAGGTGGCTAGCTTATTGTCAATCTGGTATCACAAATGTGCACATATTTGCCGCAGAATGCTAGCCATGACATTTTTTCATAGGACAATAGAAGTTAGCAACAAGTCCTCTCCAACCAATTGTAGTTGAAGCACCATTTCAACCGTTGTTCGTACTCTTGAAATGGACTGATGATGATTTAAACATCACTGCCTTCCTTAGAACAAAGGTATGATTACTTTTTCGGCCCTTCATTTCAAAGTTTTATCTCGTTACATTTTGTTCCTCAATGCAGCAAAATAGATCTTCAGACATGACCATTGATAGAGCTTGGCTTGGGTACGATTCCACTCTCTTTCTCCCGGCTTCAGCCGGGCGGCTGATCGTCTTCTGGGTTTCTGTGAGCTAAGAGAAATTCATTTCCTTACTTCTCAGTAAGATCTTCCTTGATGAAGATCTCAATAAACATGTCAAGAAGAGCCCAAACGCTCTAAAGGAGTTGTTACAGCAAAGACGTTAGGGCAGTGGAACAAGGAAGCATTTAGAACCTCAGCAAAGGATCGTGACACTTTTCCACCGGGATGGTCTCCATTCTAGGTCCTCCAAATGACCGGATCGTTGTAGTAACAAGGCATCCATTTCCGTCAATTGTTGTGGAATGGGAAATGGTCATTTTGGGCATCGCTATGTCTATTATATGATTTTCTGACTTGCTTAATATCTTATTCATCACCGAGATGCATGAGCTGTTCGAATTTCCTTGTGACATTAAGGGAAAGTCACCATGGTGCCCTCAATTGTACAATGGACAAGGATTCTTGCAGGAATGCTGTCTCCTTGGGGAGTTGCTTGCTTCATCAGAGATTCTTCGTAGCAGATTTCTTTGGTGGTTGCGGATGATTTGGAGGCACGTGGTTCGGTTCAAGCATAGTGGTTAAAAACTCGGGGTTTCCGTTCAAACCGAAACCATCAAACCATTGAAGCGCTCCAAACTGGCTGAAAACCAACGCAACCGCATATAGCCTAAAAATCCGTTAATCCAAGGTCGACCAAATGTCTCCGTCCTTAATCGACCAACAAGACTGCTGCTGTGTAGACCCACTGTGATCGCCGTTGAAGTTAGATGTTTTTTCTTAGGGCTGATTTGGGAGGGGAAGGGGAGGGTTGTTTCCCTCTCCAAAACACCCTCCCAATCCTTTATGGGCAGTGGTTAACTCCTCTCTCTTGTCTCACACCCATCTCATTGGAAAACAGAGTTTGATGGAGAGCTTGGAGAGTGTTGAGTGTTTTGTTGAGCAAAGTGATCTTTGATAGCTTTGTTGTTGAGTTATCTGGACCCCTTCTCCAATCCTTTATAAGCAAGGGAAACCTTCATTTGTCTCACACCATCTCATTTGGAGACTTTGTGTGTTTGATTAAGAGCTTGGAGAGCTGAGTTTGCCATTGAGCAGTGGAACAAAGATAGATTTTGAGGCTTGTCGCTTGAGCTAAGTAGTAGCCATCATGCCTCCAAAAGGCAGGACATCATGGGTCACATTTCGTGATATGATTGATGCAGCAAATTATTTGCAAATATTGCCAAAAATCTATTGGCAAAAAGAGGGGGTATTTACAGTTCATAAAACACTGGCCGGGATAGGAGAAGCCAGAAGCCATGTGGAGCACCAAATGAAGTAATAGGGCATATTAGGGGCATTACCTTCGAAGTTTGGAGACTCAAGTCATCAAACTAATAGAGAAGTTTCAGGACTGGAGTAAATGGTAAAGTTTAAGGCTTGGGATCGTGGAGACTAAGTTCAACTAACCGAGTTTTAACTTTGACTATGATTAGGAAGCCTAAATTTCAAGTGATAATGCGATCATTAATTAGAACCTATTAATATCATATATGTAGATTTTTAGTAGATTTAATGATTTGCATTTAATGGCCTCAATGCTCATAGCTTTGTAGCATTGTTTGGACTTATGGGGTCATTCGGGAGCCTCATTGCTTATGTATTTTTTCAATGATACATGTATTTAACCTGTCATAATGCCGTTTTGATATATTCACCTTTACATGGTATATAAATGAGAAACTTTGTGACATATTTTGTCTCTATTGTCAAATCATGGTTGCGTATCTTAAAAATAGTTTTTTTTATTAAAAAATAATTATTTAATGTATTTTTTTAAAAACTCTCGTTCGTTTGTGACTCGACCAAGACGGTTGGGGACTCGTCCCAAAATTCTCAGCTTACCAATTCATTAGGTCCACCGGCCCGCTATGGTTCATTAGGTCCACCGATCCAAATACCGGGTTCCATTTTTAATACTATGGGGTCGAGGGGCCTCTCCCTCTCCCCAAGGGACATTTACATCGTGCTCTGTTACTTCCTCCCCGCTTCTTCATCATATTCCATTCATAATGGACCCAACAGGACCCTTTGCCGATTTGTATGTCAACATAGCCTGCAAGATTCTGTGTTAGCTTTGGGGAGGTTATTCTTCAGGTGATCAACTCCACCAGAGCCTCCGTATCCCTCTTCACAATCGGTTTGAGGACGTGTACCGCATCCAAGAGATCGATCAAGAGTCGTTGATTTCACAGATGTCCGATGACGTGTTTGGGCCCCTACCACCTATGGCTTTCCATCTTTACATTTCTGGACAATTTTGTGGTCGTGGACTTACGGGCTCGCGTTTTCCAACTCCCCGCTTTTTCACATGTAGGCCCCATGGTAGAGGAGCAAGCATTGTTGATTATGTCTCAGCCAAAAACCTCCTCCCCTTCATTCATCACTTTTTTTTACCATCCCCCTTAGCCGACCATGCTCTTCTTTCTTCTCTCTCCGTGTCGACAACCCCTCCATTCTCACCCCACCTCCCCCAAGGGCTCAGCCACGACAACATTTTCGTTTACGAGGGTGAAGTCCCGAAGGAATAAGTTATCTACCTAACATCTAATTTTCAGAAATTTCTATGTGGTTGGATAGATATATTTGGCATAAAGGATGAGAGCCTCTTTAGTGTGGGAAAAGGAGTCGATCGAAAGTGTTACATGAGCCTGATAAAATACTTGTTGAGAATGTGGCATGATGGATCAGGAGCTCCATGGCGCCCTTGATGTGAAGGTGCCAAAGAATGTTTTGTTGAGCAAAGAACAAGATGATAGGCTAAGTTGGTGTTTTCTTTTTTGTTCAAAGCTTTGGTTAAAGCTGACTAATAGCTAGATGTTACTAATAAAAGAAGTATTGAAATCCACATGGCTACCTTTCTCTTTTGAGTAGGTTGAAGATTATGTAAGAAGCCTGGGGACCACAATATGATCCTTTGGAGAGAGCATTGGTTTGATAGCATCACTCCAAGTTTACCATAAGACCTTATGTGGTCGGGGACTCTGCCTCAAAGTTTACAATCATGAGGTACAAATTTCATCTCTCCTTGAGAGGATATCGACGGCAGACAAATTTATCTCTCCCTTTAAGAAGTTATATTTAATCAGCAATTTCATTCCTCCCTAAGAGGAGATTGATGGTGTACTATTTTTCATATTCGTAGGAGATGACAGGTATCATGTTAATCTCTCTCTCAAGAGGAGATTGATGGTGCATTTTTTTTCTATCTTCTCGAGAGTAGATTGATGGTGTATTGTTTTTTTTTTTCATCTTCTCAGGAGTCAGTCTTAAGGCCGTATAGTGTAATGGTGTAATGGAGATGGTACTTCCTGAGAGCTCTTCATCTACTACCTTTATATGCTCCAGACATAGTGGCTTTGTTGGAAATATTATACGTATATTTGCTCATCGAGTGACAAGTACTCTTGAGAGGGAAAAGTGGTCAATATGGCCTTGGTTTCCCATCGTGATCGATACTATGTATTTGATCGGCACTAACCAAGCCATGAAAAGAGGCTAAATTGAATCATATCATTTTGGAGTGAGATAAGATTATGGAAACATGATCCTAAGATTTGGTTATTAAATACCGTGTTACTGCCAAACTGCATGTGGCCTTATACTCATGAGAGGGATACTAATGAGGAAATATTCAAGAGATCATTTCATCTATCGAGGTTAAAGAAAAGCTAAATCAAGGACCCTAGAAGAAGGCCGAACAGCACTCCATGCTTCACCTATTGTCAACCTCCGTGAGAAGAAGTCGAAAGCCCAAGGGTGCTGGAACAAAATGAAGGGAGATGAAGGAAGCATTGGAGAAAGAAGTAGAGACCCAAGAGGAGGATTAAAGAAGACAAGTAACGAAGGAAAGTGTAAGAACCGAGAATGAAAGGCAGCGTACGACCTCGGTGAAAACAATTGGCTTTGGAAACAACAAAGAATCCGTTGTGAAAAACAAATGAAAAGAGATGAGCTTTGAGGAAAACAGATGAGGAACTCAAAAGAAGAAGGGTCAAATTATGTGGAAAGATAAAAGGATTGAACACCTTGCATTCCATCATCTCCGAAGAGCAACCCACTCCCAGCCTGCATTGTTGAACCATGTAGGATTGAAGAAAATGAGAAGGGGAGGCAATTTTTCCCCATGACCATGGCTGACCCAGTAATAGTATTGAAAACATTCAATTATGAATACAAGAAGAACAAAGTCAGCAAGAGAGTTTCCAAAATGATAAGTTTGGGAGAGCGATTTTCACTGAGGAGGTTCCCATTCATGAAACAACAACGGATCCAGAGATGGATGCAGGTGCCAGTATTACCATGGCCCAAGCAACAGGTGATAATGTTTCCATGCTGAAGAGAAAGGTCTATGTTGCTCAGTTGGAACTCAGTGTTGCTAAGAAAAGAATTACAGAGTTAGAATTCCAGCAGCAAGGTGAACTAGACTCAGTTAAAAATTTCAAAGGGAAATCACTTGAGATCCAAGAAGAACTGAGTACGGTTCAGAAATAATTCTACAAGAGCATTCAAGGCATCAAAGATAAAACTCCTAAGTTTGATGATTATATAAAGAGGATGGTGCCTGTCAAGGAAGAATTGGAGAATATTCTAAATATGCTAGATGACATCATTCAATGGAAAATACAGTATCCTGATGAGGGGGTAGAAATTCCTCAGCTCCGTGACTTGGAGAAAATAATCTGTTTTTCTGAAGCTTGTAAATGTCTCGACAGGGTTAGAGCCTTAGAGGAAAAGGCTGAGGAAGCTTTCAAAATTTGCTTCAAGTTTGGAGGAGAGGTTGATGCAGTCTTAAATAACTTCAAGTTGTCGATGTTACAATCAACCTTTGGTCCTATACCTGTGAAGCAGTGCATAGAATAAAAGGAGAGAGTGATAGACAGCTGCAAGCAGGAGATCCAGGCATTAAAAGTTATCACCAGGGACAACACAATTTATATGAATATTTTCAGAATACAATGCTGATCCAAATTAAAAGGAAGGTGTCTCTGTTTCCAACAAGGTTTGCATAGGTATGAGGCTATGGCAGTAAGTGAAGAATGTTGAGTAGTTAATCTAGGACCTGGGTTAATCTAACAATTTTTTTTCCCTTTTATCTCATATAATGTTATAAAAGAATTGGCAAGATGAGAAGTTTCTATTTCACTCAAAGCCTAAAATATATTAATTTTTTGGCACTGTGCTCAAATGGGTTTAAAATTCATAAGGTCACAACTCCACTAACATTTACAAGCAACCTCATAACATAAATAAGAAAAGAGAGACAGAATCAAAGAAAACCATCATATACATACTTAAGTGTCTTGTCGCAACTTCCAGTTGTAAGCAAGTTCATTGCTGGAATCCATGCAATTTCGTTAATAGGTGCATCATGCATAGCCAGAGTCACTGGCTGGCCCCTAGTCAGCAATGGCCACATTTTAGCTTGTTTATCACATCCAACAGAGAAAATAGCAGTGCCATCGTCCTTCCATGTCGAGCAGAGAACCTGCATACGAAGCATTACATAATAAAAAAACTTTGAAGCACACTCTGAAACTTTAGTTATGGTTCTTGCCATACGTAATACAACCCTGGTTCCTGCAAGCATATTACAACTTCTGGATAAAATTCAGAAGAAAAAATAACGGGTACTAGAATTCCAACCACTATCTGAAGCACCTCACTGGTTGGTCATGTGACATTGCTGCTTTTGGCATGCCAGCCCCAGTTTGAAGGACCTTCCAACATCTAACATGGCAATCTAAGTTCCAAAATATAACAGAAGATCAAAACAAAACACCAGTCAAAATAACATCACTATCCCCAAAATCTCAGATGAACGAGTCCGCATTTCAAAAAAAAAAACATTAAAATCTTGTCTTTATTTATGAGGCACCAGACAATGTAAACCTTCAACAATATCAAAACCTTAATTGACATCTTGCACAGTAGATTTCTTTTACAAAAGATACAATACGCAACATGGAAGAATCTGATAGCGTTCAAGTGATCTCATTTGGCACAAAAATGCAGGAAATCTAAGGGCACTTAGTCTGGCTGTTGTGAGTTTTCCAGTCAGTATAGCAGGAGCCACAGACCTCTCTGTTTCCACTTTGACCAGGTGGAACACACTTGCATCGTGCACAACAGGTCCCACAAGCTCTCATACACACATTAGGCCGGCTGTGCAGCTTGCATCTCTCTCCACGCCCTATTTTGCAGTTTATTGGTGGAGCTGGAGCGCCAGTTGGAGGGGCAGGGGCAGGGGCACGGACTGGTGGAGCAGCAGCGCCCACTAGTGGGGTAGGATCAGCTATCTTGGGGGCCTCCTTGATCTTGTAATCAGTTTCCATAGAAGCCTGAGCTATTGCCAGCAAGAGAACCACGGCTAATAATAGCCTTTTTGAATCACTAAACATGGCAGCCATATTGAGAAGTGGCAGGGGAAACAAGAACCCGTTGCTCTTATTACCCAGATATTGCAGAGGCAGCAAGCTGAGTGTAAGAAGGCCAGAGGTAGCTCATTACGCCGAACGAGTCCGCATTTCAGTAAATGAAGATAGTTGAGAACGCGATGAAGCGCAACAGAATGCCTAAATTCACACTTACGACGGCCTAAAATCCCTCCTTTCTGCCTGTTTAAAGGTCCCAGAAACCATCACTGCACAGACTCTCTGAAAGCTTTGTTTTCGCAAAAATGTTTAATGGCCAGAACTGCTAAACCCTCAAATCTCCAGTAACCCTGTGCTCGTGCCTTAGCTTTCCCTCCAATTGATAAGCCACCAAAATTCAAATGGTTAACACGTCCGGCAAAGTTCAAATCTTATAATTTTTTGACATATGTTTTGTCATATTAAAAATAAATACAAGAAGTTGTAAAATTTTATTACTTAAAATTGTTAGAGCATTACTCTATATTTTTTAAGCACATTTTTTTTCTCATTAAAAAAATAGCTATTGAGGTTAATCTAGGGTAAATAGAGCTAAAATTTGTAATATAGTAGTAATAATATATTTTTAAGACCTTAGTGAGACTTTAATTGTTTGTAGGACTCTTATTGTGATCTTACCTTATTTTGATCTCATTGTTTGTAGAACTTTTATTGTGATCTTACTGTTTGTAGGAAAAAGGACTTAGTCCGCTAAAATCTACAAAGGTGTACATACTCTACCCCTTTAAATTTGAACCTATGACATCTTATGAGGAAGCACATGTTCTTAACCATAAAAAAGTTGACAATTTGCTCCAATATTCAAATATTAGGACCCATGGTCATCCAAAGGTAGAAGCTTCTACTAAAAAAAATCCATAGATAGACCTGAGGTTTGAAGGGGATTTTATTATGAAAAAACATAAATGGAAACATAGAAAATATATTGCAAAGAGTAGAGTAGTAGAACAAAATCCAAATTCTATTAATGGATGAAATAGAAAATAACTATAAATTGCAAAGTGATACACACTAAGCAGAATGGAGGTAGCTTCTTTATGAAGAGAGATGTGTCAAATACTCTTAATCAAAAGAAAACATTACAAGATGTCAAAACTACCTTTGAACATAAAGTATGATGTCCTAAGATCCAAAAACTCTAAAATCCAAAACCCTATCCCTAGGAAATGGCGTGCCAAAAATAACGTGGGCCCAAAGAGACTAATTGATATATCAACTTTGTGGGGCTACAACGTTTTCATGCAAACTCCATTTAGGAAATTTTTTGGACCAAAACAATCCATATTATGTGTCTTTAGCCTATGACAAATGCCAAAAATGCAAGGGAAATGCCCAAAAAAGGCACCAAAAGTTTGAGACCTAAAACATTATAATATAACTACCAAGACGTGGAATAATGTTGAATCAATGTAATAAGTGGGTGGTCACTAGTATTATATTGAATCAATTTTCCCCCCTTACGAATAAGTGGTCCATTTTGTGTCAAGTTCCTTCGTCAAGTGGGGAATTTTTTGTTGAATATGGCTCCTAGTGAGACATGTGCGCCAAATTAGGAACATGAGGTGCCTATGAGAGGTGGAAAATATGGTTGAAGTAGCTCCACATTAAGTATAAGGTTCAATCCAAAGAAAAGGGAATTTTTTATTTAGAAGCATCTTCACCCACAACCTTTTTGTTGGTGTAAGGCCTATATCATAATGGAGAGTCGGGGGGAACTTCCAATGGGATCTTAAGAGGTATTCTTTATACAAATGCAACCATACCTTGTCTCCCGCCCTAAACTTATGTGGCACTCTAATCCAGGTGGATATTTGGTGGCCACCCACATCTTCCACTAACTCAATGGTTCTTTATCTTCTTATCATTTTTTCTATGGTTTTTTGGGTCTTGAACTTCTACGGTCATTTGTAGGACCTAAATGATGTTTTTTGGCCATTTATGGGTCCAGAGGTTTTTATTTCATTCCCTAGGGTTAACCAAAATTTGTAATCCTAAATATAGTTCTTTCAGATGGAATAATTGTGTTCCCCAAACAGAGATTTTATGCAAAAGTTGCACCACTAGGAAGTTGATTCTAGGGTTATGGTTTTGAACCTCTGGGGTTCTTTCTTTTATGTTAAAACATATGATGAAACTAACATAAACAATGAACAAACTATGCATTCAGGACCTACAAGCACCTTCATCACAACATGTTTGTAAAATTGAACAACCTGTATCGAGAAAGCTTGAGCAAGATTAGAGCTTGGAAACAAAGCATGAAGAATGAGGAACCATGTTTACGTCTTCAAGGAAAATGTAGATGCAGGCAGGGAGGGAACCCTTTCTCTCTTTGGCGGGAAAAGGTAAATGTTAGTGTTGGATTTTTGTTAAAACAATCTTAGCCTTTGCCTCTCATTCTATGGAAGGGACTATGCTATTTCAAGTGTATAATTTTTATTAATATTGTATCACCATATTTTATGGAAAGTTATTTGAAAAAGGTCATTTTTTAGTAATTGTTTTTATTTTATTCTATAATCAAAATAGAGTGAGAGCTAATTCATTAATTTTATTTAAGTAAAATTAAATTATTTGAAATGATTCATTCGCAAGCCATTAAGGGGTGGACTTTCACTATTGCAAGATATTTTTTTTATTGCTTAGTTAACTTATTTCCTTGTGTACAAGGAAAATAAGCTTTTAGTCAATCAGAAACAATTCTAAATCTTATTATATGACCAAATTCAATACTTTATTGCCAAAACATGTTCTCGACGAGGTTTCAATATGGTTATGCTTGATGTCAATTCAATTTATCTATATTAAAGAAAACCCACACTATCACCAAATTTAATTCTTTAATGCCAAAACATGTTCTCGATGAGGTTTCAATATGGTTATGCTTAATGTCAATTCAATTTATCTATTTTAAAGGCAACCCACGCTATCCAAATTTAAATGGAGCTCGAGGTATAGTTTTTATAAATAGAAAGAAAAAAAATTATTCATTTCAATTTCATATATATGAAGCATTAGAAAAGGATAAAAAATAAATTAGGATGTCAATTAGGTTTAGCTTGGGTGGTTAAGAGGAGTTGTTATCGTCATTGTCTAAGGTCAATATTACTTGTGATGTGTTTATTCCTTGTATAGGGTTTGCATTATCTTTTGAATTTCCAACTCAACCTTTTGAATTCATCCATTCTACCATGACTCATTTCCATTTAGTTTGCATTCAAATCATTCTTATGTTATTATCAATTTTATCTTAAGAAAAGTATGGAATGTGTTGGTTGCATCTTGGTGCTACAAAAGATGGTCTTATGGGTGTATTTATTATATGGTGAATAATAGATTATATGTGTTGTGTATGGAAATAATTTTGCTTCTTACAATCCTTAGTATGTTGAACTATGTTTAGTTGTTCTTAGGTGTGATAAAAATGAATTTAGACACCACCTCTATTTTAGAATACGAGTTTTCTAATATACAAAATCCCTCGATTCTCCAACATGGTATTAAAGCAAATGGTTTGAGATGTAGCCTGTTGCCTACAAGTCTCATGCAAGTTGTAGATGCTCTTAAAAAGTCAGATTTGTTGAGTGGATTGGTTCAAGGTTTCTAATTACAAACTAATCTAGGATCAAATCTGTGGGTCAAATTACGAGTTTCAAGCTAGATCTTATAAATTTAAATGGACACAATTATGGAATTTTGGCACAAGATATGGGAACATTGTTGAAGAGTAAAGAGTTATAGGACTTTACGAAAATGATGGTTCTTATCCAAGGGATAACTAATAAAAGTTTTTCATCAACAGGAAAAAGGATGAGGCTCTAGGAGACATAATGTTGAAGAATGTAACTAGGTTCGGTCTTCATTATTAATGTATTTGTCAAAATAACTTATTATTATTCGACTTATTAAAGCATGGGTTTCATGCTTGGGTCGTATTTAGATTAAGGTCCCAATTGTGGACGTCTAGGTTAGTTGTTACAAATTTAAATTGATCCAATTTTTGGGCTTTTAAATCATGTAACATTAGGTTGTCAAAAGGATCCTCCATCAAGTCATCTTCTTCAAGGTCATCATCCTTGAAATCTACTTCAAATACAACCCTCATTTCAAGTGATACAAGTCATCAAAGTTGCATCCTTAAGTCGACTTCAATCAGACTTCAAGTCGGCTCAAATCAAGACACAACACTTCACACTGTCATGTCGGCTCAATAACTATGGCAAACAACTATATATACAAGGGTATAATTTTCATTTCTACCACAGAAGTTTGGAAATATCTGAAGTTTCAGGGCACAGATACAGTTCGGATCATGATCACAGGTTCGGTGTTGGAGGATAAGGTCTCAAACATATTACAGAATTTTGGTAACCATTTATGCTATGAATCGGGTAACTTCCATGATATGATGTTGTAGCAAAACAGTGCCTCGGTTTCAAACATATCTACCACAAAATCAGTGCTATGTTATGATACTCAATTCAATGAATATGCTCAGTTATCTTAGTTATGGTGCTCAATGCTATGATGATGCTCGGTGATCTCAGTAATGGGGAATAATGAGTTAGTTGTTAAATGGGTTAGGGGTTAAGGGAATATTATGCATTTAGAGGTTAAGGGGTTAATATTATGCATCTAGAGGTTTATGGTTTATGGGGTTAAATGGGTTAGGGGTTGGGAATTAGGGTTTAATGGGTTAGGGGTTAAGGGGTTATAGGTTTAGGGTTTAGGGGGTTAAATGGGTTAGGGGATTTAGCAGTTAAGGATTTTAGGGGTTAGGATTTAAGGGCTAATGGGGTTAAGTTTTAGGGGGTTAGAATTTAAGGGCTAATGGGGTTAGGTTTTAGTGGGTTAGATGGGTTAGGGGTCAGGAATTAGGGTTTAAGGGTTTAAAGGTTTAGGGTTTAAGGGGTTAGGGGTTAAGGGTTTATAGGTTTAGGGTTTAGGGGGTTAAATGGGTTAGGGGTTTACTAGGGGTTTAGGGGGTTTAGGGTTTAGGGTTTAGAGGTTTATGTTTTAGGGGTTAAATGGGTTAGGGGTTTATAAGTTTAGGGGGTTAAATGGGTTAGGGGTTGGGAATTAGTGTTTAAGGGGTTAGGAGTTAAGATGATAGTTTCATTGGTCTCTGTTTGTGCACAATAGTTTCTTATTCTTTGCGTCTAAATGTAACAATTTTGTAAGTATTATTGCTTGTTGCCATGTCTTCTTTATTTATTAATTTATAGTATTTGTTAGCCATTGTTTTACATTTATTGATGAAAATGTCTATTGCAATCAAACTAAATGTATGTTCAATCTCCAGTTTCAAACTCAGCCACAGTGTTGTCACGCAATTTAAGTCTGGAGAATGGCCATCTGATGAAGTATTAATAACTAGATTGCACCTCATGACTACTCCAGAAAATCTTAAGTTTGCGTGTCCCACATTCATGAGAAATTTGGCTCTTATACTCTTGCTCCACCTGATTGTGTCCTGGAAATACCCTTGTTTATTGAAAAAACATCCTAATGTTGTCGACCTTGTCCCTTAACAGACCAAGGAAACATAAGTGACTGAGAGGAATGGAAAGCACTACAAAGTTGAAGAGAGTACAAAAGACTAAGATGGTTTAAAGGATAATCTTGAAGAATGTAGTAGTGTTGAAACAACTAAAAGTTCTCCCAAACAAATAGTTGATAATGTAAAACCTTCTTCTGTACTAGTCAAGCAAGACTACATTTATGTGAGAGAAAGAAGAGGCCAAGCGACTGATAGGCATAGCCTAGAATATAGGGTATGGTTCCCTCTTTTTGATTAAATATTTGATCTACATTTTATCTATCGAAGATTAACCATTTTAACCTTGCCAACAAGGCGGAATTAACCCAATCATAGGTCCCAATATGTCGTGATATATATTAACTCTAGATATATATGAGAAGGAATAATAAAGACATAGATTGATAGAGGTGGCGAGACAAGGGGAGTCACAAGGGATAGATGGAGATAAACTGGAGGAGAGGGGAGAGAAGGAATGGAGAGAGAGAGAGAGAGAGAGAGAGGGAGAGGAGTGAAAGAGGTAGAGAAGGGTAAGAGAGGGAGATAGTGACACAAAGATAGAAGGGGACAAAAAGAAGGATAGAGGGAGGGATATAGTGAGAGGATTGGAGGGTAGAGAGAGAGAGAGAGAGGTAGGAGAGAAAGGGAGAGAGAAGAAGGACAAGAGATAGGACTTAAGAGAGAGGAACCAGTATCATAGAAGAAAGAATATGTGACCAATTACTCTATATGGAGATGGGAGATAGGGGCACCCTACCTACCTACTAAATGTCTAAACCAAATGTGGTGTAAACGTCTGTAATGGTGGTCGATTATACAAGGAAAGGATTTTATGAGGAGGCACTGGATTTTTTAAAAACAAGTACCGAACCTAACCATTTCCAATGACCACACATATACAACAGTGTGAATACAAAGGGAGTGTGAATTGAGATTGCTAAGTACTGCTCCTATAAAATAAAATAAAAGATCAATTAAGTAAAAAGCATATATAAACTAAACTATACTAGAAATTATTTTTGTATTATAGTAGAATGAAATGGAAGAGATGAGCTGTGATGCAGAAATGTGAAAATACTATTGAAAACAAGAGAATAGCCTCAAAGAATTAAAAAATCTTAACAGCAGGATTGAACTTTAGTATCTGCCTATCAAAATTTCAGTTTTGTTCAAGCAGAAACTGAAGGATGTAAATTCAAGAGTGAAAACACGGCATGTACAATGGATTAAAACAACAAATATATTAGGCCCACTCTACACAAATCTGCAACCTGAGATTTCAGGATAAAAAGAGCAGGCTCCAACAACAATTGCATAGAAGCCTTTATTACTAAAATAGAAGAATGTCACAACAAGTTGTCATCTCTCAAAAGCTCCTACTACAACCTACAAGCTAACAATACTCACTCTTATTATCTATTTCTACAAATGTCTAACTAGTGTGCCCATCCTTTTCATTTATAAGTTAAGAGAAGGTGCTGTTAAAAAATGGGTTAATGATAGCGTTAGTGGTGCATCTCCCTTGAGCATGAGCAACTCCCTTATAACTTTGCCTTGTATGCAAGGCTTTTCTTTTAGAGTAGTGCATTATCATAGTAGATATAACTCCTCTCCTGAAGGTGCCTAATTCCATAAGTGTGCACTCATGAATGCACCCGAGATGATGGTGTTAATCTCCTCAACTAGTGTGCCATACTTGGTGGGTGTGACCCAACAACTAATTCGTCTATCCTCGACGGTGTCGTTATAAGCTTCTAGCTGTATTTAAGAATCTTTCTGACTGGTGTACCACAATCTAGCTCTGCAATCCTGGTGTTGCTCAACTTCTCAAGGCTGAGGTGAGACCAACTCGGACCAACTAGGTAATCTAACATTCTTGAGAAAAAAAAATTTTCCAATAACCCAAGATTCTCCCCCAACTTGTCAAACTTCCCCTTTGTTAGGATCTTTGTCAAAATATTAACCATATGCAACTTTGTCAAAATGTGGTCCAACACTACTAACTCCCTAATGAACTTGGAATCTTAGGAAATTGTATTGAATATCAATGTGTTTGAAATGGTCACGACACATTGGATTTTCATAGATATTCATGTAAATTTGATTCTCAGAAGAGATAATATTGGGCTTAAACAACTCATTGGTTGACTTTACAATCAAGTTGCAAATCTATATAACTTCATAATAAGTATATGAAACTGCCATATACTTTTCTTCAGTGGAACTGAATGCAATTGTTTCTTTCTTCTTGTTGATTTAATAAAAATGATTTATAAAATGATAATGATGATGTTTAAAATGAGCCTTATGATGGTCTATTTATACACATTGATTGTTCACAAGGTGTAGGGGTATGTTTATAACATCATTGCCCTTGAAAGCTTTGTCTTGAAAGCACAGTAATTAGAATTTTCTTTAGTTAAGCACATTTTTGTGGTGGAATGAAGTTTATCAGATATCTATTTATACTTTGTAGAGGTTTGACTTTGTTTGTCCTTTGAGTGTTGGTGAGGTTTCTTTGTATTTTTTGCATCATAGTCTAAAGTCTTTTGACCTGATTATTTAACATGAAAGCTTTATGCTTATTGGCAATATATTTTAAATACCTGCATGATCAGGAAACTGTTATGGTTAATTAAATTACTAATTAGGTACTACAAAAAGAGGATGATGTTGAGAGGGCTTGCCTGGGTGACTCTAGGAGCAATCCAGAGGTGCTCAGACAAAGCTCTTCTAAGTTACAAATCTGAAGAGAAAAAACTGGTGATGTATATGTGGTTGCTCCACCTAGGCTGTATGGAAAATCTTGGCAGAGAGTGTTTACCTTTCCATTTCTTCATGAAAGTAGGTTGTCTGGTCACAGAATAAGATCACTACATGTAGGTGATGGTTCTGTAGTAAGTTCTCAGCCTTATCTTCAGAATGGCTAACAGAGAGGATCAGGTTTGAATACAGGATATAATTTGATGAATTTGGAGATTTAGAGTTAAAGAAAAAATTGTGGTGATGTTTGGATGGGTGCTAATTTGTAAGGTTTTCCATTTTTATAATTTTCTTTATTATGCTTTCTACCATGCTACCTAGTTGCTTTCCTGTTTCCCTAGCATTTTAACTTTTTCGATGTCTATCTCTCTATTGTTTCTTGCCCCATTTGAAATGTCATCCATATTTGGTAGGTGTTTTCTTCAATATAGTGTGAATATTTTTCCATCACACAGCTTCTGTGGGGTTTGTCTACGCAAATAACTTGTAAGGCCCATTCATCAGGGTATTTGATGAAATGAAATGATTATCGATGATCACCAACTAATGGTACCTACAGAGATTTACTCTAACAATTCTACAGTTTTCCCATGCCAAAAATTATACAACATTTTAAACTCATGAATTAGTCTCCTCTGTTCTCTTAGCTGATTCTATAAGCACTTATTGTTGTTGTCAAAGCTTTTACTCTCTAGTCCCATTGAGCTATTTCAGTTATTTGTGGACATTGATCTATTTTCATTTCATTTCTTCAATTTTTCTGACTGTTATGCATTTCCTTTGGCCAGTGCCTTCTTTCTTACCTGTGTTTTTTTTGCTTAAGAATTCCAGCCAGCTACAACAACAGGGGCAGCAGGAGCCACGCAGTCCATCCAGAGCCTAGCAGGGGCAACGCAGAGGCAGCAGGAGCCACGCAGGGCTGACGCAGGCCAAGTCAGGGCAGCGCAGGGGTAGTGTAAGCCATTCAGGTGTGACGTAGGCCCTTACTGAGCAGCACAGAGGCCGACGCAGGCCAGTTAGCCTGACGTAAAGGAATTCAGAGCAGCGTATTACTGTCGTTTTTATTTCTCTGTTGGGTGAACCAATTTTGGTGCCTAGGATTGTTGTACTTAGATTCAACATAATAATAAAAACCCTCCAGAGCTAGCTGCACCATTTTTCCCACATTGGGTTTTTTCTGGGGATAGTTGTCCAAAAAAATCATGTGTCACTTTGTCTATGAGCATGTTATTCAATATTTGATCTATATGTGTAGGTTGCTAGTTGTATTTACTATTTACTACGCTAATTTATTGAATATTTCATAAATTAACTTGTAACTTAATTCAAGTAGGAGAAGTAAATCAAGATATTGCAATAGGGTTTCTTAGATTAAGAAATTTTCACATTCCCTAGGTCTAGCCCCATTAAGTCACCTAGGGCAACAATTTCCGAGGATTCTAGCTAGAGGAAAACTTTTATCTCCTAGAGGCAGCTGCGTTGCTGGGTGCCCTCACTCTCCTCAGAACTTGGGCCAATTCCGACGATGGAATCTCTGGATACCTCAAGCCCTAGCTCTAGGATCAAGTTTTTCCTAGGTGTTCCCAAGGATAGAACCTAGTAGGATCAATTTGATCTATCGAAGTAAAAACACTTGTCCGATCCTTTCCCATCACCTTGTACAGGATAGGAACATCATTGGTTGCTAAATTCCATCCTTGAACCTGGGCTGGGTCCACTTGGCCCCGTGTGGTCCCATTTGGTGTCAAAGGCCTTTCATCAAGGACCATTTGGGAATCCAAGTTCCCAAAGGATTTTAGGGATTGAGAACTTCCTTCATAAGTCTTATTCTTCTCCCTCAACCTTTCAATCCCCCTCCTCTCTCCCTAGAAGATAATTCCCTTGATTAAAAGGAAAGCTAGTCCCACTCTTTATTTTATCTTAGGGAAAGGGTTTCGAGGGTCACTTCCCACCTATTAATTGACCTATACTCTACAAGTGACTTCCTAAACTACCGGGACTCCACCCGTCGGTGAAATTCCATGAAGAGCAAGGAGCCTTAGATGTGGTGACAATGGACTAAGCCTCCATCGTTTCCCTTGTCCTAGCAGTTGCCCTCTTAGGAACCCCTTTTAGATCCACTACTCGTTTGAGTGGTAACAAGTTGTTCACAATTCCATTTGTGAACAACTCTTATGTATGCCTACTTTTGCCATACTACAACTCCAAGATGAGAAGCCCAAAGCTATGGAGGCTGCCCTTCTTCTCACTGAATCAATTCTCTACAATATAGTGAACTAGGGCTAGTTGGTTGGCACACTTGACTGTTACTTTAGTCCTTCAAAGTCTGCACATCCTTAGGCCCTATACACCTTCCCTTCTACCAATTTTGTTTTCCTTCACCAGAACAAGAATAAGGGCTCTTCTTTGACAGTAACCTAACAACCCTCCAACTGTACTTGGCCTACCATCAATCTGCCCAACCACAGTCAATTCCTTTTACTGATCTAGGGCCCACAATATTTTCTTCATCTAGGGCTCTTCAAATCTGCCACCTAACAATGGTTTGAGTCCTCTCAAGATCACTGTTCTTGTATATCGACAATTATATCTTTGTTGTCCAATCTATGAACAAATATGAACTACTCCTCTTATCATACTTCTAACAATCTGTAGATGATTGAACTAGGGTCACAAATCAGCCACTAACAGTCCATTCACTAATTTTTTATAGGTTTCTTCAGATATTTATCTAAAACTTTATGGAAAGTCCACCAAAATCAACTCCTCTGCATGTCAATCCATTATTCATATGGCACATTTCTTCTGCATGCTCAATCTTCTGCTCAGGTTCCACCCTCCTTTGGCTATGTTGTCTCCACACATACTGAATCTACAAACCATCTTCCAGATCTGCGGTCTTTATTGCAGAAATAAACCTCGCTCTAAGGGTCACAACCCATCTTCTTCTACACAAATTTGTCACAATCTTAAGGTCATACCTTATGAACTAAACATGCTAGGAAACTGTCCTAACTAAGGCATTATATTTATGTACTTCTAATTGTTGTAGAACAAACCCTATCCACACATAGAAGAAACATGACTCTTGACTCCATAAGAGACTCGAACAAGCTCATATGGATCCATAGATTCTGGGCATTTCTTTGACTGAATCTTGACATGAACTTCAGATCTCAATGTCGACCCTTAAACTACGGTTAACTCAGTCAATATTATGCCTGCATCGACTTCTTTTATGGCTCTAAAATACAGTGCAAGCCCTCCTCCATTTATATTGGTCTTTATCACAGACCTTGCGGCCTACTAACCACCACAAGGAAATATGGTACCAACCCTCTCTTCTATTTCATGTAGAAAATCTAACCAACGGGATTCAATCTGATCTTGTAATCATGTACTAAAACAATACACTGAATCCTTCCTACAATTTGTGTAAACAAAACACAATCGCACAATCACATATAAGTAAGAGAAAAAAGTTATAAATCACACAACACAAGATGTATCTAGGGAAGCAAATACTCAAAACCCTCTATCTCTATTTTGTATTAAGTCAAGGAATCATGAAACAACACAATGCTTAATCTCTTTTGAGATTCTCCAGCACTTTGCCAATTGTCTCTTGCTAATCTAGGAAAAATCGGTCTAGTACTTAGCCAATTCTTAGCCTTCCTTCAGCCTACCTTGCTCACACAATTCCTATGGAATTATCTCCATATTAACTGGGAAAATCAACCTTCCCTGATTGCGCAATCCATCATGGCATCCCAATGACTTTATAATTTCACATGGGAAATTTTCTAACTGATAGTTATGTTCCTCTGAACTGTGTTACAATAAGGATCAAGGGTCTTTTTATTATTTAAAATAAGATAAAACCCTAAACAACCAAAACCCTATCCTAAGGAGATGTAACACCAAGAGTTTATGGGCCCCGTTGGGGTTAGTTGGGCAGCCAACTTCGTGGGGTCGTAACTTGGTCATATGATCTTTGTTTGACGCACATGATACCTCGTTAGAAAGATCTCTCTGAGGACTACAGCTACTAATATGATTTCTATGAAATCACCAAACCTTTCATGCCCAAAAATCATCGTTTGGGACCTCAAAACGGCTTTGAAAGTTCAAGACCCAAAAAACAGACAAAAATAGTAAATTGTGCTATAAATAAGGAAACTGAAAAACTGAAAGAGACAATGGCAAGGGCCCAAGTGGAATAGGCGGGTGGCCACCAATATCCACCTCGATCACCTTAAATCGAATTTCTTGAGCTAACTCAATCATCATGACTTAGTTAATTGACACAAGGTGTTATGAGACAAAATTACAATTTATTGTCCAATTTATTTAAGGGAAAAATAAATTAGACGCCTCACATTCCTCACTCCTGGTACATCAAAATTCCTCACCAGTGCACGTGATTTTTTTTTTGTCCTTTCTAGTTGCCAATTTCACTGTTTCTTGTTGAAAATTTCAACACTCCCTCTCAAAAAGAAAGGAATTCAATCTATCCCCATCCGGTACATTTGGAATGTTCTGCATGCTACACTTCTCTAGTGTTGTTTGCACCTGCAAATCCTGAAACTGAATAGCCTCTGAACAAATAAATCAGTACAATGCATCTGTCATCAGAGTCTTTTGAATGCTGCTAGCTACTACACTTGTCTAGTACTGGATTCTCTGCACTACTGCTGACATCTGCATCCGTGCCCTTTGAATTGTTGCTAACTCTATTTGTGCTCCAGTATTTGACATCTGTCACTCTGATTTTTGTCTTGCTGACATGTGACTACATCAATCTAACTGATCCTTCTTACTACTGCTGTATTGTGGGCTCCTCGTAGCCAGGTTCGATCCATGAGACATGCCATCTCAATGGACCTTGCCCAAATTTCTTATCTTTGGATTATGTCTACACATAACCCCACCGTACACCTCGAGGTATGGCTGCTCCCTCTTCCCATCTGGCTAGAAATTTCCCCCTCATGGAGGTCTCTGCTTGAATGGACGCTTCCACTCGGTCTCCTCTCTGCTTCTCTAATTGTGGCAGCTACTCCACAACCTTCTAAGACTGCTTCTCATGAGGATGCATGTTGAGAGGTAATTTATGCTCCCTCTAAACCACCAAGTCTCTAACTTCTGCCTTTGTCCTCAAAGATTTGCATGCATCTAGTAACTCAAGTGCATATAGGTTTTTGACTCGCACACAGTGTAATTGTCCCGAAGTTACAAAAATTTTCTAAAAAAGAGTTGATTTTAAATCGATGATATCTCCCTCATCCGAGCTCCGATTTGACCAATTTTTTTTTTCCACTTGGGTAGATTTTTGCAAGGAATCCAAATATTCTATTTTTTTTCCAAAATTTTACACCAAAATCTTTAGATATTCTCTACAAACTCGCTGCCCAAAACATTCCTGCTCTGATACCATGTAGAAAATCTGACCAACAAGATTCAATCTGATCCTGTAATCTTCTAAAACAAGATACTGAATCCTTCCTACAATTTACGGAAAAAAAAATCAATCACACAACAACATGATATATTTGGGAAAAGAAATTAATCAAAACCCCTCTATCTCTATTGTGTATTAAGTCAAGGAATCATGTAACAATACAATGCTTAATCTCTCATGAGATTCTCCAGCACTCTGTCAATTGTCTCCCATTGATCTAGGCAAACTCGGTCTAGTACTTAGCCAATTCTCATCCTTACTTCAGCCTGCCTTGCTCATGCATTTCCTAGGGAATTAACTCCTTATTAATTATGAAAATCAGTCTTCCTTGATTGCGCAATCCATCATGGCATCCCAATGACTTTATAATTGCACATGGGTAATTTTCTCTAAATACAACTGATAGTTATGTTCCCTTTAACCTCTGTCTCAACTGGGTATTCCTCGAAACTGACATGCATGCAACTATTAATAGCGAATTATCAGTTATCTGATTGATCACTCATTGTGAATTAAATCTAATTTAATTCACTGGACCTCTCACTAGCTCATCACTCAGTTAGAACTAGTTAAACTGATTTTAACTCATTTAATCGAGTTAATTAGACTTTCACCCCACTAATGCATCAACTTCAACCGGACCTCAAAAATATTAGAATCCCTCTAGATGCCTCATCTTAGACCCTCAAGAACTTGAATTTCGCGAGCTAACTTGGTCATCATGACTTAATTAACTGACACAAGTTGTTATGAGATGAAATTACAATTTATTGTCCAATTTATTTAAGGTAAAAATAAATTAGACACCCCACATTCCTCACTCCTGGTGCATCAAAATTCCTCACCAGTGTGGGTGCATTATTTTTTGTCCTTTCTGGTTTCCAATCTCACCATTTCTTGTTGCAAATTTCAACATTTCAAAATTTGATGCGGCCTTCACAAAAAGACACCATCGAAATCACATGCCCAGATTCTCATGAGAAACCTCTCTTAAGCTTGATCTGCCATAAGACAACCAACAATATGGCATCCTACTTCCTAGCACAAACCGACCATTAAGGTATGCAACATTCTTCTAAACCCTCACATGATGATCTTGCTCTTGGAGGATGATCATGACCTCCCTTCAGCAACCCTTACTCGGCCCTCGTACTCGACCTACTTTAGGACTACATCTCTCTTCACCCCCTTAATGTGCCAGATAGTGGGAATACATGTCAAACATGCTAAGATGTGCCAAGTGATAAGGCATGCCAAGATGTGCAAGGGTGTGTCAATGCGTGTTAGGGACTGTCAAGACAAAAAAAGGGAGAAAAAATTTAAACTACAAGGAAATGAACATATAAGAGGGTTAATAAGTCATCAATTTACCTTTTCCAGGAGTGGCATGCTAGGCACACTAACACTAGGCGGCAATAGGTGCCAAGTGCAAAGTCTTAGTGCATTCTAAGTGCCAAATATTCCTTTGTTGCTTCTCATCTACTTTCCAACAATTGATCATCACAAATAAATTTAATATTAAACCATGCTAAATCATACCAAGGCATCTCAACATATTCCATACATGCTAAGACTTTCCAAGCGCCAACACGTGCCAAGCACCAATATGCGTCAGGGACTAGTGTTATGCATGTTATGAAGTGGAAGGGAATATTGAAGAGTGCTAAGGTGTGCTAGAGAGTGATAATGCATGTTGATGAGTGTTAATGAGTACTAGGAAAAAACATTAAGGGAGCAGTACTAGGTAAAAATTCATGGAAGTTAATGAATACGAGGAATGTGTACTGCTAGAGACTAGTGTTAATGGTCAGTGTTAGTTGTCATGCCAAGGAGGGAGTGACAAGGTATGCTAAGCATTGGTAAGGCATGCTAGGGAATATAGGCATGTTAAGAATTCCCAAAGTGTGCTTGGGAGTTCCAGAATGTGCTAATTATATCATGTGCCAATTAATAGTGCCAAGATATGCCAATACATGCTAGGTGCTAAGGATGTGGCTCAGGGTGCCAGGGTATGTCAATATGTGTCAAGGCAACAAAAGGAAGAACCAATAAGAGGGTTAATACGTCAGGTCTTTATCTTTTTGAAAAGGGGCATGGTATGCACACTAATAATAGGTCCCAATACATGCCAAGTGGCATTGTGTGCCAAGTGCTAATATATGTCAATGCATTCAAGGTGTTCCAGGGCATGCTAGGGACTATATGCAGCATGCCAACACATGCTAGGAGAGTTCCATGTTGTGATAGCGCATGCCACCATGTGCTTGGGCGTCAGTGTCATCACAAGATGTTATAGGTACAAAGATGTTCCAAGACATGTGGGGTGCTAAGAAATGTTAGTGTGTGCCAAAGC
Organism: Pinus albicaulis; assembly: GCA_034641835.2. NCBI lineage: Eukaryota > Viridiplantae > Streptophyta > Pinopsida > Pinales > Pinaceae > Pinus > Pinus albicaulis. The sequence continues at coordinate 432,893,499 of CM076575.1, read as the reverse complement.
ATTAATTCAAGGTGTACCCAGATTGTTGAGGATTGTTAGGTCTTTCTCATTAATAGAATTGTCAGAGCTCGATTATGTATTAAATAATATATTTCCTACACACAATAGCGGAACTTTATCTAAATGGAATTTTATAGATAATAAACTCAATAGATATGAATCATGTGTTGACTCATAGGAAATCTCTATTCAACTAGTCATTACTTGAGGGAAATGATACATGCTTATTACTTCTTAAAAAATTGACTAACCCTAACCACTATGGCCTTGGACATATTATAAAAAATTCTCCACAATAATGGTATTAAATTGTTATCTTTTGACAAAAAATATATTAACAGGCACATAGCGTCATCAAAAACTCATTGGAATGATCAATGATGACGGACATTTTTTGACCATCACCAAAAGTAACAAAAAGAGTATTGGTGAGGGTCATTAAAAGTTCGTCACTAGAAGTGTCACCAAAGAGAGAATTAGTGATGGGCCTTTAACGACCCTCACCAAAAGTGAAATTTCTTTGATGGACCATAAAGGACCATCACTATATACACTTACAGTGACGGTTTTTAGTGATCAATGATGACAAACATTTTTTGACCGTCACCAAAAGTAACAAAAATAGCATTGGTGAGGGTCATTAAAAGTTTGTCACTAGAAGTGTCACCAAAGAGAGAATTAGTGATGGGCCTTTAACGACCCTCACCAAAAGTGTCATTGAAAATGTCTTTGGTAACGGACCATAAAGGACCATCACTATATACACTTATAGTGACGGTTTTTAGTGATCAATGATGACGGACATTTTTTGACTGTCACCAAAAGTAACAAAAAGAGCATTGCTGAGGGTCATTAAAAGTTCGTCACTAGAAGTGTCACCAAAGAGAGAATTATTGATGGGCCTTTAACGACCCTCACCAAAAGTGTCATTGAAAATGTCTTTGGTGACGGACCATAAAGGACCATCACTATATACACTTACAGTGACGGTTTTTTAATGACCGTCACCATATGTGACATTGGTGACGGACCTTAAAGGTCCGTCACAAGCATGACCCTCACCAATGTGCTTTTTTCTTGTAGTGAAAAGTCTTGTTTTGGAGGTCACTAGATGATTTCAAATGTCAGTAACTTTCTCATATGAACTCAGTTTTGAGAACTATTCATGGTGCCAGAAGCGTATCGACGAGACCTTTCTGGTCGTTTAGATTGCAACCATTTCTGATCATTTCCATTTTTGAGCATTTTCTTAACTTGGAGATTATCTCCTGATCACACCTCCCCATTGGGAAGCTTTTGGACCCCAAAAGCCTTCAATTACCTGTCAAGAAGATGAGGGTATTGATCCCTCACCTTTTCCACCTCCATCCATTTTTCCTTACTCGATTTGGTGCCTTTAAGACCAATCCGAAGATAATCAACAGTTCCCCTCTTCGAAGTGCTTTTCCTCCTGTGAAGGATAGCATCCTCTTTCAGCTCATCCAAATATTATGGTGAGAAGTCATCTATGGATGGTAGCTGAATGCCACTTTCATGATCAACAATTAAAGGAGGTTCATACAAACGTAAATTTTCCACATTCACAATGGAATACATTTGCATATATGAAGAGAAATCTAGTTGAAAATCATTATTTCCAAATTGTTTATGAATCTTGAATGGACCATAAAGAATAGGCTTCAACTTTTTACCTTCTCCTTGCATTCTTTCCTTACTAATATGTAGCCATACCTCATCTCCTTCTTGAAACTTATGATCAATTCTGTGTTCGTCATGCCTCTCCTTGTACTTGCCTTGAATTTTTTCAAGCTATTCTTGAACATGTTGATGTATGAGCTAAATTATTTCAAAGAACATGCAAGATTTGTCAATCTCACTATGCTCATCAATGGTAACATCCTTCTCAAGAATGAAATCTAAAGGTGACTTAGGAAAATACCCAAAACAAGCTTCAAAAGGTGAAGTATTTGTAGAAGAGTGCTTGGCTCGGTTGTAAGCATGCTGAATGTAATGCAAATGCTCATCCCAAAGCTTGGGATGATTGCTGTAATAACCTCTCAAAATATGTACAATGGTTTTGTTCGGTACCTCTGTTTGGCCATCTGTTTGCAGATGGAAAGCAGTACTCTTCTTCAACTTGGTGTCCATCATCTTACATAAATTGGACAAAAAATTTCCAACAAATATGGAATCCCTGTCACTAACAATAGAAGTAGGCAAGCCATAATGAACCCATACATGTTGAAAATATAAATCAGCAGTTTGTTCAACAGTTATATATTTCTTATATGGTATAATAATACACATCTTGCTGAATCTATCAACTACTACATAAAGATAATCATGCTGCTTTCTAAACAATGGTAGACCTCCAAAAAAATCCATAGAAACACTTTCCCATGGTCTAGAAGGTACCGGTAATGGCATATATAAACCAAGCTTCCTATTGCTAGGCTTTCTTGTAGCACATAATGAACAACCTCTAATGAAACGTGAAACACTATCTACCATGCGAGGCCAATAACAATACCTCTGTAAATGTGCCATCGTTTTTCTTACCTCGAAATGTCCAACAATAAGAGAAGAATGAGCTTCTCTCATGACACTTAGTCTCTCTCCCTGTGGTATACATAACTTGCCCATATGAAATAGCAAATTATTATGCAAGTGATAATCATTCTCTTCAACATGATTCCCTTCACTCAAGTTAGCATACACATCCTTAAAATCAACATCTGATGCATATTGTTCTATGTAACTCTCATGTACAATAGAATCATTCTTAAGTAAAGTAGTAGCACTAATAATAGGCCTTGAAATCATATCAACAACTTTATTGAAAATAACTTTCTGGTACCTTATTACGAAGTGAAATTGTTGTAGGAAACCCATCCATCTGAAATGTCGTCACTGCTGAAATTTACTTTGCCACTGCAAGTATTGTAAAGGTTGATGGTTGGTATGAACAAATGTCTCTTTGCCCATCAAATAGTGTTTCTACTTTTTGAAGCTTTGTACCAACACATACAACTCCTTATCATATGTATGATAATTCACAACATCACCATTAAATGTCTCAGAATGAAATGTGATAGGCTTACCATGCTGTAAGAGAACTGCACCCATGGCGTAATCACTAGCATCAGTCTGAATCTTGAATGGCTATCTCAAGTCCGATAATGCAAGGACTGGAGCTGAACTTATCTTCTCTTTCAAAGACTCGAAAGCCTTCTGTTGCTTGCCTCCCCATTAGAAAGCACGCTTCACACTTGTCACTACATGCATAGGAGCTGCTATGGCAAAGAAGTTAGAAATAAACTTCCTCCAATATTGAGTTGCACCCAAAAAAATTCTTACCTCTGTAATGGATTTGGGAGTAGGCCAATTCAAAATGTCTTATACTTTAGAAGGATCAATTCTCAAAGCACCTCCTCCTACTATGTTTCTGAAATAAACCAAAGAATTCTTTCCAAATTCACACTTTGACATTTTAAGAAATAACTGATTTTTCTTCAAAACATCAAGTACATTCTTAACATGCATGACATGCTCTTCTCTAGTCTTGCTGAAAATTAAGATTTCATCTAAGTAGAAAATAAGGAAATCATCAAGCAAAGGACGTAATACATCGTCCATTACCCACATGAAAGTTGCCGGTGCATTTCATAAACCAAATGGCATAACAAGCCACTCAAAGAGTCCCTATTTGGTTTTAAATGTCGTCTTCCAAATGTCACTTTCTGCAATTCTAACTTGATGATAACCACTACGTAAGTCTAACTTAGTGAAAAATTTAGCATCCTTCAACTAATCTAACAAATCACCTATCCTTGGGAGTGGGTAACGATTCTTTACCATTATTTTGTTCAATGCCCTAAAGTCCACACACATACGCCAAGTTCCATATTTCTTTGGAATCAACACTATCGATGACCCACATGGAAAAGTGCTTGGTCTTATGAAACCTTTTTCCAACATGTCCTTAATTTTCCTCTTTATTTCAGCATTCTCCATGATAGACATGTGGTACATGCCTATGTTAGGAAGAGGACAATCTTGTTGCAAATGTATTTCATGTTGTATCTCCCTTTTAGGAGGAAAACCTGTTGGTTCCTGAAACATCTCATGATGTGAATCAACTACATCATATAAATATGATTTTAACTTGGAATCAAAATTTTCAAATGACTCATGATTCACATCAACCTTAGGCTTAACCATAAGAAGTACAAAACTCTTACTAGAATTCACTAGCCTTTTTACCCGTCCCGCATTTACCATCGGTATATTTATCTTCTTGTGATGTGCTCTGACAATAAACTCCTTGCCATCTTTGAAAAGATGATACTTATTTTCATGGCGAAGGAAGATCTCTTTCCTGTCAAATAAGTAAGGACTTCCCAAAACAATTCCTAATATATCAAGCGACACTACATCAAGTTCAACTGTGTCCATAAAATGTGCAGTAATTGCGAACCGCAATATGCATTTCCTTTAGACTTGTAAGTTTTCATCCTTGCATATCCAACCAAGTGGATATGGCTTTGGATGTGGAATGGTCTTAAGTTTGTGTTCTTTGACCAAGTCTTCCGATATGAGATTTTCTTGTGACCCAATGTCAAATAGTGTATCAATTTTTGTATGTTTTGAGATTACCCTCACATGGAACAATTCAATTCTTTCTTCCTCATTTGGAGCTTGTACATGACAGTTTGAAGTACTAGTGCTCGGCTTAGTTTCAGTCTCCTTTCCCTTCATACTCTTCAAACCCATGGTTGTAATTTTGGTTTCATCACATGAATCATCTCCTAAGTCTTGTTGTGTAGTTGTAGTAGCTGTAGTTTTCTTCTTCCCTTTGCTTTTGTTCAACTGAGTTATTTTTTTAGGATGAAGTTTCCAATAGTTTTTCTCTTCATGGCCTTCTCTTAAACATTGTTTACATATCACTTTCTCACCCTCTTTTTTTACATATGCATTCTTTTTTCATTTTCCCTTAGAGGTCTTGTCTTTGTTTTTCCCATTAAAAGGCTTGTTTCTACCCTCATCAAAAGTAATTTTCCCTCTAGCCTCTAAATGTGTGGCTTGTACACAAACCTCGTCTAGACTAGTAGGATTGAACATAAGGATAGTATGTCTAAGGTAGATATGAAAACCACCTATATATTTTAGCAAAGTATATTGACTTTGTAAGTCTATCCTTAATAAGAGTTCTCTTCTCCTAAACTCTTGGGTATAGTCTTGTACAATTTGTCCCTTAAGTTGTCTAAAGTTTTTCCAATTCATGATAGCCTTTTGTATATGAGCTAATGGATAAAATTGATTTTTAATTACATTAATAAATTCAGCCCATGATAAAGTGATATTACCATGTTTTTTAATTTCATCCTTGGTCTTGGCTTCCCACCATACCAATGCTGCTCCATCCATTCTCAAAGAGGCTAACTGTATCTTGGTGTCATCATCCTGAAGGTTTTGTATCCTCAAGTAAACCTCCAATTTCCTTATCCAATTGTCAAGTTTCTCTGCATTGACCTCACCATTAAACATAGGCAACTCAAATTTAACATCAAGCTTTAAAAATGGACTTTTACCAATGGTTTTAGACTTGTGAGATTGATTCACCGAAGTAGAGGATGACGATGTAGAGGAAGAGGATGAATATGGGGATGGTGGATCACCATTTCTTCTGTGTCTTTTCTTTGACTTGTCATCACTTTTATTTCCTCCTGAAGAAACCTCTCCTTCTTTCTGATGTTTAGACCCTTCTCCTACAAGCATGGCATTCCTTTCTTGGTAGAGTATCCTCACCATCTCCATCATTTCCAAGAAAGCCTTTCAGAACACCTATTCTTCTTCTTTGGGATCAATGTCTTCAGGAACTTCTCCTTCTCTTGAAGACATGTTTGAGGCTTCTTATATGGCTCTTGGAGGTGAATTAAAATGTGGATTTAATGGCTCTCTGGCCCTCCTTGGTTGACAATTACTTTGTGCTCTAACCAATTTTCCTTCCCCTCTCTTGAGTTTAAGCCCAGTAAGCATCAAAACTTGCAAACAATCAACTATATCTTTGCACAAGAAAAAATGCAGAGTAAAACTCTAGCTCTGATACCAACTGATCTAAAAATGGAACTATTTTTAATGTTATGCAAAGTATCCATTTCCATGTAATTTAGTGTGCAAAGTGTTCTCCATGACTTGCAGGTTAAACAAAGTAGTTTTGGTAATGTTAATTATGAGTTTTATGTGTGAGCATTTGTTATTTAAATTTATTGTTTAACATATCACAGCATAAATTAATAGCAAGTAAAATTCACCAGAACATAGCACAACAAATCATTGAGGCAGTTCACCCCTCCTGGGATACATATGTCAGTCTAAGGTTCCCCAATGGCATGTCCTTGCTCTATTAATTTGCTCCAAATGGTTACACAGTGAAAAATATGCCTAAAAAGGAAAAAAAAACTATTAATTCGACTTCAGAAGATAGAAAATATCTATAAATGGCTTTTTTTCACCTTAATTAGTGAAATACAACCCAAAACACTGCCTCCTCCATGATGGCCCTAATGGCTCCTTCCTCTTCCCTGAAGCAAATGCTATTTTAGATCACCTCTGTTCACTCTGAAACCTATTCCAAACTCTCCAAAAGGTCAAAGAGACCCAAAATTGGCTAAAATTTCATCTTCTTTGGTCTAAAATTAAGAGAGTTATAACTTCTGCAACAAAAATTCCCAATGTCCCCCAAAAACCCCACTAAAAGTAAGAGAACTCCATTTAACTCCACTATTTTGTCAATTTCTGCTTGATTAGGTGGACCACCAATGGAACCGTCGGATCAAACTAGCATTTAAGTTAAATTTTTGGTGTAAGTGGTCACATTGTAGACCTCCACCTAAGTCACCTCCTAAACCACGCCCTATCCAAACATTAATTTCCATGTTTGCGTTGGCCATATGCCCATCCAAACTGCATGGTTATCGTTGACAGTTATGGTTTAATACCACCCCTGGTCACCGCGTAAGGGCACATGAAGATGGGGCTAGCTCTAAGGGTTAGCCTCTTCCCTTTTCTCCACCGATCAAAAGCTTAAGCATGCAGTTTTGGAGCTGGAGTCATATGCGATGGGGTTGGCTCTTAAGGGGGTTGGTCCCCAATGTTCTTCGCTCATTTCACCGACCCACCAACAATTTATTGTTTAACGACTCACCCAAGATGTTCAAAAAAACCACCCACAGTGTGCCAGTCGGGTTGCCTTGCTCGAGGAGTCAGGTCAAGGATTCAAAACCCATGCCCACCACAATTTTCATAATCCCTTTTCAACCAATGGCCTGGGGCCAGGTGGCAGCCTCTGGGTAGGCCACATGGCACCGATTGATATGCCGAAAAACATTAATAAAAAATCAACTTTGCCAATAATAATTTTCTTCTTTTAAATTCCCATAATCAATTAGTCAAAACTCCTATTTTGGAGGTCACTAGACGATTTCAAACCTCAGTAACTTTCTCATACGAAATCAGTTTTGAGAACTGTTCATGGTGCCAGAATCGCAGCGACGAGACCTTTCCGATCGTTCAAATTGCAACCATTTCTGAGCATTTCCATTTTTGAGCATTTTCTTAACTTGGACGTGATCTCCTGATTAGGTAGCTCCTAAGAAATTATGGAGGCATATTCTAACTAGAAAAACTAAAGATAATAATAGAATTGATTTATACGACCAAAATTCCTACCTTAAAAATCTTTATGAATCTCCAAATGTCATCAATAAATTTGAAACTCTGGTCACAACGGAAGAAGTTTTCTCATTAGAAGACATGGATTTTGGGTTTAAGCACCTCGCAAATGGAAAAGACAAGGACATTGGAGGTTTCCAGGCAGAAATATTAAAAATGGGAGGTCGTGTCCTCATCCCTCACATCCACAAGCTTTTCAATCAAGAAATCAAGCAAGGGTTCCCTAAACCATAGACTCAAAGCCTCATTATTCCTATTTTTAAAAGTGGGGATACAAATAACTCCTCTAATTATTGGAAAATTATGATTAGCCCTCTCTTAGCCAAGTTATATGATATTATTTGGAAAAGAAGATGAGCATATGGCTTGAAAGTGAAGGTAAGCGGGCTAAAGGCCAAGCGGGTTTTAGAAGGAACCACTCAACAACGGAGCACCTCATTATACTTAGGATCATTGTGGAGGAATGTCGTAATGATAAATCCAATCTCTTTTGTTGCTTTGTGGACTTTAGAAAGGCTTTCGATATGGTACTTAGAAATAACCTATGGAGATTAGAAGAGCTAAAGGTTCCTTTCGAGTTGAGAGCTGCCGCTGTAAGGTTATACGCAGGGAAAATTTTAAGGGCTAATATTCAGAGATGGGCTAATTTTCCATCCTTTTTCCAAAAAAAAAATTCACCAATTCCCATTTTTTCTTAAAAATGATTCGCCCAAAATTTATAAGAACATTTTATATTACCTTAATAATCGCCAAATTTTTATATGGATTATATAAAATCATTAGAAGTTTGAATTTTTTTGCTAAAATACCACCAAGAATTTTATAGTTTTCATATTATGGATTAGTAAGATTCACCAAGGTTTCTAATCTTTAAAATAAATTTTGATTCTTAAAATTTTCCCTCGTTATATGAGAATGAAATTTCCAAGTTTAAGAGAAATGAGGGGTGGTCGAAAGATATTAAGTGTAATATCAGTGTTAAACAAGGTTCCCCCTCTCCCCTACCCTATTTGGCATTTACATCGACAAGCTAGAAGTCTTTTTAAAGGAAGCAGGTTGTGATGGCACGATCTTAGCTGGAATAGTCATCATCCTTCTTCTATATGTTGATGATATTGTTCATCTGGCAAGGTGCCCATCTCATCCTGATAAGAAACTAAGACTTCTTAAGGGTTTCTGATCTACCATGGACATGACTGTTAACACAGACAAAACAAAAGTTATCATTGTAAAATACAAGAAGGATACTTACACTAATTTTGTGTATGAAAAGAGCAACTTGGAGGAAGTGTCTTCTTACAAGTACCTAGGAATTGATATTCATCACAAGCTCAATTAGAACTATAGCATTGAGAAAAGGATTAATGGAGGGTGGAAAACTTATTTTGGTCTTGAAAATAACTGTAAAGCAGCAAACCTTGTCATGTGGGATAAAAAGAAGCTCCTCTTTGAAACTTTAGTCACTCCTATTATCTTGTATGGATGTGAGGTTTGGGGTTGCATCATCTCTAGAGAATCCTAGAGAAAGATTGAGCAAATCTAAAAGCGTTTTATAACGTATAACGTCAAAATTAAAAGCAATACACCCTATCATATTCTCCTTATAGAGGTAGGTCTTTTCCCTATCGAGAGGCTAGCTATGACTAGGCTCCTGTTGTACAAGCACAAAATCAATAACATGGGAGACCATAGACTTCCTAAGCTAGCTTTAAATTCCAACCAAAACCACCTAAGGCTCAAATAAGGTTGGTATAAAGATACTAGGGCCTGGTTAAACCATTGGGAGATCAACGGAAATGTTGCATTGAAAAATACTAATAACAATAAAAATATTGTTATTTCTAAGTTTAAAGAGAAAATGTGGTGCGAGAAATATTTAGAGGCTAAAAGAAAATTAAGATATTATAAGCAGGTCATCAAACCTACTCTAGAAGATCAAAAGTATCTCTTTGTTTTAACTAGCTCAAAGAAAAAAAAATAATATAGCCAAGATAAGAACAAACTTTCATGAGCTCCATAGTGAAACAAGTCGTTGGGTAGTTCCTAAAACACCATGGGTGGAAAGGATCTGTCATCTCTGTGAGAATATGAACATTGAGGATGAAAATCACTTCCTCTTAGAGTGCCTTGCGTACACCCACATTATATCTCAGTTTCAAAAAAAAAAAATCAATACCGACATTCCTGCCTTTTAACCTGTCAAAAATATAGTGATCTCTAGATGCTTCTCTCCAAGCTCTTGGAGCATAGGAGTACAATTTAAAAAAAAACTAACTAATTCATTTCTTTAGGTCCTATTGACCAAAATTTGATCTCAGTGGACGTTAACCATCATCATCATCATTATAGGAATTGTAAATCTCAAATTTCATGTGATTTCGTTTACAAAAATAACTTGAATGATCTTTTCTTTATTAATTTTAAAATTAATTAACAAATTTATAATTAATTTAATTATATTTATTCATCTTATTTTATTTAAATGATGTTATTTCAAATTTAAAAGAAAAATTAATTTGTTATATTAATTACTAAATATTATTTTTTTAATATATGTTATTGTTATAGTTTTATATTGTAAATATAATATAATTAGTTTCATTTCTTTAATTAAGTTATTATTTTATTTTTTTATGAAATAAATTCTAAGTGATGGTGATGGCAGATCCAAACAAAATTAAAGTAATTTTCCCCGCGTACCAACTACGATTTTTGAAGCCAAAACTACGATTTTTGACCAACTCCACCAAACATTGCAAGGAAGCGATGAGAAGTCAGTGAAAATTTGACACAGATGTACCTCTAAATTTTCAAATAGATGCAGTGAAAATAGATGTACCTCTAAATTTTTCAAACCGCGTATTCTTAAGAAGGCCACGAACTGCGAGTTTGAGCTTTGAAAATAGATTGCAGACACTGAAAAAGAAAACTTGAAGCTCCTTGAGGGGAGTCCAACCAACTGTCAAATCATCGCAAAGTTACCGGCAGAAATCATCGGAAAGTTTTATCATTTAAGAATCTAAATATAAATAATATATTTCACTAATCTAAATATATAATATATTTTTGGTGTTTTTAATTGTGTAGTACTTACTTTCTATGTAAATTTCATAGCTTTACAAATAATGATCAAAGTCACTTGTTTTGTTTTGCAATATTATTTTGAAAATACAAAGAAGTGTTTTCCACTTTGTCTTATCCACCTTTTCATTACTAAAAATAATGTTTATTTTTGTAGGACCTAGTCAACTGCAAAATTGTGTTTCTTATTCACTATCTCAAATCACATAGACAATTTCAAAGCACAATCAATCTTCTATCCTATTAAACACCCTAGAAAACATATCCTCTATAAAACAAAAAAGAGTTGAAGACTCTCATTTTCAAGAAAAAGCCATCTAACCTACATAGCATTTAGCAAACAAATTAGAACACAAATTTCAAAATTAAGTACCTACAAAAATGGTTGAAATGTTGGATTTTGAAAACTACCGTTTGAGGAAACAATGTAATAGAGAGGCTACCATTGATATTGTCTTAAGTAACAATAGCTTTTTTAGACTCAAAACAACATCCTCCCTAGTTTAGTTTTAATGCACTGTACCATCAAATGAATTTTTAAATTTTGAATGAATTGTTCTGTGCTCAAATTAATTAGCTTTATAATTGAAAGCACAAATATAGCAATAACATGATTCATATTATTCTAAATATTGATGGTTATTGATGTTGACCACACACTTATACCAAGAAGGGGAGGTGGTGGTGAATCAATGTAAGATAATTTTTTCTTATTTAAACATTCATGAACCATAAGAAAACAATCATATCTGAGATATCATGGAACACAAGATTTAGGTGGAAACATTTTTGAGAGAAAACCACAAAACTTACTTTTATGATTCTTTGTAGGTAACAACCTCTTGTTACAAATACTTGTAGGCACTAACCTATTAGAGACACTAATGCTCACAGTGTGAACCAATATAAGACAATTTTCACTTATTTAAATATTTACTAATGACAAGAAAACAATCACATCTAATATCTATAAATTGTAGATTATGGAACACAAGATTTACATGGAAACACTTTTCGGAGAAAACCACAAAACTTATTCATATAATTTGATATAGGTACCAACATATCGTTACAAATATTTGTGGACACCAACCTACTGGAGAGACTAATTTCAATAGGCGGAAACCTTGGTAAGTAGCAACCTACTCTTATAAATATTTTTAGACACCAATTCCCACTGCTACAAATATTTTTATGCACCAACCCAAGAAACTAATCCACACCACTAAGCACCACCTTAGCAACAAATGAAAATCCATTCATTTGAGAAATACTTCTAAATTACAACTCTTCTTTAGTGCATATAACTTCTTGAAAATACAATAACATTCACATTACATTCACTAAGTCTTCTTGCTACTTATACATTCACCGAGTTTTCTCACTACTTCTACCATCATTAGGTGTTCTTGTTTCTTCTACATTCACTAGGTCTAACGAAAATTTTAATTTCCAAATGAAATTGATGGTAAATCTCCCAAAGCTTGTTTCTTATGGCCTCTTCCCAAGAACAAACTTGTGTAGCATGCTGATATCCAATTTTTCAAAACTTTTTTTGAAACTTTTATCTAGGGCACTTTTATATGTCTTCTCGAATCTCTACAAATTTCATATTTTGAAAATTCCCATAAAAGAATAGTACAACAAAAATTTTAAGCTAACTTGTTTAAAATTTACTTCGAGACCATTTATAAATTGTAGCTTCTAATAGCAAGCCCCTTCGATGTCCTGCTCTCTATGATGATGTATCTATCCACCACTTTAGGTAGTGACAGATTATTCTCCCTTCATCTTCCTTATTTTGACCCTCTTAGCTATACTAAATTCGCATTCATAAGTCCCTTTCTTACCCGTATTAATTTTCAAATCAACTACTAGAACTTTTTTCCCCTCCTTTTTCGTCCTATACTTTTCTTGCAATCCAAGTTCTTTTTATGGTGGTGTCAGAGTTATTTATTAAAATAATTCATTCACTAAATCCAACCAGAGTCATACAAATAAAAATTATTATGAACTCTTCATAAGCCCCAATGTTATGGGTCTCACCAAACAGGTCAGGGTTGACTCCTACTTTGAGGTCAAAGGTCAGACCTATGCTACTTCCATGAGAATTTCTTTAATCTATGCATCTGATTGTTCTCACACTCGACCATTGATTCGTCTCACCAAAGGTTGGGGTTGGAGTTTGGTATTGTTCCTTTTTTCCCTTCCAAAGAAACCCAATCTCCGTGTGGCCCAACCAAATTCTCTTTAGACTTCTTTCATTTGAATGGAATGATCACTTTTATAGTAATACTCTCTGCATGCAAAAAAATGCAACTTCAAATCATTTACCAATTCACTTAATATTCAAGCCTTTGTGTGGGATCTCTTAAGATTCCTTATCTCGCTGCAACAATATATCCTAGCAGTGCAACAATAGGTGGAACTGAGCCTATGAAATTTGGTTATATGTTACAGTGATGATCAATATACCAACCACAACAGAACACACTTCCCCAAACAATGAAAACTTAAGAACATTAAATAATAATATAACACATACTAAAGCCAAACAATTTTTTTGGCTTTAGTTCTCACTGCTCATAGAGTATATCTCCACATGCACTAAAGGGGCCTACTTGTTGAATTGCCATTCCTCTTTAAGGCGCTATCCTCTAAATTCCCTTAAGCCAACACTCTCTATTACTATGATCAATATGATATCACACTCTCTATTTTTTGGGGAAACATGTAATTGGACATGGGATGGAAACAGAATAATGCAATTCTATTCATGTGAAAACTATGACTATAAAGTAAGTGTGTTGCGAGGTTTCTCGAGCTCTCCCATGTTCTTTTGGGCTTATGCTTTCTGCTCTCTACTATACTTTCCTACTTCTATACATCATACATATACAGTTCCTATTGGGAAAAATGTATCTCCAAGACAGGAAAATAGGTAGCTATCCAAAAACTATCCAACAACTAAGCTAGACACTTGTTGACATTAAAAAATGCCTACCTGGCCAACACTTTAAATATCCTAACAATATGATAGTTTGGGTTCCTCCAGAATGAGCACACTTGGCCCTATTATAAATTCAGCAAAACAAAATGAGAAAATAAGTCCCTGTATAAATTTTACATATCACCTTTTGGCTCTCAAATAAATGGTATAGTTGGCACTAATGCTCCTACATCAAACTCCCTGGGTGGAAAAAATTAACCTTCTGGAAAATAGGCTAAATCCTTGAGGATCCCAAATAAAATGTTGGTGTTTTCCATATGCCTGATTATGCTGCTTCTCAAGTCCTAACTTCATTTTCCCATAATCCCAAGTTTGATTCTGTTGTACTCCTACTTTGTTGAGGAAATATTGCTCGGTCATATTAATGTTGGTTGTCATCTTCCTTCCACAATCCCAAATCCATCTTCATTATTCTCTCACTCCTGCCATGAAACTGACTATTATTTCCTCATCATCATGCAATTCCTCAGGTAATCCTTTCCCCAGCATCTCTAGTTGTTCCAAATATTTGGTGCTAGTCAACCTCATCAATACCTTTAGGGCTTCATTCTTTATTTCATCGTATAGCTTCCAATTTTCTGCATCCCTATAACAAAAAATAGAATGAAGAATTCTAAACTATCAGAAACTTTCTATCACTATTTGCTATCGTGTAATTCTTGGCTGAAAATGAAAGAAATTTTCCTAAGACAAACCAGTCTCATTTCTTTTCTCCTCTCCTTCCTCACTCAGCAACATTTTTTTCCTCCTTTCCAAAATCCAAACAATCCTTTCATCATGTTCTTTTTCCAAGAAATTAACAATGGTTGGGAACCATCGTGTGCTTGCTTCTTCCATGCAACTTCTATGAACAAGCTCTATACTTATATGCACTCTACCTTTTAAAATATTGGTCATAGTATCCTTCAGCTAGCTTAAGACTTCTCAGATGTCTTTATCCTTAGCAAGCCAACTTCGGTCTCTTTGGAATAAATTTTCTTTCTCTTCATCCTCCTAGATATTCTTCTCAGCCTTGGGTACTCTGAAATATACAATTACATAAAATACATCAGTTTCAATCACATTAGGCCTTCCAACCTCTTCTAATGCTCTCTTCAATAGTTTGTTCTCTAGGAGACTTTTATGAGACATGGTTGTCTCATCCTCCTTTATGAAAGATTCCAGTTACCTTCTTCCTTCACTTTCGTAAGAAGATATCATGAAAATTGTGTGTGGTTGTCCATCCTCATCATTATTGAAACTTGCATCAGCATGAAATTTGTTAGATTTAAAAATGTATGGCTCTTGGACCACATTTGAAATACATCACCCAAATCTCTATGTTGATCTGAATTATCTCCTTGATTCATTCTTTTCTCATGGTCTTCTCTTGGTCTAAATGTTACAAACCCTCTATCCAACTCTTGTTTTCCACATTTTCCAGCTACATTTTCTGCCACCTCTAGCTCAGTATGTTGGATGCACAATTTTAAGTCATCTATCCTTTCCCCCAAGGAATTAAATTCCTCATACAAATAAAAGATAATAATTTGAAATAAAGTTAGTCTCATCCCCTCGCATCCATTCTCCCTCATCAAATTATGACTACATTTCTTGCAACAACCCAATTTTTGCATCATGCTCCATGAACTATTCACTTAAATGATGTTCAGTATCCATATTGTACAAATGAAAATATTTCCCTCTTAGAACTCTATTGTTTCCTCTGTTACCTGAAGGAAACTCCATATTCTCTCTTTATTTTATGAAATTTTGTAATTAATGTCTTCCTGCATGGTCTTCATGACCTGGACATGAAAAAAACACATCAGTTTAAAAAATGTGATGCTTTTGAGCCTCTATAGATGAATATAGTGCAAATTGTCATTCTAAACATTCTCCATAGTCCATAAGACTTTCTTCTAGTCTCTTCTCTTCATCCTCATTATCACCTTTTCTCCCTTGTATAATATCTTATTTGGACCCTTCAACATCATTATCCTCATCTCTAACTATGGAAATCTTTGGAAATTGTTGTAACTTTCCTTCTCTACTTGCTTTTGGTATTGAGAGGTAGTCCATGTACCTTCTCTTCTATTTTTGACATCATGTCTAGGCCCTTGGTTTGCATTCACATAAATTTCACCCACCTTAAATACAAAAGGCCATCTATCCATCTTGGTTATTTCCGCTACTAGCTCTTCTTGCTGACTTTCCTCAAGACCTTCTTCAAATTCCCTAAGATATTCAATTTGTGTCTCATGAACATACCCTTTTTGCAGCTCCCTCTACTTCTTTGGGATTTTTCACAGTCCACGAGACTCTAAGAAAATCTCTCATTACCCTCTTCTTTGAGGATGTCACCTCTCACTATTTCACAAGTGTGAACTACTCTAGCCTTAGGATCAGTTGCTATGAGCTCTTCCTCTATTATTGAAGCATTCAACAGGTGCTTCAATTCCTTTCCTATAATTTTAAGGATTTTCTTCTTGAAACCCTTTCATATGAAAAAAACTTGAACCTCCTCCTTAGGTCCAATATTTGTGTTTGGTCTTCTCATTCCAAAATCATCTCCACAAATTTGAGCCTCTCTTTTAGCTCAACTACCTCCTTATTAATTTCCTCTTGGCTGACCTTCTTCCATATACCATTCCTCTTGGCATCCTTTTCTCCTTTATTTTGGCTTTTCTTTGAACCCTGATTAAGGCCATTAATAGAAATATCTTTCTTCCCTTCATGTGAACTTTCACTTTCCCACTGTGAGTTACATACAAGCCCCTATAATAAGTCTTCTCCATTTCTTTTTACCTTAACACCTCACCTCCACTTTCCTATTAGTGTCCCTTAGTTCCCTCCTTTGTAAATTATCGAGCACTCCTTGCTCCCTTCTGGTTGATGTTGTACATTTCTCATGTCTAGAGAACTCCTCTGGTTCTATTCTCTTGAGGACCTCCTTTTTCCCCTTAACTCTCCAACCACAACATAGTCTTCTTCTTCAACAACCTCTCATGTTGCAAGGGTTATTTTCCACCTCCTATAATAAATTTACTAATTCTTTACAACTCTTTGTTGGTTATAGTTATGCCAACCATGGTTGTTATTACCTACAATTATTAGCTTGCCATAATTTAAACAAATTAATGATTAGTTACCTACCATGGTTTCTTCTAAGTATACCTTCCTTGGTTGGGTTCTCTTAAACTCCTTCCAGCTCTGCTCCTTGTTGTAAATTTCTTCCTATGTGCCACTTCCTCTTCTAAGAAATGCTCTTAATTTCTACTCCCAAACTCATTCCTTTTTTAAAATTTGGTATTGTATTTCTCCTTTTGGGAAACTTCTTTTTCTTTTCTCCTATCTATTAAAGTGTTAGCCAATTAAGCTAAACAAAGAATTTATTAACTTCTCTTCCAGTGTATTCTCCTTCTTGTTGGCTACAATCTTGATATGATAATTCTATGATACCACATGATACTAGGCCTCTCTAGTGGCATGCTCTATATGCCCAGGTCTCTATCAATCACTTTAGGAAGCAATAAATTATTCTCCCTTTATCTTGCTTCTTCAGACCCTCTTAGCTACATGATATTAAAATTCATAAATACCTCGCTTACCCATAGTAATTTTCAAATCAGTTGCAACATATTTCATCCCCTCATTTATCTTTCTATCATATTCTTATAATCCAAGTTCTTTAAATGGAATCAATCGAGTTCTTATTCCACAAATGAAAGTGATGAACCTCCTTTATTAAAAGAACTCGTTCATAAAACCTAACTGAAGTCATATAAATACAAATTCTTGTGAACTCTTCACAAGCCCCAATGCTATGGGTCCCACCAAATAAGTCAAGGTTGACTCTTACTTGGAGGTCGGAGGTAGGACCACGGCTACCTATGTGATAAATTATTTAAGCTATGTGTCTGACTTTTTTCACACTCGACCATTGACTAGTCTCATCAAAGGTCAGGGTTAGGGTTTGGCCTCATTCCTTTTTTCCCTTCAAAACCAAACCCGACTTACTTACGTCCCAACCAAATAATTTCACTGTAATGACTTCTTGTCTAATAATCCTTTCTGGATGCAAAAAGATATAACTTTAAATGATTTACTAGTTCACTTGCATCGACGTATGGGATAAATTCAAATTATGTACTCTTTTAATATTCCTTTTATCACTATAGTGAGGTCTGAAGAGGCCCAGAAAAGAAGTTATAGTGAAAATATTGAGAAAACTCATTTGAAGTATATTTTAGCAAAAATCACAAATACTAACTTCCACAATATATATATATATATATATCTTTAAGTGTAATTAACCAAGATATGAAATTTTGATCGGATGTTCTACATAATCTCCCCTCAATAAGCTTAAAAATTTTTCATTTGAAGAAACACAGAAAAAACATTATAGTGAAAATAACAGGATCTCTCGTTCACACTGAAAATTACATTTAAGCTCACACACTCTTCCCTTCAAATTCTTTCCCCTTTTATACATTATCGTAACCATTCATTAAAGGACATGTTAATTCAAAAATTCATGTCAATAAATTAATTAAATAATTATTTTTTTTATTTATTTCACTTTTCCAAATATCACGGGAAAATACCATGGGCTTCCTAAGCCATAGTTTGAAACCACCATTTCACTTTTTGACTTATATTTTTTTCTTTAGAACCCCCTTTTTTCTATACTTGGATACCTATTACATCGAGAGGTGCTCTCCAACCTAGTATGGAAGAGATGTTGTAATGTCATGTCTTGTCCTGTCTTGTCCTGTTAAATATTTTCACTTGGTCAAATTATATTAAAAAAAAATCTCTCTAGCCTAGTATGGGAGATATGGTGTAATTTTTAACATTTCAACTCAATCAAATTACATAAAACTTAAATTAAATTAAATTTAAAAACTAAAGGTGATATAGGAGGTTGAATCATATTATAGTAACTCTTCATCACATGTTTACCTTGGTAGGTTTGTTAACTTGGGTAAATTTTGGATGAGGGTGTTACATATTCCTCCTTTTAACCACCTTCTAGAAGTTATTAAACCTTCCTTGACCTTTTTCACAAAAATCATGAACAAACCTAGCTAGAAAACACTTAATTCACTCAATATGTGCGAGGAATCCTGATGAAAACCTCATCTATAGACATATATGCAACTGCAATAATATCAAATTTTGGCTAGAAGGCTCCCATCCACACATACAATCCTTTCTCCCAATGGCTAGGGGCCTCCATCTATGTGTAGAGGATTGCATCCATGCAACTATGGCAGGGGATACGAAAACTCAGTCAATTCATATTTGAACTTTCCCAAACTTCCTACATAGCTCGATCATCATCATTAAGTCCTTGGGAAGCCACTATAACCTCTGTAACACTTCAAAAAACCATTGCCACATGACCAACATCATCTCAATTCAAACTAGGTTGACTTAAATGCCAACCAACAACTGCACTAACACCTAAGCCATCAACTTCTCTACAAGTCCCCCGACACCTGCACAACCTTAAAATCACCAATTATAAGCCCCATAACTGATCATACTATAAAAAAAACATCCACACACACATCTAACATAATGCATCCCAACAAACATGACTTGACAGTCTCCAATCACCGTCAACTAGGTGTAGCAGCTCTACAACCTACCAAGGAATCCACACATAGACCAAGTACCATCTCCTGTAATGAATCACCAAGACAAGTACCTATACCAATTAAACATGTGCATATACAAACATCTGCAACACCTGTTTCCAACATCTCATGCTACTAGGTTGACATCAATTCCAACCAACAACACACCAATGTTATTAGGTTGACATCAATGCCAACCAAAAACTGAGCCATAGTGCCAATAATCTCCCCCTTTGGCATTGATGGAAACCCCAGCTAAACCATCCAACTAACATTTGAAAAACTGAAACTCCTCACTCACTCCCCCTTTTACATCAATGGCAAAGGACTAAGCTCATCAAAGGTAACCATAGTTGAATAGAAAATACCCCCCCTAGACACTAGCTTGATCTTATCATAATGCAACAAAAATTAACATATTATCTCACTCCTCATGGTAGCACGATAATAACATCAACAACAATAAATTTTTAAAATGCTCCCTCTCTGGAAGCAACAACAACAAACTCTCCATGAACACCTCTCTCAACCAACAGTCACAAAATCTGAGCAACAACATTCTATCCAAGCTTAATGAGAAGCAATAAACATCTTTTGATCGAAACACAATAACAACAAATACATGAACATGTCCATTCATACTCCCACAACATCCATAACTTATCAGCAAGTACATATTGGACATGCTCCACATGTACATCAACCTGCAATCAATGTCTTCTTGTTGAAGGGTACACCTCATGGATCATGACATTAGAGAAATTTTGAGATCTAAAATTGGCCTTATAAGGAATTTATAACATAATAGTGGAAATAATAAAATAATATTATATTACCTCATCAATTTTTGTAGGAAAAAATAAAAAACCTACTTTTTCAACTCATATTTTCAACTTATCTCCATATGATTTTACTCAAATTTCAAACGGGATCACTCATTGGATGTGGAATTTAACTTTTCATCCAAGGATTACCCATGTATATTTTTGGTGGGCCCTACTACACAAAAAATGTGAAATACATGAAAAAATGTGATTGCAATCACAATTTTTCATGTATTTCACATTTTTCATGTAGTAGTGCCCACCAAAAGTATGCAACATAGGTACTCCTTGGATTCAAAATTAAATTTTTCATCCAATGAGTGCTCCCGCTCGAAATTTGAGTAAAATCATAAGGAGATAAGTTGAAAATGCGAGTTGAAAAAGTATTTTTATTTTTTACTTTTAATAATTTTACCCTTTTAACCCAAACATGGTGAATCATCCCCCATCATTGACATCATCATATTGAATCCTATTGGTTCTTATAAATTTTATTTTTTTTGTACATTTTTGTTTGAGGCCCATTTTTTGCCTCAAAATTTCTTTAATGAAATTGTCTTCACATAACCTGGCTTATATGCAATATAATACTTGATTGAAACAACAACATCCATCAGCCCACATGTATGGTTGGTCCATCCCTCATCAATGCATATTGGACACTATAACTCTCTCTTCAACACAATCTTGACCAATGATATCCAGTGCAATGTAAGTGCATGGTTGTATAACGATATGCGAGGTTGTAAAATGATTACAACATGATATATAACAACCCAACTTGACAAGACTCTTAAATATAATATTATCACTAACTCATGAAAACATCGACACCATGACTTGAACACTTGATTACAGGGCTTCATAAACATGATACATGATTACAAATGATGAAGTAAAATATGAAACATGTGGTTGCTACATGATGCTCAAAACTTTCCAAAACATGGCCAAATCTCATGCCTCTCTCCAAGACATACTCAATCAAAATCCTTAACCATCACCACAAAACACTTATATCAGTAGCAAAATTATGAATGACCAGCAATATGTAAATTTCATCATGCATACAATCATCCTCTTGCATAAGATAGATTCATCTGTAACAAGGCACCATTTTCTAGCAATGAATTTTATGATAGCAACAGTAACTAATAAACACAAAATATATGATAATGAGCACCAATAGCATATATCCATGACAACAACTAGGAAACATAAAACTCCAAATTGTAGCAGCAACATCTAACACTTACTCCCATCATGACAGGAGATATCTCATGAACTTGCAGTAAAAACATATTATCATCATCTCACATCATCAAAAAATCACCAACCAACACATCTATATGATAGGAGAAACAAGGTAATATTTTCAATATAGAACCATAAGCACTTATGAACATATCACAGGTCAGCAAATATCTCTCGATATTTCCCAAGCAACTCCCAATGCACTATCATAGAAGAAGTGATAATAATAAAGCTATGAAATTTATATAGTAGCAGTGGAAAACATGTCCAATAATATAAGCACTATTTGCAGCAACAAACAACCATCCTCTCATAGTAGAAGAAATAAATCCAACGACATAATCCTCAAACTATTATTGCAGCAAATCATGAATCCATGAAGTAATAAATATGATCAACAAATCCTCTAACTAGTATCATCTAATGAACGTATCATATCACCATGAATACTAGTAACCACCAAGCCACATAAGCATAATGCCAATAATTAAACAACAACAAATAATCTTCATCTTGGAGCAGCATTATTTAGTATGTGCTTCATAGTATCCATAGGAACACCATCTAGATGCAATATAAGAGTCAGCATAGGCATACATGTGGAGTATAAATAGTATCAACATAAATGCATAGGCATCATATATCAAATGGAACTCTATCAAAATGTAGCCATAATTTTGTACAAGAGTTGAAGCAATGTGAAATAGATACATCATACAAGCTCATCTACATATGGATTATGGCTCCTAATCACAGGAAATAATGCATGTCAATCTCTCTCAGTAGAAGCATACACAAATTTGTTCATATAAAATCAATTTTACATGAATTCTCAAAGAAACCACCAATCTAAAAACAAAAAATTTCATGTTGATTGATACAAGGCTATGGAGAATCATGTAATTCATGCAAACTCAAAACACATGCTCCTCAATCTCAAATAGCTCCTGCAATTGTCAATGTTAGATAAATGTAAACCATGGGAAACCTTCAAGAAATCTCCTTTTCTTTCTTGCTAACATGGATCCATAATTCCACCAATAAGCCACTAAAAAATGGAAGCATGTCATATGCTCCCCTTGCACATGTACTATCTCCAAATAATCTCCTACAACAACAACTATCAGTGCTATATGCCCATGATAATCAAAATATTTATGCAACCTCTTTAATATGGAAGCACCTCTAATAATCTGCATGCAACCCAAAATGTGGCCAAATGCTCCCCTTGAGACCACGCAAATCTCTATTTTTAGTGGGAATTCGTCTTTTATCCTTTCTTCTCCAAATCTTGTGAGGTTGTTCTATAGCATACTAATCTTCTTTTATTCTCTTGTCTTTTTTCAAACACAATGTTCTTTCTTGAAGTCCTTTGGATTTCTAGTTCTTTGTACCTTATCTTTTCTCCACCAAACTTTATTTGTCTTTAATGGTTGTGATGCACTAACAATATGCTTTGATCTACTAGATCTACATGTGAATGCCTTGTATCCAAGTTTACCACACTTGAAACATTCAACATTAGTAAAAACTCTACCTTGGTTTGCATTCCTCAACATCAATCTTTATTTTCTTGCAAAGTATGTACATGTCATTTCTCTATGTCAAAAACTATTGTAAGAAAATAAATAACCATAAAATAAACATTGATACCTTTTATTGTAGATTTTTTGACCATAAAATCTTGGTTGATTCCTTTCTCTTTTGAAGTGTTGCATGTAGTGGTTGTAATTATCATGTCTTTGTTTATGTTGATAACTCCTTTTATTTCCTGATTTCCTTTATTGATGATGCTTCCTTGGACTTTGCTTGAATTTATTTTCTATCAAATTATTATATTTTGAAACATGGTTGTCCTCTACTTTCTCCTTTTCCTTCATAAATCATTATTATTCTTCAAAACCCTATCTGGTTTTGATAAGAGGAGATCTTTGAATAATAAGAATCTCATCCAAAATTTTGGTGCTTTTATCCAACTTTTGATACTGATATATTTTGTTGTTGATTGTTTCTAATTCACATCTCAAGGAGGCTAATTCATCTTCTTTTGCTAAAACCACATCAATATTTAAGTTTTCAAAAATGTTAATCTAATCTTTGAGTTGGCTACCAATCTCCTCTTCAGTTCTTCTTGCTTCCTCTAACTGGTTTTTTAGATCTTCAATTTATTTCTTGAAATTGTACACTCTTTCTTCAAGAATTTTGAGAAGCTTTTTCAAATCTCTATTTTCTTCTAGTGTTGCAATAATTTATGTTTTTATTTCAATTGATTTCCCTTTTTTCATCATTCCTTGAGATTTGTATTCCATGTAGTGTATGCAACTTATCCCAAATTTATCTAGCAGTCTTGAGATTGAATATTTTATCAGTATCCTGATCATGAATATTATCATGCATTACATATTTTTCCTATGCATCCAATAACTAGTCTTAATTTAAATGGATTTTATCATCATAGCCATTTATCACCATTCTGCAAACTTCAGATCCTCAAGCAGAAATTTTTGTTTTCACCTTCTCTCTCCATGCTTGAAAATTTGAGTCAATGAGTTTTGGACCATCTCGGTAACCCATGATTTCCCCTGATCCACCTTCCAGTGATTAAGTCGTAACAAAGGCATCGATTTAGATACCAATTGTTGGAAATGTGCTCACTACTGGGGGGTGAATCAATAGTGATAGTGTTTATTAAATTTTAAAAATTTTTCCAATTACTGAATCACAACATACATTAACCCATTAGTAGATCAGATCACATAAAAAAAATACATGAAATCCATACAAACAACCAAATAAACATGGACAAGAGGACACAAGATATTTCTAGTGGAAAACCCCCTCCGGGTCAGAAACGAACCTTGTTGTTGTTTCGTTGCACAAATAATTTTATTATTCATCAAGAAATTAAATTACATAGAATATAAAAATGACTTATATCACTTTGCAACTATAATATTGATCTCACAACTCTACACACACTCATATAACCCATTGGAAGCCACCACAACCAACAAGCCTCGCCCAATTCCCATTAGACTCATGAATAAATTTGTTCTCTTTAATAAATTTGTTGGAGCCCCCACTCCACTCTTCCATGTGACCCATGTTTCGTGAATATTTCATACTGGAGCCAATGATAACTACTCAACTATAACAACACAACAACATCTCTTCTTGTTAGCTCAAATCAACATAAGAAACAAACTGATAAAAGCTTTGCAACACTCACTCAATCACGTAAAAACCCCATAAATAAAATATGTTGCATGAATAAATTATATTTGATGAAAATAATATGAGAAATCATACAATAAATTATCTACAATCATTCCTTGCTCCTTCTTCAACTGCAATTATTGTGAACTATTGTAAATTTTATACATAATTCCTTGCACAACTTTCACACACTACTCTTCTCTCACACACATTCTCTTATTACTCGCTCAGCCATCCCTTTTTCTTCACAAATGAACTGACCAAATAACCTCCTGGTCTCCTCTTATTTGTAATCTTTTATAGTGCTTAAATCAACAATTACAATTTTGTAGTGGAGCTTTGTTAAAATGGTAGAAGTGGTTTGGTTCATTTCTCCTTGACTTAATCTATCCACTAAATTCACTTAACAAAATTTTTCTTCCTCCTGTTAACCAACTTATAGAAGTTATCCAACCTTCCTTCTCCTTTTTCACAAAAGTTTCGAACAAGTCTCGCTGGAAAACACTTAATTCACTCAAGATGTGCAAGGAATATAGAGAAAAACTTCACTTACAGAAACAACTGCACCCATAGAACTATCAAATTTCATCTAGAAGGCTCCCAACCACATTCACAAGCCTTTTTTCTAGTGGCCATGGGCCTCTATCTACACGCATAGGCTTGAATCCATGAAACTATGATAGGAGATAGTAAAACTCAGTCAATTCAACTCAGAACTTTACCAAAATTCTTCCATAGCTTGATCTTCATAAATAAGTCCTCAAGAATCCATTGTAACCTTTGAAAAACTTCAGAAAACCATTTTCACATGATCAAAATCATTAGAATTAAAACTAGGTTGACTTGAAGGCCAACCAACAAATGCACTAACACCTAAGCCATCAACTTCTCCACAAGTTCTTCAACACCTGCACAACCTTAAAATCATCAATGATAAGCCTTGTAAATCCTTGCAACTAATCATATTTACCAAAAACCATCCACACTCTCATATGACATAATACATCGAACAAACATGACTTGACAGTCTCCAATCACTATCAAGTAGGTGTAACAGCTCCACAACCTACCAAGGCATCTACACACAGACCAAGTACCATCTCTTGCAACCAATCACTAAGACAAGTACATATACCAATCAAACATGTGCATACACAAACATCTGCAGCACCTACTATTATAAACTCATGCTACTAGGTTGACATTAATGATAACCAACAACTAGGCCATAATGCCAACAATTATTTCCAAGTGTTGTAGATAACCATTCATAATATGATAAAGTAAGTGAAGCTCCTCCATGGAAATGAGGAGCTCATCCATACTCTCATTACAGTCAAATAGAACCTTTCCAAGTAGGTGCTTAAGGTTTCAAATCAGGTTCACTATGTGGAGGTATTGATTAATTCTTTGAGCTCTATGCTCCATTTAAGTCAATAACCTAGTCATCTACCTCAACAAGAACATCTGAATATCATATATTTGTGCACACATTTACTAGTTCTTGTTTGATATCCAATAATTAATTTTAAACAAACACTAGGGAATCCTTTCAATAACGCTTAACAAATGCTCAGGCTTGGGCCCAAGCTCTTTAATTTCCATGTATGTTGTGGCTACCTCCTCCACTCCACACATGGGCATGTTCTCTCGGCATCAAGGAGAAAGTAGAGGCCAAATATAGGGGGGGTGGGGAATGGACATTGATCAGAGATAGAGAGTGTGGGAAATTTGGAATGAAGATGGGGTGAAGTCAAGAATTAAATGAAGCATATGCATGGAGTGAATAAACATGAGGCTTGTCTAGGGAGTGTGAGATGAAATTATTGAGAGAAAAGTTGTATCAACTCTTTTTGTTGCACCGCATGTAAATGTCATTACGTAAATTTTGATTATGTAATTTATGTAAAAATGAAATTGATGAATGAGCTAAATAACAGGACATATATTCAGATATTTAAGGAGCAGAGGTTTCTTGTGATGTGCTGAAACCATGCCACACCCACCTCATTTATTTCCATTTTACCTATCATCTTGATGAATTTAATGTCCTGCACAAATAGGTAGTAAAGTTTTGGTATAGGCTACTTCAGTGGAGGAATACATACATACCGTCCCTTTACTCGTGCAACTAGATGGATATGGGAAGGATGACCATCAAGGTAGAGTAGAAGTCAACACACAAAACATGGAAAAGTGGGAGAATACATACATAACATAAATGAAAAGGGAGAAAATTGATATGCAAACGAGAGGGAAGACATAGATGAGAGAAAGAATTCAAGAGAGAGAGCCTCAAGAGAGAAAGTTTTCAAGCAGTAGTGGAGGAAGAAGAAAATTTCTTGAGCCATATTTATCTGATTGAGGAAGTCGTTCCCTGTGATGTAATTAAGGTTGGGTTTATGTGACAGTGTTTGATTGTCAAGTGAAGGCTCGATGGAGATTTGAATTGCTTAGTTTTTATTGAGTAAGATAAAAAAAAACTATGTTCTTGTTGAAAAAGTTGATAAACCACTTAGTTCTTGTTTAATTGGATAACGAACCACTTGGGTGCTTGTTGGAACGCTGATAAACCACTAGGTAGGTGATTTGAGCCATTGTGGTGCTTAGAGAAAATAATTGATAAACCACTTATTTCTTCTTGAGGAAGCCGATAAACAACTTAGTGATTTCTATGTAAATTTATAAACCATGTGGACAATGAGCTATGGACTCTCGTAGTCATTGACTTGAAAATATAGTTGATAAACCACCTATATAATGTGTTCATTCTCCTGGAACTGGGAAATACTTCAACTGAGCTTTGGATGAATCCCTATGATTGATCTAATATAGGTATATATATGTTGTGGTGCTTATTACAAGAGAGAAATTTATAAACCACATGGATAGTGGATTCCATCTCTTGTTTGTTTGAACGAATATTGATGTGAAATTTCATTGAGAAAACAACTCCTTAGAGTTTGAATTTGACTTAAGGGTGGCCATCTGCAAGAAATATTGTAGTGTGCATATATTATGGCTAGGTGGAGTGTTGGATTCCCTCCTTCAATTTGCATCCACCAAAAATTATGCTTCCTCTCCTTCTTCTTAAATTCATTACATGATTTTCATGCACTAACCTACTAGAGGCACCTACCCAAAAAATATGCAAGCAACTACTTGCAGTAGGCTACAACTTGATTAAGGCACCAACCTACAAAATGTGCAAGAAACTACTTACTATAGGCTATAACCTTATTGAAGCACCAACCTCATAAATTAGCAAGCTTCAACTTGTTGTAGGCTTCAACCTAATTGAAGCACCCACCTCCTTCTTCAACTTCTTGTGGACCACTTTTCATAGTCTTTAAAACAAGATCCACTTACTCTTCAATCAATATAAATCATTAAAATAATCATAATTATATTTTTATAATGTTGTCATCAACCTATCATTACCCTATTCATACTTTTTTCAAACTTGCTCATCAATTTGGTCACATAAAACCCTTCTCGAAACCTGTTATACCCAACATCAATTGTAACCTTCTCATAAGCTTCCAAAACACATAACATTGATTTTGATCATAAAAAATACATCATCAACACTTTTTATGCTGTAGTATTGTTCACCATTGAACCCTGATCAACATGCTTCTTATGGAATTCAATTTTATAAAAATGGTCTTAAAATGAGACCAGAAAGCTCCAAAAACCATATAGAACTATATAAAACCATATAAAAATTAATTATTCTACAAAAGGATAGATTCATGACTCATTCTATAAAATAGCACTTTACGGGCTCTATGGAATGAATAATTGTTTAATTAAATGGTTAAATTAGGTGAGTTGATAACCCCTACATAAAAAAAAAATTATTGTACTATTATGACCATACTCGAACGCACAACCTGCATTGATCAAACCATACCACATAACTAACTAATATACTCACTAAGTCATGACCAATGTGGGAGAGACATGTTTCATATATTCAAATCTTTTTTCCCAAGGCCAAAAGTGGGCAACGACTCCTCCACAAAACTATTCACTAATTCAATGTATAGATATGTCTATGTTTAAAATGGCACCAAGAAAGATTCTAATTTAATTTTCCCTTGAATTAAATTAGAATAAAATTGTAATTCCACATCTCATGACAACTTGTACGAGTTAACTAAGTTAGTTTGACTTAGTTGGTTTGTTTAGTTAGAGATGAGGGTCTAACTTGAGTCATTTAGAGTGGCTTCTAAATTTTAGGAGCCCTAGTTGAGTTTATTTTTAGTTGTAATTAATTAATTCCATTTATCTAAGTTAAAGTTAGTTTAACTAGTTCCAACTGTTGGGGGAACTAGTTGAAGATCAAAGTGTGGAAGTGGAACTTGAACCAAACTCAGTGATCAATCAGTTAATTGATAAATCAGCCACAAATAACTCCTGCATGTGTGATCTGAGAGTTACCCAGTTGAGATTGGAGTTCAAGGGCAGTGCACTATCAGTTTTATACTCATACAAATTGTACAGGTGGTGCATACAGTCAGAGGAATTCCTATGATAGGTTGTACATTATTGGATGGGGATTTCCCTAATTAATAGGGGGCTAATTCCCAAGGAAACAACACAAGGAAATAGGAACTTGGGTAAGCCAAAATTTGGTTAATTATTGGCCTAAGATTGTCTAGGAAGTAGTGAGATAGATAGAGATAGTGCAGAGGTTGCTTAGGTAGGAGTAAAACATTGTAATATTCTCATATTTTATGAATAATGAAATATAAAAATAGTGGCATTTTTATTTGTGGCTTTCCCCAGGAAATCATTGTGTAATGTGTTGATTGAATTATTTCTCTTGTATGCTCTATGATTTTGCGATCATTTGAATTGGTTTCCGCAATTTGTAGAGTAGATTCTAGTCTATTGTTTTAAAAAATTAAAATTAGCAGTTTGAATCTATAAGGAATTTCTACATGGTATGAGAGCCAAAATCACTATAGAAGAAAATAATATGAGTTTGTATTTGCAGGTGAATCAAATTTGCAGTATCATTCTTCAGGGTCAGAATGATGTCATTCTATGGATTGTGACTTGAGTATTCCCTTGTGGGAAACTCAAATTACATAGCTTGGAAGGACAGGATGGAGGTAGTGATAGAAGATAATAGGCTTAAGGAATTCATAAACAATCATATTCCCAAGCGTACAAAAAATGATGCTCAAGATCAGGTGGAATGGATGAAATGTGTGGAAAAGGTGAGAAGGACCCTACTAGAAGTATTTTGAAATCATATTGTCTCTAACCTCCATGGGAAGGAAAATTTATATTCAATGTGCAAGGCCTTTATAGACTTGTTTAAAAAAAATAGTGACCATAAGAAGTTATAATTGAAGGAAAAGATTCATAAAATCAATATGGATAAGGGAGACACAATACCAAATTACTTAACCAAGTTCACCCAATGTCAGAATGAGCTTGGGAGTGTTGGTATAATAATTGTTGAAGATGAGCTGGTCAACCTAGAATTTAAAGACCTTACCAAGAGTTGGCACAACCACCAAGATTCAGTAATTGGGAGGTAGAAGCTACCAGAGTGGGAGCAATTGTGGTCTGGCTTGGTGCAAGAATAGATAAGCCAAAACACCAGAGATGGATCCTAATCCAAGAAAGATGATGAGGAGAATTGTGCCTTGACTGGAAAGGAAAAGAAAGGGCAAGGGAATACATCCCATTCCAAATCATATTTTGGTGAGGAAGGCAAGAAGAAGGAATTTTTAAATATTAAATGTTTTCATTGTCATGGGTTGGGACACTATGCCATGAATTTTCTGCACAATAAGGCCGACAAGAAGCACTCAAGAGGAGTGGAGAGTGAATCTATTTCTTCAAAATTCGAGTTGGATTTCACCCTCATTAAATGCATGGTGACATCGATGATGGGTAGTGTGTGGTACATGGATAGTGGATCCTCATTCCATATGACCAGTAACAAAGAATTCTTCAACAACTAAGAGGAGAAGGACTTTCATATGCACATCGATATGGGAGATGATGGAAGGTATAACACGACCAACATTTGTACTGTTACTTTTCAGAGGGAGTCTATTTATCCTCTCACATTAAAATATTTCATGTATGTTACTAGTTTGAAGAAGAATTTATTTTCACTTGCTATGTTGGAAGATTGTGGCTACGATGTGATATTTATCAAAGGAAATATTTTCCTTTATCACGTAGCCATGAGACAAGTGAAGCAGATCAGGTTTGGGTGAAGAACCTCTAAAAATTGGATGTAGAATATTGTGTTTATTTGAGCATGAAATCAAAGAAGGTGCAAATTTGAGACATCGGTGAATTATGGCATAGGCAACTTGGCCATTTTCATCATGGAGCTTTCAAGGTTATGCAAAATATTTCTACAGGACCTCCCAAGGGTGCACTAGAGAAGTATGATACATTCAAAGGGTGTACCTTGGGGAAGTATACCAAATCCACCTTTCATGATAAGGAAAATCAAGCTCAAGCAATCCTTGAAAGAGTTCACTCCTATGTGTGTGGACCATTCTTGACAGCCTCCATGAACAAGCACAAGTATTATGTGATATTTGTAGATTATTTCTCACATAAAGTGTTGGATATTCTTCATTAAGAAGAAATACTATTTTTTCTCAAAATTTTGTGAATTTAAAGCACTTGTTGAGAAAGATATAGGAAGGAAAGTGAAGACTCTTAGGATCGATAACTGTGGAGAATATGTGTCGAATGAGTCCGTGAAATTTTGTCCATCAGAAGGCATTTGGCGAGAGTTAATAGAACCCCATAATCCACAACAAAATGGGGTTGCAGCAAGAAATAACAAAATTATTTTGGGATTTTCATGAGTGATGTTGCATGACCAGGTCCTACCATTGCACTTGTCGGCTGAAGCATGCAACACATTGGTTTTTGTGCAGAACGAGAGTCATTTTTGGATTTTCATGATGAGTACATAAGAAGAATATTTTTCAGGTAATAAAATAGATGTGGCACACTTCAGAATCTTTGGTTCATTATTTTTTTGTCATGTTTCCAAGGATGCAAGGAAAAATCTAGAACCAACAACTCAGCTAGGAATATTTGTGGGGTACACTGATGCACCTGAAAACTATCGGGTTTACCTTCCATCTAATAGAATGACAGTGGTTTGTATAGATGTGAAGTTTCATGAAGAGAAGGCCATGAGATGTTCGCTTAAGGGGGGCTTCAGTTGCATGTAGATGAGGAGCTTGTATCTCTAAAGGAAGAACCTCAGGATGTTCTGGAGTAGACACAAGAAGAGAAGTATAGAGTGAAATAACCCACTCATAAAGAGACATCAAGATATATAAGGAAGCATGCTAGAGAGGCTTACATGTTTATGCATGATGCTAGAGAGATGTGGGAGCATGTACATCACAGCGCCAGAAGAGGAGGTCACCATATCGGTACACTAGCTAAATGGCTCTGATGAGTGAGAGTGTAGAGACTGAGCCATCCTCATTTGAGGAAGAAGTGGAGCAACCATCATGGGTTGATGCCATGGTAGAGGAATATGATTCCATTATTAGAAACAATGCATGAGAAGTTGTCCCAATACTAGAAGACAAGTCAGTTGTAGGATCCAGGTGGATCTACAAGGTGAAGCAAGTAGTAGATGGGAGTTCTAAGAAACACAAGGCCAGATTTGTGTCCAAGGAGTTATCTTAGGTGGAGGTAATTGATTACAAGGATAAATTTTCTCTAGTATCAAGTTACTCTTCAATCAGATCTATTCTAACACTTTTAGCACAGATGGGATGGAAGATACATTAGATGTATGTGAATAAAAATATCCTCAACAGAGTGATTGAGGAAGAGGTGTACATAGAGCAGCCTAAATGATTTGAGACCTTTGATAGGGAGTCGCATGTGTGCAGACTCAAGCAAGAAATGTATGGATTGAAATAAACACCCCATGCTTGGTACACAAGGATCGATATCTATTTCACTGGGTTGGGCTTCACCAAAATTGAAGCATATGAAAACCTTTACCATATTGTGGTTGAAGGTAAACGATTGATTATACTGTTATATGTCAAAAATTTAATTCTAACAGGTGATGAGAAGCTGATAAAATCTTTCAAAGAGGATTTGGCAAGAGAATTCGAGATGGAATACATGAGGTTCAAGCATTATTTCCTTGGTTTGAAAATTTGGAAAGGAGATGGGGAATTGTTTGTCTCTCACGGTAAGTATGCCAATGAGATACTGAAGAAGTTTCACATGGAGAGCAGAAAACCCATGGAGACTCCTCTAGTAGGTAATTGGAGGAAGGAATATGCTACTTCAGGTGAAGTGGTAGAAGCTACCATTTATAGGCATCTTGTGGGTTCATGTTACGAGGATTAATCCCTCTTGCGGACAAGAGAAATCTCCCTAGTACCCCAACGAGTAACTAAAAACAAAGATCCATTTTAATACCTATTTCTCTATATTATTTATATTTTAATATCATTATAATAGTAAAGTAGAGAGGACATGATCCTACCTTGAAATCAGCCAAACGTCTGATGTAGCCCTTTGTCTCGTCGCTCCAAAGTAGTTCTCCAATGATGAGTAGAACTTGCAATCAATGACAAGAAAAATATTCAAAGCATATGTAATATATAATAGTCAAAAAGTAATAATCCAACTTAGTGATCAAGCAATCTAAGTATTGACATTATTCCCATGAATACAAAAACAAGACAATGAGAAAAAGAGATTCATATGTATTATCATAAATTATAAAGAGAAACCTTACAACCGGATGCCTTGATATTATACAGATTCCTCCTGGGGTCTGATCAATCATTATCCTTCAGTCTAATAAGCCTTCCTCTCTAAAATAACCGGCATGAAGTCATGGGCACAAAGGTGTGATCATCGATGTGCAAACAACAACTCACTAGTATAGAAAGTATGCACTCTATGAACTTTTCAGCTTAGAAACTATATAGATCAATTTCTATCATTCATAATCTACCTTCTCCAAAATCCTTAAACCTGAAACTTGAGCTCAATTTATAGGGATATTGAGGTAGTTTTAGTTACATAAAGAGGTGGATGGAATCCTCTCAGTAAGGGATTTGAGTTCCTTGTACCAAGGGATAAGCTTCATGAGTGGAGGGATAAAGCTCGAACTGGCGAGACTCTAGAGGCTTCCAATTGGGAGAATATTCGACCAACTAGGCTTCTAGAAGTTACTTTTTATTTTTACTTGCTTTTCACGGGCGGGGGGGGGGGATGTAGGTTTTAGTGGCAAATAGTGTGGCGGTCTTTGCAGCTAATGGAAGGATCATCAACACATGCACAGGGAAAGGCTAGTAAAACCGCGCAGGTAGACTTTTAGAGGTTTTACAGAGCTTTTATCCATTTTCCAAGACTTGATTCAAGAACATCAGTGTTTTTGACCTCTAAGGGAACATGATATGGATGGTAATAAATCCATATGAACAGTCAAATGTAATGGTGATAAAATGACATGTAATAGATTGCCCCCTAAAGTGCAAAGTCTAAGAGTTTTTCTGAAGAGTGAAGTGATTTATCATTTCAAGGATTGGATTGGAGACACTAGTCGAAAACCTGTAAAAAAAATTCAATGCAAATATATATCATCGCTAAGGTAGGCATTCCCATACTCAGATCAAAACTAAATAAATGTTCTGGTACATATATGATTTCAATATTACATCAAAAGTAGACACAGTATGGGCACAACCATGTGTCATAAGTAGTCTACTGTATCATGAATAATAAAACTCCTTGCATCCTGGATGGTGGAAACTAGATCTAGGTCATTGATTTTTGCTTCTAGAACTAGTATGAATCTATCCACGCTATTGATTGTGTTGACATCGAACATGGTAGAAACCACTTGATTACCGGTCTATGATGAGAACCATTAGCAAGTGTGAGAGAAACCACCAATAATGACAATCGATCTCAAAGTACTTTAGTACAATCTATGAAGTGTGAATGAATGATTTGCATGCAAATACTCATAGAATGGTTCGATCAAAGGTAAGCGATGAAAACCTATCATCGAAGGGGAGAAACCTGCCATTATGGCATGCAGATCCCAAGGTACTGATAGGATTCTAGATCAAATTTTTAGATAATGAGCCGATGTCGATAGAAAGTGATTCGTCGCAGGAAAACCTACAAAACAAAACCACTAGATCAAGTTTTGAAGAAATGTTTTGCAAGGATTGACTCAGGTGTTACACCATTTTTTGGTCATCTAACCTTTTATCATTAGATGGACCCAAGTACACCATGTAAGACCAGTTTTACCCCAAGTAAAACTGTTTTCACTATGTTAATTAAAGAAACCCCAAAAGGAATAATTAATTAAACCATAATTTAATTATTATTCCCAGTCATGTTTAACCCAAAAACAAAGAAATTAATGAGATACACCCATAGTTATCTTATTATTTTCTAGGAATAATTATTTAAATAATATTCCTTGTTAAAAATGACCAAATCAACCACTATTAATTAAATAAATCATTATTTATTTGATTATATCTCAACCACTTCCTTAAAAGGATAAATAAATCATTTATTTATTTATTCTTCACTAATCGAGGGATTTTGACCCAAGTCAAAGTCCCTTTCCCTCCAACAAATAATAATAAAATATTCCATAGAGGTGGATCTAGATTTGGTTAACATTATTTTAATCATGCACCAAGATCTAGAATGACCCAATATTTTGTTATAAATAGGAGGGTTTTCCCCATCATTCTTCACCTTTTGTTGCCTATTAGATCACTCTGGATCTATACACTTGGTCTCATTTTTCATCATTTGCTCCCATTGAGCTCTATCTTCTATATTGGGTTTTCTACATCTACAAGAGAGAGAAAGCTTAGATCTGAAGTGCTGAGGACTACAAAGAACCCATCCCATTGAGGAGATCTGGATACACCTTCTTGTTTCCTCCCAGGTGCCCTGTAATATAAAAAATTCATTCAAAAATCGTGTTCTTGTCTTGTCTGTTGGATGCATGGAGCAAACTCTTTACTTTTCTGCTTAATGTCTTTCCATTTATAGATCTGTTTGTTGCAGCATTTTTACTACTAATTGCAGATCTGAAGATGTTTTGCAGCCTCTATTGTTGTTAGGGCTATTAGTTATGCGTAGCTAAAGTGGTTTTTTTTCGTACACTTCGACGAAGAATTCATACTAACAAATGGCGACTCCACACGGGTTTTAAATTACGACCGCTGTCGTTTTTCATATTCCTGCATATCCAGCTACTTCAGGCCCTAGGGCTTCTTTTTTAGCTACTTAGTTTTTCTCTTTTCATGTCATTTTTCTCACATAAAACCCTAAAAACCTAAAATTTCTAACTTCCGTGTGTTTCTGGCCCTATTGCGCAGGTAAGCGACACCAGCCGCACCTGAGACGGCAATTTTTCAGAAAATCTGCCGCCGAAACAGCCGGAACGGGGGAGTCGCACCTTTTGGCCCAAAACCTGCGACCTGGACGCACCTTTTGGCCTGTTTCCTGCGACCTCAACTCAGATCAGGTCAGAACCTGCGACCTGCCTTTTTTCCAGCCTTTTTTCTGTAATTTTTCTGGGTTCTGCTGCAGCCTCTGCCAGGGTCTTCCAGCCTCTGTCTCAGCCCGCCTTGACCAAGATCTGATCTGTTTTTACTCACCTAAGTGGGAACCCAGCCCCTTAGGGCTTTAGTACCCTCCACTTTTTGTGGAGGAGTTTCAGCTGTTTCAGCCGTCGGTTTCAGAGCTTCAGCCCCCTCTTTTCCAGATCTGTTACCTCCCTTTCAGATCCATTGAAATCAGCCTCTTTTCCTTTCAAATCACCTCCTGTCGTTTTGTTTGGACCTCCTTTGAAGGCCTCCGCCTTGCCCCCCCCGGTTTTTGCTGATTTCCCTTTTTCCAGCCACCTTGACCTCTGTCTCTTGGCTGTGACCTGCACCCCTTGTCTGCAGCTTTATCCTCCAGATATCTGTCCCCTTTGACCCCAGATCTGTCGAGCGTCCTTTGTGTGTGTTTCCATAGTTTTCCCCTTTCTTTTCAGCATAGTTGTGAGAGACCCACCTTCTTGGGTTAGATAGATGCATACGTAGCCGTTATTTTTCTGTTATTTCAGCATTTTATTTCTGTTCTCTGTAGGTTTATTTTCAGCTACGTAGCACACTTTTTTCTTGCTCTCAAACAACGGATATGGTTTAAAAATTAAAATCAACGCACACCACACACTGACCCTAAGTGAAGAAGTGCCTGGTTTACACTGCCTGGCAAAGACTCTAAAATCAATTGTCACTGCACCTTTTCTGCCCTTGACCTTCTTGATTTTGTCCCTTTCTGCCCTTGTCGGTTTCCTTCTTCCTGTCATCATTGCGCCCCCAAGGCGCCTTTCCCGGAGACTTCTTGGCCTTCAACCTCAGTTTCCGGTTGATCAACCTGCTCCGCACCGCCGTCGTCGAGCCAATCCACCTTCGAGTCCGCACTCCGACTCCTCTCCTAATTCATCGGGTCCCCCTTCTCCTTCCGGTTCTCCCCCTTTTACCTTCACCATGTCTGGATCAGGGTCTAACGCTAGCGGTTCTCCCGGCCCCAATGCCGGCCCTACTTCTAGCGGAACCGTCACAACCACTACTCCGGCCACCCCTGTGCTGCCGTACATTGCAGGCCTCAGCCTCCCCGATTTCCATCAGTTGATTAATGACCCCATTCACCATAATACCACCTGGCCCGCTATGCCCACCAAGCTACCCTCTGATATCCCTAAGTTCGAGGGCCTTAATGGCGAAGACCCAACCAATCACGTCCGGTCTTTCCACATGTGGTGTTCCTCCAACTCCATTACCGATGACTCCATCCGTCTTCGTTTGTTCCAACGCACGCTTACCGGCGAAGCTTCTAAATGGTATGTCGAACAGGCCACTTCCTCCGATACCACGTTCGAGACTCTTGCCCAAGCCTTCTTGTCGTACTTCCAGCTCCCTCTCCGATACGACACTGGTACGGAGCTCTTGACTTCATTTAAGCAATCCTCTTCCACACGCCTTTATGCCCATGTTCAGGAATGGCGACGAAGACGGAGCTTATGTCGAGCCCCTCCCTTTGAAGATCGGGTTTACATGGACTGGTTCCTTCGCACCCTCCCGTCTCCCATCGGCAAAGATGTAGCCTCTCACTTTCCTCAATCTGAAGAAGCCGCCCTCCAAATAGCTTTAAAATATGACACAGTCTACGAAAACTCGTCCCCGGTTATGTTTATCTGGTTCTCCCCGACATCCCCGAGGGCCGTTGGCGCTAACGCCGGGAGCATCTCATTCCGCCGACGGTATTGTTGGATCTCTTTCACCCATCTTGCTCACCCTCCTATGGGCTATGGTCTCCCTCGAGGAGGGGCCAGCACCTCGAGCAATCTTCCCCCTCCACAGCAACATGTATCCGAGGATACGACATGCCTCCTCCTTTGCCCAACCTCCTGCACCTCAATGTCGCTGACTAGCACTTACTTTTATCCACGGCTGGTGCGCCGGCTCACTCATTATCACCTTCCCGCCTCCCTTGCCTCCCCACAACTTCTGCATGACACTCCCAACCCCTCCCGGGGCAAGTATTTGCACGGCGGGGGTGTGATTAATCCCCTTCTTCTCAAGAAGGGCGGAGAGACAACAGAACCCATCTGCCCCGTGGCGAGGACCCAATTCGGGTGTGGACCCTAACACTGGCAACGAGCTCACAAGACATTCCGCCGGACCGGACGAGCCGCTTCGCACAAACAAGCCACATTTGTGTTGCGGTGTTTCTCTGGTCACCCCTACATCCGGTGTCCTCTCTTACCCCGAGATGCGACGGATGTGGGAGTCTCGAAGCCACATTGCGCGGACAACACGCCTCCCCTCACGCTCCTCCTAATGTGGCCACTACCCGGCCAGCTGTGTTCACTGATCCTTGCCCTCAACAGGGATTCGTGGCTACCCAACCCCCTGACAGCCATGCAGCCACACCCTCGTCCGTTTCTGGTTCCTCTGACTACCAGATCCTCATGATGCACTCCGATCCGTCCCCTTCCGTCGACCTTCACCTTCAAACTCGGTCTCGCCAGTACCCCAAGCCCCCTGCTCAGTCTGCTCCCGAGCCTCCATCTTCGGGTTCTACAGAGCCTCTTTTCGACGTCCGGTGGCCCTTACATCCCTCAACCCAAAGTTGAGGTTCACCCAAAAGATCCCCAAGGGTCCATTACGCGAAATGCGTGGGGTCGGCCAGCTCAATGCAATCTGGTGCCAGTAGAGATTTGGCACAATCCCCTGCTGCCATTTCCACCTTTACGGAACTCCCTCAGGTGGTGCCTTCTCAAAGGAAAGGCTCTACTATACGCCGTGGGGCTGATGATCTCTTGGTATTAAATGATTGTTTCAGCCTTCACTCAATCGGACCACCTCCTCTTCCTTCCCTTAGTTGCTTTCCAAATCCGGTCAAAATCAGGGCTTGTCTTGTATCCGGTGTATAATTGATGAAGACATCCACTGTGTGATGTCCGCTTCGGTTTGGAAGCAACTCGGATCCCCTGAGCTGGCCCCTTCCCCGATCACCCTTCGAGCGTGGGACGGTCATGCCTCCCAGCCTATTGGCCTGTTTCGTAACTGTCCCATCACCCTAGCCGGTAAGACTGTTTGCGTTGACGTCGAAGTCATTGACGCCCCTCTAGACTACAACATTCTATTGGGGCGAAGTTACACCTATGCCATGTCTGCTGTCCCATGCGCGGTTTTCCGCAAGATGTCTTTTCCACATAATGGGAAGATAGTCACCATTGACCATTTATCTTATCCATGTGAGCGCCGTCTGGAAGACAAGTCGAAGCACCATCCTATTACATGGCCAAGTCAAGACATCCCGATTCCTTGACCCAGTGTCTCCCCCAAGGCGTCTATAAAGATTCCACCACAGCAGGTACTTTTCCTCACCTTCCCCCCCCTCCTATTACAGATCCCAGCTTGTCGAATATTTGCATGATGCAATCGTCTCAGGCTACCCATAAACGGCCTGCCTCGGCTAGTCCGCACCCTCCCCCCCGCCCTCCGCAACCCGCTCCTAGCCATTCATCTCCGCCAGCCGGACCTCCTCCTTCCGGCCCTCCCCCTACAGCTGGTATCCCCGAACCTCTTTATCCTCCAGGCTCGGTCCCCCCTGGCCTTAACCATCTTGGAGCCGTACCTCCTGGTCATTACCCTGCTGGACAGATCCCCTTCTTGGCTCCCCCTCCCGGAGTATATTCTGTCCCCATCATGGCCACCCTCTCTCTCCCTAACTTGACCTTGAGCATTCCGGTTTGGTACCTTGACCCCCCAGCCGCCACCCCCCCTGGTCACCCCAAACCTTACATGGATTTGACACCGGTGCAACCGGTCCCCCTCGCTTCCTCCATAGCCACTGTGCCCCCAGCACCTCCACAAGACCCTTCTCCTGTTGTGACAGCTCCCGGGAAGAAAGGCAAAGCCCGCAAGGGGGCAACCAAAGACCAAACCACCACGACCAACCCGGCTCCTTCTCCGCCCGCGAAGCCTTGTGCCTTATGTGATATCCTTGGTCATGCCACCCATGCTTGTCCCGAGTTACCTCGTATCCGACCCATGGTAAACTTCGCGTTCCCCGACACTACGGTCCCTGAAACTCCCACTCCTTCTTCGACCGTCCCCAAGAACGCCAAGACTCTCCGCACCAACAAGCCTTGTGCTTTGTGCGGTGTCCATGGCCACTACTCCCATTATTGTCCTCACCTGACACATTACCGCGCCTCCCTTGAGGTGATCCGCGAGTATGAGGTTGAACAAAATCAATCCGCCTCTCCCATTCTCGCGCAGTATGCTTCAGGCCAGCCTGAGGATTCCCCCGCTCCCATCCACATTCCCCCCCCTGATGTTCAGATGACGGAGTCTACAGTCACCATTCTTTACCTATCCTCCTCTGCACGACACTCGGAGCCTAGCTCGTCTACTGCCTCCCCCATTGTGTCCCTTGATACCCGCGATCACTCCACTTGTGTCTCTGTTGACCTCCACAGCCCGAGTCCTCGCCCTGTTTCCGATAGCTCTCATACACCACCTTGTTTGAGTCTTGATCATCCTGCCCCTTCCCCCTGCCATTACTGCTCGATGACTTCTGTACCCTCACGCTGCCGTCATTTCCTTTCACCTCCTCATTTATTGTCTTGTCACACCATTTTGCAGGACCCCTCGTCCACACCCTTTATCGGTTACGCCGATGGTGCAAGTCGCTACTCCAGGAATCTTGCCTCGGCAGGGTGGGCCATCTTCACCCCTTTGCATGACCTCATTCTGTCTAACGGGGTATGCATCGTTTCTGCCACCAACAATCAGGCCGAATATGATGCAGTGCGTGGCCTATTAGCTGATGCCCTGTTGCATCGCATCCGCCATCTGCACGTTCGTTTGGATTCCCTGCTTCTTGTAATGCAACTAAATGGTGTTTATCGTGTGCATAACCCTGTACTGTTTAGACGCTATTTACGAGTGAAAGTCTTAACACATGCGTTTGAAACCATCACTTTCAACCATGTACCCAGAGACCAAAATCACTACGTAGATAGTATTGCAAACCATGTTCTAGATTGGCATTTATCACACACAAGTCATACAAGACAATAACATTAAATCAACCATCAAAAGACGATGCATATCCATAATATGTGTCGCAAACCATATATTGATGAGTCCATCTACTCTGATACACATGACATGCCCATAGCATGTTCCAAAAAACTGGGGGCACCATACGC
The DNA here is from genome assembly GCA_034641835.2 of Pinus albicaulis. Taxonomy (NCBI): domain Eukaryota; kingdom Viridiplantae; phylum Streptophyta; class Pinopsida; order Pinales; family Pinaceae; genus Pinus; species Pinus albicaulis. Next base: position 432,851,952 of record CM076575.1, on the reverse strand, counting down.
CCCCCCATACATATACATACGACATGCCCATAACATGTTACAAACAAAAACTGGGGGCACCATATGCCCCTCCATACATACTCCCATCAGAGCATGCCCATAGCATGTTACAAATAACATCCAGCGGGGGCACCATGTGCCCCCACACATCAAGAAGAGGCACCTGACGCCCCATACGCCAATACACGGCGAGCCACGATCGCACCGGATCTGCGCCGAACTCTCTCCCCGAGATCCCTCTCTCTCCAGTTGACCGGCAACTCTGCCATACCTGCACAACCACATTATTTTTGTTAGGGTACAGATCGGGAAAACCATAACCACACACCACAACCCAACTCCCAGCCATCAAACAGCACCAAGCCCTCCTCGTCTCCCAGGTCGTAGTTTTCTGCCATTTTCTGGACCAGGTCGCACTTTTTGCCCCCAAACCTGCGTCCTGGGTCGTACTTTTTTCCCCAAAAAGTGCGACCCGACCATAGAGATGAAGGAGGGCTGTTTCTGGGGGTTTTGGGCCCTACACTGCAAATGTCATCCAACAACATGCAAGAGCAAGGTTAGGCCTCGTACCTCCAACTGACAGATCTCGCTTCCAACGGTCGGTTTGTCCGCTACGTTCGCTGCAAGATTTAGGGCCTTCTCTCCACATTCACCACAGCAACAATAGCAAATGAATGATTTTGGGGGGAAAACTGCCTCATTCAAGAGAACCCATGTTTCTCCTTTCGACTGCTGCAACCACACCGTAGCCCCGTTCGACGAACCGTCAGCACCGCTGGACAGATCTCACCGAGCTCTCAAATGGGTTTTAGCTAGTTTTTGGTGATTTGATACTTCACCCGGACACATTTTTTCCACGAAGGGTCACTTCACCGCTCCTTAAAATCGAATTTCCTCACTTACGCCACTTGTACTTGGGGCACCATATCGCTCCCTTACTTGTCCATGTTCGTGTCGATTTTCATCATGAGTGCCCACCTTGTACTCATGCTTCCATGCCCCCCATTGGGGCCTTTACTGTGTGGCAGCACTATAGAGTCGCCCTTGTTTAGAGCATCCAAGTCGAGTCATCATTGCATTCATGGAGTCTATCCTGCGTCCTTTTACACCCCACTATAGCCCTCCATCCTTCATTGCTTGGCCCCTCTCTTGCGTCGCACATTATGACCTTCAGCCCCACTGTCCCCTGTCCCTTCCGATATTGTGTCAGTCGCTGCCATGTCATTCATGCCCTTTATGCTCTAACAAGGGAAGTCGTCCATTCGCCACTCCATCCTTCCCATTTCCACTATCATCATTAGTGTCAGTCTGTCCGTCGCTCTATTGTTCTTTTCTCGTGCCTTAGTTGAGGATCTCTCATTGCCTCACCTACGGCGGACCTCCTTCTGTCGACATCAGCACATTTATTCCAGAAGCAAGGTCTAGAGGGCGGTGTACTTTGGTTCCAGCTTCCACTTTTGTTCGGTGCCTCGGATTAGGCAGGGGGATCCCTTACTTCCCTCTGACTTGATTGCTTCTCCAGCTCCTTTCAGCATGATCGAGATTCGTATACTGGACAATCCAGTGACCCAGCAGCAGCTCCTGATGATTCCTGGGCGTGTGTGAGATGTCTCAGCCCTCATGAGGGGGTGGCCCTGCAGGTAGCCCCCCACATGCCCGGATGACCTCTTCATTGCAGCCGTTGATGCCGCTCCAGATTTTGATGATGTTGGCCTTAGCCACTTGCAGCACCTCTATGATTCGCATGTATCAGTCAGATTTTGTGAGCCCTTCCCCATTTACAGGGGGCATTTGGGTTGTATTTATCTCATGTACTCAGATGATATTGTACTAGTCCTGGCTGTTATCCCAGGCACGGCATGTATGTGAGACTATTCATTGTATTTTTATCTGGCTCTTGATTATGCCAGCTGTACTCTATGGTTCGGTCCCTTGTTCACTGGACACACTATTCTTTTGTACTTGGTCACGGCGGGCATGGGTATGCCTCCCCCGCCGCCTTCAGCACAGGTACCCTCTCATAACAGAGACTTGTTGCACCTGCGAGTCTCGTCTCCTCAGGGTCTAGTCCTTCAGCACACTATCTACCTCACACTTCTCTCTCTGACATCCCCTTTTGTTGTCTGGTGATTGTATTCTTACAACGTACTTCGGTCATACGATTTGATCCTGACACTCGCACGCTGGGGGGCAATCTGTTACACCATTTTTTGGTCATCTAACCTTTTATCATTAGATGGACCCAAGTACACCATGTAAGACCAGTTTTACCCCAAGTAAAACTGCTTTCACTATGTTAATTAAAGAAACCCCAAAAGGAATAATTAATTAAACCATAATTTAATTATTATTCCCAGTCATGTTTAACTCAAAAACAAAGAAATTAATGAGATACACCCATAGTTATCTTATTATTTTCTAGGAATAATTATTTAAATAATATTCCTTGTTAAATATGACCAAATCAACCACTATTAATTAAATAAATCATTATTTATTTGATTATATTCCAACCACTTCCTTAAAAGGATAAATAAATCATTTATTTATTTATTCCTCACTAATCAAGGGATTTGACCCAAGTCAAAGTCCCTTTCCCTCCAACAAATAATAATAAAATATTCCATAGAGGTGGATCTAGATTTGGTTAACATTATTTTAATCATGCACCAAGATCTAGAATGACCCAATATTTTGTTATAAATAGGAGGGTTTTTCCCTTCATTCTTCACCTTTTGTTGCCTATTAGATCACTCTGGATCTATACACTTGGTCTCATTTTTCCGCCATTTTGCTCCCATTGAGCTTTACTTTCTACATTGGGTTTTCTACATCTACAAGAGAGAGAAAGCTTAGATCTGAAGTGCTGAGGACTACAAAGAACCCATCCCATTGAGGAGATCTGGATACACCTTCTTGTTTCCTCCCGGGTGCCCTGTAATATAAAAATTCATTCAAAAATCGTGTTCTTGTCTTGTCTGTTGGATGCATGGAGCAAACTCTTTACTTTTCTGCTTAATGTCTTTCCATTTATAGATCTGTTTGTTGCAGCACTTTAACTACTAATTGCAGATCTGAAGATGTTTTGTAGCCTTTATTGTTGTTAGGGCTATTAGTTATGCGTAGCTAAAGTGGTTCTTTTTCGTACACTTCGACGAAGAATTCATGCTAACATCAGGGATGGTCAACGTGAATGGAGACAAATGTTTGTAATTAATGGTTTATTGAACTTTCTCTTCAACACATAACGACATTGTAAATGGCTTGGCATCATTTGAACTACAAATAATACCTAGAAACCAGTTGAAGCCTTTCAATGTGGTTCGATTAACTGTTAGACAAAGGATTTCCCAACCCAGGTACAAGTGTGGCAAAGTGTTGTGTTCAAGAGCGACATGCTACTTTCTAAAATAAGGACGACAAATGGATTCTTTTTCTCTCCCCCCCCCACCATTACTGACAAGTACCTCTTTATTTTTGTCAAGCTTGAGGAGGATAATATTTTCTTGTTTGTGTAAGCTCATCCTTCAGATGAGTCCATCTTAGTATCAAAATCGAACCCTAAGAAAGAGTGGTTCGTTCCTGTTGTGATAGACAGGTCTTGTACTATTTAATTTTAACGAGTCCAGTAAAGGAATAACTTGACGTTTTTCAATTTTAGGGAGTCAGAAGAAAAACATAAGTAAACTCCATGGTTGTTCTTTTTCGTAAATTTAGTACCTTAAGCCAGAAAAAGGATAAAATAAAGCAGGAGAAAAATCTGTTGACTATAATTAGTCAACGTATACTTTTTTCGTAATTAGTCCAATTCAGTCCAGAAAAGGGGTAAACTTATACTGAATGGACAACTATTCATTTACTTTAACGAGTTCGAATAGTCAAGTACTCGGTGATCTTTTCATGTTTCGAGAGTCTGAAAAGGGCTTAAAAGAGGACTCCAGGGTTTCGTTTTTTTGTATTTTTACAAATCCTGAAAAAGTGATAATAGTATACTCGATGTCAAAATAATTCTTTTCACCAAAATCCTGTATCCTGCACAAAAACTTGAATAATTACAAATATATGTTCTCAAAAAGTAAAAATATATTAAATTTGACTTTTCAGAAGTAAAAATAAATAAAATAATCATATTTTATTCATTTAAAACTACAAAAAGGATTTAAAACAAGTCATTTTTACCTTTTTCTTTTCAGAACAGAGTAGAGAGAGCTTTTGGCCAAAAACTTCTGGAGTTGATATCAGAAGAAACGACTGATCATTTCAAGAACTGTGGGAACTAGGTAATCCACATCATCATTGTCTTTGTTTTCATCCATTTCATTTCTTATTTTAAGTTTTAATGGATTTTTTTAGGAGGAAATTATGTTTTAAAATCTTCCCTTGGGGGTGCGCAGTTTCTCTGTGCAAAAACCGCGCACCCGACAATTTTTTAAAAGAAAAATCATCGGGTTGCTGCAGGTTCTGTGTATGATGCGTGTGGACAAATGCACTATGTAAACACATAACCTATGCAGGCGCCGTGAGTTTTTAAAAAACCTAAACTTCTCCATAAAAAAATGGATCAAGTTTCCTCAAACTGATTTCTAATGTTTAATTTGTTGATTTGCAGGTCTTTAATCATGTTGGAATGGCAGGAACAAGAACATGAGCTCATGGAAAATGAAGCCATGGATGGTCCAAAAACCATGCGTGCATTAAAAATTGTGGCTTATACAAGTTCTGGGCAATTAAGGGCATTAAGGCACAAGTTGAGCTGTTGATTTGGCTTGTGAATGCATGGGACGTGCAAGATCAATGTTTCATAATTGGGGACCACCGGCTTGTGATCGAGCCAAAACACATATACTTGCTTAGCAGATTGCCTCATAGATGGAGAAACATTTCCTTATTTGGGACTAGACCAGGAGGTCTTCCCACTGCTAGCTACAAGGCTCAATATTGTAGCAATAATTCAAAGCTAAGGGACGGTCACATAGACATAAAAACCATTGTGCGACTAGAAATCAAAATCATAGCATTCACAGTTACTAGGTTACGTGGGAGTTCAACTCCTCATGTGGCTACCAAAGCACAGATGCAAACTATATTTGAGTGTTTCAGAGGGACAATATTCAACTACAGTAAAGGAGTGTTGGCCAATATGAAGGGCCAAATCACGGGAGCCTAGAATGGAAAGTTGAAAAACTTCGGGTATGGTGCCATTCTTATCTCATTTGCTTTAGAGAGGATCCCACTCCTTGCACCTCAAAAGACTCCAGTGGATCCTGGAATTCCTCAGGAACCTCGTATGGTGCGATGGGTAGCACTGATGGCTCGCCATGGTGGCGAAGGTGGTCCAATGGTTCGGTTCACTCCGTGGCTCAGGAACCAAATATTCACAATTGAAAATTTTCCTTATGCAGGGATGGACTATAGAGGTGATCCTGAAACATCTTTGCCACGAGGGGCACAGTGGGATGAGACAGGTTAGTGAAAAATTTTGAAGTTTTTAATCTAATTTTTATTTGATTTTTTTATCATCCAATACTGACAAAAATTTTAAATGCAGATGTCGGTCCGACACGACCAACAACGCTTCGTCGCTTTGAGAGGCGAGAGGCACAACCCATAACACCCAGAGACACGTGACTAGTGTTCTAGGTCCACTCAGGAGATTTTCGCGCAAGGTGGCATGTGCCATAGTTTGTTATCATGACCATCATCATGGATAGCTGATGGTCAATGTTGATTGAAATTTTGTTTTTTGTATCAGCATCTTTTAGATCATAAGGTGTTTGAACCTATGATCACAGACGATGTAATATTTTTTGACACAAACTTATCTATCCTAATGATATTAATACTTTCGTTCTCTGAGTATCTTGTTCAAAATGGATTGAATGTTGTTTTTGATTTACTTTGTTAATGTTGCAGATGTCTATTTAAAACTTGATTAGCTGATGCATCAACCAATGTGTTTAAATTTCTTGAAATATGTTGATATTCGATATAATAAAATTGTCATTCCAAGAGACGAACCTTCAAAAATAATCTTAACAATACTGGATTTATGATAGCATAAAATATTTTTAAATGTAATACAATGAGTTGTGAATCTAATCTAATGATCAAATGTCGAATACCAAATGTAATGGCATAAGATAATAACTCAATTACTGCACTATATCCTACAATATTGTTCATTGTTTGACTAAGGCATATCCCATGAATAGAGACTAACTCATCGGTGGGTGAATAGATAACCCAAGCCGCAAAAGAGATTTTCCATGTACTGTGACAGGCGCCATCAACAAAACCAATGTAAGTTTTAAGGGGTGTCAACATCTGTAATATCAAGAGTAATCAAGATAAGCAGCGAAAGTAGTAACAAAAAAAAACTAATCTAGGCACACTTGTCTAATCTAAGGCCAGGGAAAATTTTAAGGATGGAAAATTGTTTTAAAGTTTAAAAAATTGGCGAATCTCACTAGTCCCTAATATGCAAACTATAAAATTTTTACTGATGTATTTGTAAAATTATTCAAATTTATAATGATATTATATATATTCTCTATATAATGTTGGCGAATTTTAACGTAAAATAATTTTATATCGTAAAAATTGGGCGAATCATTTTTATAAAAAAATGGAAATTGGCGAATCTTTTTTTTTGGAAAAACCATGGAAAATTAGCCCACTTGCGAATATTAGCCCCTAAAATTTTCCATGTCTAAGGCACGCTATTCTAAAATGTAACTAATGTACAAGTGAGATATTCACACAAAAATTCATGCATAATATCTCTGGAGATAAGGACCATTTATGGGTTTATCTAAAGAAACCCCGTCACAATCAATTAATTCATAGGCTCCTTTTGCAAGCACACGCTTGACAATATAGGGACCGTGCCACATTGGTTCAAATTTACCAGCGCCTAGCTTATCGTTAGATTGATCATATGCTAAAACTAGGTCACCTTCTGAATGAATGCGAGGGTTAAGACTTTGATCATACTGAGCTTTAACATGTTTCTTCTGAGCTTTGACAACTAATGTAGCAGTGCGATGAGTCTCATCTAATTGTGCTGGGTATATAAAGCATTTCTCCTCTTTAGAGGTAGCTAGTAACAACTCAATGGATAATTTGAGTGATGATATTTCACATTCAATGGGTAACACAACTTCTAAACCATAAATAAGTTGAAAAGGAGTGAACCCGATAACAGTTTTTGTAGAGGTATGGTATGCCCATAATGCCAAAAAAAGAATGGTATGCCAATTAGATTTATGAGTCTCGACAATCAATTTAAGCATGGTGGTTAAAACCTTGTTTACGACCTCAACTTGACCATTAGACTGTGGGTAATATGATGTAGAATTATCATGGCCTAGGCCAAGTTGATCAGAAAGTTCGGTCATCATAATATTTCAAAAATGGCTCCCATGGTCCGTAGTGCTAGCTTGAGGGACACCAAACCGAGCAATCAGATGATTGAATATGAAAGTAGCTACAATTTTTCCATCAGTCGTGAATGTAGGCATCGCCTCAGCCCATTTGGTAGAGTAATCTACGACGAGAATAATATATCCATGCCTGTCGGCCGAGTGAGGGTTACATGTAATGAAATCGAAGCCCCATTTGGCAAAAGGACCAACAACAATGATTGGGTGAAGAGGAGCTGGGGGTGAATGCATATTTCGATCAAAAATTTGGCAATTGTGGCATTTTCGAACTGCAATATTAAACTCTTTGAATAAGTACGGCCAAAAAATAACGAGCGCGTAATATATTTTTCGCTGTGGAAAACCCAGACATATGAACACCACATGCTCCAGAGGGGCAATCATTCAAAACCTTTTCAGCCTCTTCGTGATTTATACATCATCCAAACACAAAATCGTCACCATGACGATAAAGAGTGCCACCAACAATATTGTATTACTGGGATTGGTACTAGATTCTCTGTCAATCTGATCATGAAAGATCTAGGAAAAAGTTACGGGTCTGAAGATATATAATGATATCTCCATACCAAGGATCTAAAAAACTGATTAGAAAAGACATTCATCCGTGATAGGATTCTCTTCCACTGTTTCGGACTTAGTATTGGGAAAGTCACTCATAAGTTCAGCAAACACCAGTGATTTCTTTGACTTGGATTTCTCGAACTCCAAATCAAACTCTTGCAGGATAACAATCCATCTGGAGTATTTGTCCCTGGGAATTTTTTTTGTCAATATGTACATCATCAGGTTGCAATTATATATCACTGTGGTTTTGCATAATAATGTGTAATGAAAAAAACATTGAACAACTTGAACTACTGCCAAGGCCAATTTCTCCACATGTGAATACTTGATTTCCGTCGGGTTGAGATTCCGAATTAGGTAATAGATCACATGTTCATTGTTAGATTCATCCTCCTGAACTAAAACCAGTCCAATCGTGGAATCAGAGGCAACTAAGTATAAAAAGTAATCCTGGTGGTAATTAGGTGGATGCAATAACGGTGCATGGGTTAACACGTTTTTAAGTGCATCAAAATATTAATCAGCAATCTCATCCCAAATAAATGGAACATCTTGTTTCAAAAACCGGGTAAAACCTTTCATTAAATCTACATAGTTTGGGATAAACCTACGTAAAAAGTTTGCTTTCCCCTGAAAACTCTGGAGTTGGCGAAGAGTGGAAGGAGGAGGTAAGTTGATAATAGCCTCAACCTTCAATGGATCAACACGAATGCCCTCTTTTGAAATGATGAACCCAAGTAGTCGCCCTAATTGTACACAAAAAAACACATTTGTGTGGATTCAAACGAATTTTTTAATGCCTACATCTCATGAAGATAACACGTTAGTGTGTAGGATGATATTCTCTGCGTAAAGAGTGAGCATGTAAGTCGTCCAAGTAAGGCTGTACAATATGTTTAATATTGTAAAACGCATAATATAGCTCTTTGAAAAGTTGCACCAACATTTTTCAGTCTAAAGGGTAACTTACAATATGCAAACGTGCGCCAAGGACATATAAACGTTGTTGTAGGTTGATCGACATGGAGTATGTTGATTTGATTGTAGCCAGAAAAACCATCCATAAACGAGAATATTTTGTTTCCAGCACAATCGTAAAAAATTTGATCGATATAGGGTGTAGAATAGTTGTCTTTTGGACAAGCCTTGTTAATATCCTGATAATCGACACATACTTTGATAGTCCCTTGTTTTTTTGTTACGGGAACTATGTTAGATACCCAATCTGTCAAAGGGATAGGATAAATAAATCCTGCTCGTAATAGTTTATCAACTTCAGCTTTGATTGCTGCAGCTTTTCGCGGATGTATTGGACGTAATCTCTGTCTAATAGGCTTAGCATACAGGTTTGTATTGATTTCATGAATAACAATCTTAGGATCGATACCTGGAATATCTTCGTAAGACCAGGAAAAATTGTCTCAAAATTCTTGAAATAGGGCTTTGTACATGTTAATCTCTTCCATTGAACAAGAAGCAGCTATATGAATGTTTTCAATAATTCTGGGTTTAATCGACATTCAATAAAAATTGTTGTAGAAATATTTCCAAAATTTGTCTCAGAATCCGAATGTGTAATTGATGCAGTATTCTGAGGTTCCTTGACATAATCAATTGTAAAAATACATGAAAAATAATTTTCAAGTTTATCAAGATCGGGCAAAAAAGAAGATCGATGATGTAGATCATTCCATGGTAATTCATCCAATGACAAAATTTCTTGAATACTTTTATCAGTTACGAATACATGTTGGAAGGGATCTTGAAATGATGTCAAAGTTGAGCTTGATATAGAGGATGATTCTTCTATGATCACATTCATTTGATTAGTAGAAGTTGATGGGGCGTGAGAATGCAATTGTACTGCTACACATGCCAATTCAAAAGGATTTAAAGGCATCTCACCATTATAAGAGTCCAATTCTGCTTCTAAAGGCACAATCCACGTGTTATCAAATGGTATTTTGCTTGATGTGATCATATTGATATTGGAAATTGTTTGCGGTACGTTGGGTGAGGGCATAGTGAAATTTCCCATGAGAGCAGAATCCTTTCTTAATTCTACACCAACATCTTTGTATGAGATAACTGATTTTCTGACATGCTGGATGCTATTTGTAGAAGTAGGGTCTGAAGAGAAGTATGACAACAGATCGATTTTAAAAATGTTTCCTTTGTGAGGAAACATGATTACCCGAAAGACTGATGAAACAACAATAGTCATTGCATAAGACCAACTACGACCCAAAAGAAGGTTGTAATCAAGAGGTGCATCAACAACTTCCACCTCTAGGTTTACGATTTTTCCTTTTACTTCTATAGGTAGATCCTGGAGTATTCCATATGGATGGAAACCTCTTCCATCAAAGGCTTTAAGGATATTCGGTGATTGGTTGAGTGCTGGAGAACCAAGGGTTTTCCAGTAGTTTAATGACATTATACACATAGATGCCCCCTCATCAATTACAGTACGAAAAAATCGTCTTGATTTGACTAATTGGAATCTAAAAATCCATTTGATGTGGGAGTCTAGGTACAAAATTTTCGAGATTAAAGACCATTAGGTTCGAGTCTTGAGGATCAATAGCTCTGATGGATGATAATAGTAATTGTTAGGTCCCTATAATTTGTCAGATTGGTAAGACCAAATAAACAAGGGTAACATCAAACCAACTTTGGAGTCCTAGGACCTAGCCTTCCTGGACTCAGAGAGGGCTCTCTCTATATTTGTATAAAAGATATAACTTGATTGATTTAGGATGCTGATTTTAGGCTAGTTAAAATGATAGGGATTGTTTGGTTGCTTGTTAAGAAAAAAATATAAAGTAAGAGAAATGCAAACCATTGGGCTATGGAGTCTGTGAAAGGTTTGAAGAGTACAACAACAGATCAAGGGTGTTTCGCAGGGCAAGCTAACAAATCCAAATGGATCTTAATAGCTTTTGTGAGTGTGAAATGAACATTAAGTTGTGATTTTAGTAGTTTAAAGGGAAATTAAGAATCCTTTAACATGTACTAGAACAAGAAGAGTCTTTAAGATTACTATTTTGAAGAAATAACCAAAGGACAGGGCATACCATAAAATTCTTCGGCCAGACTTTACCAAGTAAACTTTAAGACAAAAATCCAACAAACCATAGACAGCAGGGAACTCCTAAATTCTCTAGCTATTCACTTTCAGACAGAGAAAACATTTAATATAACAAATTAGTAATGATTAAAGAGCAGAAAACTCCTAAATTCTTCAATCAGACTTCAAAGACCTTTAAAGTGATTCTTCGAGATAGAACAAAGGACATGGAAAACCATAAAATTATTTAGCCAAACCCTAGTAAGTAAACTTCAAAGAAAGCCTTGAGAACAACATTTCAAGCAGAACCAAAGGACAGGGCAAACCATAAACTTCTTTGACTGGAATCTATCGAGTTAATCTTCAAGAAAATAAACTAGGTGGAAATGGAGAGCACAGAACTCCTAAGTTCTCCAATGAGACCCAGCAAAGGAAAACATTTAAACAACATAAAGCAGACATAATTAAGGTGCCTCTAACAACATATCTTAACCTAATTTTTCTGTCCTATTATAATAGAAATAGATGTACAAAATGGAAAAAAAATAAACAATCACAAGATCAGAATAACATCACCATTTAA
>CM076575.1:432638919-432840190 GCA_034641835.2 Pinus albicaulis | reverse complement strand
ATGTAAATATTTTGAGGATGGTTGCATGTTTAGAAGCAAATTGATTTCTTCTTCGGTGAGGGGGGGTGGGAATCTCTGAATTCTTAGATTGAAATGACAATTGTTTTTTCTCTTATCTAAAATTTGATCATGAGGTTGTGTTAAGTCCCTATATTAATAGTGTAGCCCTTATTATGTTAGTGTAGCCCCTTATTGTTATTATTGTACCCTGTAACCCCCACATTGTTATTATTGTGCCCTTACATTATTATTGTTAGGTCGGCTAGGATTACATTGTGGCCCCACTAGGATTATATTGTGGCCCCATGGACTCCTATATATAGAAAGAGGTTTTGTTCATTTGAATCATCCAAGGATTGTGCATTTATGTAATTTATTGGAGGTTTCCCCCTCGAAGCGGCTTATTTCTAAGGCGTTGATATCTCTTTTCTTCTATTTTTGAAGCTGGTTACACAACATTTGGTATCAGAGCTTTGGATTCTAGGGTTTCGCTGCTCCAAACAGGTCATCGTGGAATTTTCGCTATAAATTTTTTTCTACGACGTTCTTGTGGCTGAATTTGTTAGGGTGCGAAGCTGAAATCCCGAGAATATTGTCTAAAATTTTTGTTTGGTTCACAATATTTTCGGAGATATGATTCAGGAAGTGAAATTCTTTTTCTGTGCTCCTAAATTGTGTCACGGAATTCACAACATAACGTTTTTCTACTAAGGTTCGAATGTCTGACATTGACACATGTGTCAGACCGTTGCAATCCTGATGCACTCAACAAAAAATTTCAGAGCTTGGTTCGCAATATTTTTGGAGATATGATATGTGGAAGGTAGTGCTTTTTCAGTTCTGGACTTCATCTCAAAGAGGTGATCGTGGGAAATCGTCAATAACTTCTCTCCGGCTCGAATTTGGAGCTACTGTAAAGTTCAGACAAGTACACTGATCTAAGTTTTTGACAAATTTCAAAGACAAAGGACGGAACAGAGAACACGCGTGGCAGTTTACAAGCTTTCTCTACTAAACCAAACCCATAATTGTGTTTTCCATTGTGGGAAGATTAGATACAACTTTGTCTTGGAAGAACTAAATCAACCGTAATTCGTGGAATTTGAAAGAAGCTTCAGGAATACTATAAGGTTTAATTTCATATATTGAGGATATGCAATTATAGGGATAATTTAATTTCAATATCTAGCTCCTCAAAAGAAAGAGAAAGGTGTGTATTTGGTTTTTAAAATTGCATAACGTTTGTTTGAAAAAGAAATTGAAGTGATTCCAAGTGCATATTTTAGAATTTTTATCAGTATTGGGTTCTATAATGCCTCCAAAAAATAATTCCATACCCATTAATCCCTCAAAAATCTATTCTATGACGCATGAAGAGGAAGAGTTGCAATATGAGATATCAAAATTACGGTACCAAGTGCAACAAGTTTCAATCTTACGAAGAGAAATTGAAGATGAAATGGATGGTTTAAAAGTAGAAATGGAGGCTAAGTTGGATGGTTTGAAGGATCAAATAATAGCAAATATGGATGATAAATTAGTGGAAGATCACATCGAGCATCAACAACAAGTTCTCGAACTCTCAAAGGATAACCCAAATTTGGTGCGGAATCTAATGAAACAACATGAAGATAAACATCACATCGAAAGAAGTTATGAAGCAGTCATAGAAACAAGAAATCGACAAGTACGATCAATTTTAGAGTATCTCAACAAGTGGAAGAACTTTCCTGTAGAAGATTTCACATGGGAGGATGAGAATTTTATACAGAAGCATCAAGAAATAATCAAGCGTTGAGGACAACACTCGTTTGAAGGAGAGGGGCATGTTAAGTCCCTATATTAATAGTGTAGCCCCTTATTATGTTAGTGTAGCCCCCCTTATTCTTATTATTGTACCCCTGTAACTCCCATATTGTTATTATTGTGCCCTTACATTATTATTGTTAGGTCGGCTAGGATTACATTCTGGCCCCACTAGGATTATATTGTGGCCCCATGGACTCCTATATATAGAAGGAGGTTTGTTCATTTGTATCATCCAAGAATTGTGCATTTATGTAATGTATTGGAGGTTTCCCCCTCGAAGTGGCTTATTTCTAAGGCGTTGATATCTCTTTTCTTCTATTTGGAGCTTGGTTACACAACATAGTTGAATATTTTCTTTAACTTCATTCAAAACATTAAATGAAACATCATTTGTTATCATAGAGGGGCTTTGTGGATCTTGATTCATCTCCTGATCTATTTCAACTTTGTTTAACTCCTCTTGATTATTATGACATTTAACTTGAGAATTAAATTTATGGACTTCTTCTAATAAATCTTCAGGATGCCAATTTCCAAAATCTTCATCAATATTTTTAAGGTAATGTATGAGATCTTCAGCTTGATCGCAATAATTTTCTGCTAATGATAAAGATGGAAAATCTTCTTTGTAATGCTCATAAAATACCTTATGAAAATCTTTTAGAGAAAATAAACTAGCAGGTTTGAGAGCTTCGTACCATTCCCTTGCTTTTCCTTCTAAGGTTGCCATGAATATTTTCATGAGGCAATCCTCATGCCAATCACCCTTCAATCTCGATGAGTGTATATGAAATTTAATGAGATGTAACAAAGGATCATCAATATTATCATCTTGAAACATGGGCAGATTTTTAACCCAATTTACCTTTGGTAGTTTGTGTGGAAATCCAGGTATGTGATCTTTGCTCATGGGAGCATATCTTCATTTTATTCTTGGATCATCTTGAAAATTAGTGATAACGAAAGGCCACTGTATCTGTAAAACCAAGTTAGATCCTTATATAAAATACAATATATATTGAAAAACTTTCTTAACGAGAAAGAACATAATGTCTTGGATTAAGATCCAAGTTGAAAGCCTGATCTTTCCATATTGTTCTTCCAGGCTCATTCCTCTAGTGGAGTCTTGATTGTGAAATTGATTTGGAGTCGCCAGGTGGATGATTTTAACCTTTGTGTGTCTGATCACTATCCACCATCATAGATCAGATCTGAACCTGTAAAATATTTCTGAAGAAAAGGTTAGTTTCCCCAGTAGAGTTGTCATTATATTACCCACAACCTTTAAACTTAATCTTAAAGTAGAAAAGATATGTTTTAAAAATCTTCCTCTAAGATTAAACTTAAAACTGGAGAGTGGTTAGTTCCCCAGTATGGTAGCCAGTATGTTATCACCCTAGTAATTCTTAGGTCGTGGGATTTTGGTTTATAGTTAAAGAAAACCAGGGGTAACCAAGAACCTCTTTTGAAATCTAGGATATAGCCTTCCTAAATTCCGATGAGGGATTTCTCCTCAAGTTTTAGCTTGATTTTGTTATAATATTTTAGGCTAGGTATGCTTGGACAATTGGTTTGTTTTGAATTTTTGGTGGGAATAAAAGACACTTCAAGGTAAACCACATAGGGATCTACTAGACCATTGGGCTATGGAGTCAACTTCTTGGCAAGCAGAGCTAGGAAATAAGGTCAAAAGAGAAAATGTACTAAGGGCAGGGTAGATGACCTTCAAAGGGTTTTAAATAGGATTTTTGATGAAATGACAAGATCTGAACAAAAGGGAAATTAAGAATCCTTAAGTTATAGAAATGAAGATGAAAGAAAGGGGTCAAACAAGGACTAAGAGCATTTAAGAATTCTTAAGTCCGGTTATCAGCAGAAAACATATCAATGAATAACTAGTAAAAAAAAGGGAGCTTTTGACACTAATCCTGTATAAATCCTCCTAGTTAATCATTTAAGACAGAAAACATGTAAATGTATGTATGGAACTTAGAAAAATAAACGGTGAAAACAGGAAAATACTTGACTTGTCTGATCAGCACAAGAACCTGAGTTATGATGTCTGTTTGACTTAGTTCCAGTATGCTGCTTTACAAATAGACTCACACAAACTCCAATGTATTCATAAAAAATGTCTATATTAGTCTTGACAAATTTTATTCCACCTAAAATACTTCAAGGAGTGAAGTATTTATACAAATTCTAAACTAGAATATCTTGAAAAAATATCAAGATTGGTTTACAAATATCTCCAATTGTTTTACATAAATAGAACTTAATTAGGGTACAATCAAAACTAATGCATCTATTTGGCACTATTGTTTATGGATAAGTGATGACAAAGAGGAGAATTCGAATTTGATCCAACTCTTAGTTGATGATGAGGCATCCAAATCACTAACTGTTTCATTTCTTTGTGCATTCTGCTCCAGCAATTCTTCAAACATGGGGTCCAATGATACCTTTTTATTTCTCAATCTGGAATATATATGTACAAACTGAAAGAGGTTATTGTGGATGAATATGTTGGTGAGATAAACCTCTTTCAGTTTCCAAAAATTCCTCTCCAGCTTTGCAAAATAGGCTCTGCAAAAATAAATATAAAACAGAGTTTTATAGAGTCTGAAAAATAGGCTGTAAAGATGCACATGTATCTCTTGTTCTGTAATACTTGGGAAAACAGTGAGATAGGCTTTTGTAGAAGGGTCACTTAGGAACAAAAAATTCCTTCGGTTTTGTAAGATGTATTTCCTATTGGCTACAATCTTCTCTGCAACATGATGACTTAACAAAAAATTTCTGCAAAAAGTGCTCTCCAATATTGTTTAATATTTCCCAATCCATAATGGTTGTTAGAAAAGTGAGAGAGGTTTTTGTATATGGACCTCTTAAGAACATAAACCTCCTTTTTTTTTGCAAAATTCATCTTTTCACATTTTTGTTCTTTTAATTGTTTTACTTTCACTTTGGATAAACTTCATTGTTGGGGAAAGTATTTTCATCTCTTTTTATCATTTACTGCCTCTGTATTTGCTTTTACTATTTACCTTTGACTGCTCTTGTAACTTTGTTTTAACTTTCACTCTGACTTTTACCTGATACGCTTTAACTCTTATGCTCTTTGACTTTTTTGTTTTCAATGTCATTGTGAATTCTGATTTCACTTTTACCATTCATTGTGAAAATTTCATCATTCTGATCTCTCTCTGACTTGATTTTATTTTTTCTTTGTATAAAAACTGTTTGTTGAATGAAGCTTTTGATTTAAAATCTGAGAATTTGGAACAAACAATTTTGTCAACTAGTATTGAAACTCATGGCCTAATTTCTTATTCTGATAATAACCTGCAAAAATCAAACAATTTATTAATGAAATCCAGGTCTGCATGGAGGTGATTGAAGGCATTTTTGAAAGTTCTATGGAATGGGATCTGTCTGTGGAGGTTTTAACTCTGTTTTTTAGGCATTCTTAGGCTTACTTCTGTAAGATTAGATTGTTTGCAGGAGTAATTTACTTTAACAGAGAGATAATTGAGGAAATCTGGCTAAGGATAATCTCTTTTGAGTTTTCTTTGCTCAAATTAGGCTTCTGAGAGATGAAAAAGACAGGAAACAGGGTTTCCTGAATGGTACAAATGTGGAAAAGAAGTCATTTAATCAATCTGTATGCCTTTACACTTCTTCTGTGTTCGGAATTTGTTTTCAAAAAGAGACTGCAAAATGAGGATTTTGGCTTTAAAGGGGTTTACAGATGAATTAAAGCTTCTTTAATTCGCAGGTATTTTGATGCTTTGACAGGGTTTCTGAAGCTTCTGTGGTCAAATTTAGACTTTTGTTGATTGGTTGGATCCGATACAGTGTGCTTTGTTATGTCGACAGGGTATCTTCAGTTTAAACTAGATCTTTGATAGTGGTAAATTTCAGCTTCGGGGCTTATACATTAGTCAACATAGGCTCTAAATTCTTTAAAACAATTGGGGTAGGAGTTAAATCAGTAGGGAATGCAACAAACCGATATTATAATGATATCCTAAAGTTTAATCTTAAAAAATCATCATATTCGGAATTAATTACAAGTTTATTAAAGGCGGGAGGCGGATTTGGTTTTTCGATAGCGAAAAACCGCTGGTTGTTTTCGCGTTGGATTTGTATGGTAAATGGTTTTAACCTTTTCAAATGAGATCATATCAAAAATTGACACGTCGCATTGAGCGGTATTCAATAAAAACTTTTATCGCATAATTTTTCATAAACTTTGCCCCATCACTTTTGTTATGCGATATTAAATATACGCCGTCGAATTTGATCACACGATGCGAACGGTTGGGATGCATCGAGAAGCTGCGAGGTAAGGAAATGTGGGACTCGGGTTAAATATTAGTCGTTGATTTGATAAGCGAAGATCTACGGTCATGTTTTAATGCGATGGGGAATGGTGGGGCATGAGGCCAAATGATCACGTTGAGTGTGGATCGTTGGATTGGAAATATAAGGATGATCGAAGGGTTGGAAATGAATGCTAGGGTGCATAGTTATTTGATGAATTTTATGTATAAAATGAGTTTATACATAGAATGGGGCGGATTATAAATGTTTAACCAAGGTTTAATACTTATATGAAACATGAGGTTTCACATATTATGAAGGGGAAAAGGCTTAAGACAAAAATAAGCTTAGGCTTTTTAACCTTGGGTTAAGGGTAATCGGGGAAGGGTACAATGATGTAAGTATTTTTGTGCGTTATTTTAAACACACAGAATGTAAATAAAATGCGCTTTTTTGTATTATTTAAACTTTACTATATAGTTATATACTACAAAGGGATCTAAAAACCATAGGGGGGAGGGGTATATTTTTATAGGTAGTTTTATGTCAAAGGGGTAATTTCAGGATGTTATTTCAACATGTGATTAATATCTTTGACACAAAAGCATATAATAAGGGGGTTTTTTGGGATATTTAAATAAAAGGGATTTATATTAATATAAATTGGATATTTGATAGGGAGTTAATAAAATAGGTTAAGTGTTAATATGAAAAGGGACAATGAATACTCAAAATTTCATAAATAAAACTAAGGAAAGTGAAAATTGGAGTAAAGCTTCATTTTCATAATTCATTCACTTTTACTTAGTATATCATGTTTTTTGAGGGTTTTATACTTTGTAAAATGGGGAAAGTTAATTAAATGGGCCTTTATGTAATATTTAAGCAAGAAAAGAGTTCTTACTTATGAAGTAAAATGGTGATGAATGCATGGAGGGGTAAATGATGAAAATTTTCAGGATTTATATAGAAACTTAACATTTTCAACTAGTCATTCATTGAGCCTTGGGTCCGGTCAGGAAATGCCTTGAGCCTCTTTGACTGATAGTTTAGAATATCAAATTGCTATGAGAAGGGGAAATTAGTTATCTATAGCCTGGCGAAATATATTTACAATGATGTTTCCCACCTTCTTCTACCTACCCAGTCATTATCTTCTAACATTTTTTCCTTCTATTTTAATCAGGTGCATTTGAACTAGCAACCTTACAACATTTTATTCTTTTTGAAAGCAGTAAACTATCTAATTCTACACTTATTTCAACCAAGAATCCATATTAAACTGTTGGATTCTTTTATTCTCTACCTAATTAATGAATTTTCATGATTAAACTGTATGACAATTGTTTATTCTCTATCTACAACATTTGAAATTGAAAAATGATGATTCAAAATTAAATTGTTCAACTCATCACAGATTATGGCATTTATTGACACTCTGCTATAATCAACTGCAAAAAGTAATAGTAGTGGCATCTAGACTTGCACGCTTTCATGTTTTATTCATCTTTTTTCTTTTGCGATATATTATTTTTTCTATGTCCTTTGATTTTTCTTCTAGGGCTTTTTTACCCTCTTTTTGATTTTTTTATTTTTCTATTTTTTACAAAATATTGGAATACAACTTGCAGAAGGAAAAGTATGTACATATTTACTAGATTACCATCAGTCAAGTCAAAATTATGAATCCTATATTTATAGGTTAATAACATCAGCTTCACTTGGGGATGGCATTTCCTGGTGGAATGTTGAGAACTCTAAGATCAGTAGCCTTCATCTTTGACATTGGTGATCCTGTAATTGTCTTCTGCCTTCTGCAAACTGAAATCTGATCTGAAACTAAAACAACACACAACAATTTTCAAACCAACTTATAGATCTTAAACTCTTTAGGACCTCATCATTGGCTTTAAATCTTAAGGAAAAAACTAGCTGAAAATTAAAAACTAAAAAAAATGCTCAAAATTCTGAGCTTATTGTCACTCATCTACCTACTCTAATCTACTAAAAATCTTATTGAATCAGGTAATACAAAAATTCCAATGAAGGCAATCAAGTAGCTGTAAAAATAAATGGATAACTTGATTGCTTGTGATCAAAATTGGAAGTATATTATGATCATGTGCCTTTATAATAAATGATATGATGTGTAAAGGCCACTTTTGATGTATTTGATCCTTATAGAGAAAACATTTTTGCAGATTTGGGCTAAAAATATTCTCCATATAATCTGATATAGGATCAATAAAAGTATGATGTATGTTATTTACTTCTAGGCCTTCAATGACTGGTTGCTTAGTTGTATTCTGAATATTAATCCTTGAAACTATTTCTTCTGTCTTGTGTTTGAAAGAATAATCATCCTCAATATGCAAGTCAAAAGATAGTACAATCTCCTCTTGCTTAGGAGAAGGAATATTTTCAAAGAATTCTTTAGGATTTCGGAAATTGTATGACTGAATTTGAGAATGCAAAAGTTTAATTTCATTTTCATAATTTTCAGAAATTATCTCAAGAACACATATTTTCAGTTTAGGAGAATATTTTCTTGATTTCAAAAGAAGAAAGAAAGCTCTTAGAAAATCCTCATCAAGCTGAAGTTCTAATATCTCATCCCTCAAAATAGCTAGTGATTGTTCTGGGAAATTATCTTGAATTGGGAGAACATAATTATCATCATACTGATCATATTTAGGCAAATCATCAGAAGAAGGAATGTCATCAATTATAAACAATGGATCAGCAGATTTTTCTTCCAACAATCCTAATATATCTTGATTAGATTGGTTGCATTCTGTTCGAAAATCATTGTTTTGTTTAATAGGCGTGATATCAAGCAATGTGCCTTTTTGGGAAGGTAGAATAACATGAGCATCAACTTGTTCTTCTGTCCCTTCATGGATAAAAACTTTTGTACATTCATCAACATTAGAAGAAGTAGAAACAATTTCTTCATTATGTAAATATTTTGAGGATGGTTGCATGTTTAGAAGCAAATTGATTTCTTCTTTGGTGAGGGGGGGTGGGAATCTCTGAATTCTTAGATTGAAATGACAATTGTTTTTTCTCTTATCTAAAAATTGATCATGAGGTTGAATATTTTCTTTAACTCCATTCAAAACATTAAATGAAACATCATTTGTTAATACAGAGGGGCTTTGTGGATCTTGATTCATCTCCCGATCTATTTCATCTTTGTTTAACTCCTCCTGATTATTATGACATTTAAGTTGAGAATGAAAGTTCTGGACTTCTTCTAATAAATCTTTAGGATGCCAATTTTCAAAATCTTCATCAATATTTTTAAGGTAATGTATGAGATCTTTAGCTTGATCACAACAATTTTCAGCTAATGATAAAGATGAAATTTTTTTTTTGTAATGCTCATAAAATACCTTGTGAAAATCCTTTAAAGAAAATAAACTAGCAGGTTTGAGAGCTTCATACCATTCCCTTGCTTTTCCTTCTAAGGTTGCCATGAATATTTTCATGAGGCAATCCTCATGCCAATCACCCTTCAATGTCGATGAGTGTATATGAAATTTAATGAGATGTAACAAAGGATCATCAATATTCTCATCTTGAAATATGGGCAGATTGTACCCCAATTTACCTTTGGTAGTTTGTGTGGAAATCCAGGTATGTGATCTCTGCTCGTGGGATCATATCTTCATTTTATTATTGGGTCATCTTGGAAATTATTACATAATGAAAGGCCATTGTGCTCCTTCTGACAAGTTAGATGTTGGTGTCCGTGTTTGTGATTTGGCAAAATCAAAGACAGAACAGCATGAGAGCAATCTTAGAGTTCCGGGGGATCTAGTCCTCACATTCTCCCGAGGAGAGGATCTCTCAGAAATATTTGTTTGCAAAGGTTTATCTTGTTTGCTGGTTATGGATTTTAGACTAGTTATTACGTGCAGATGTTTGTTTGGTTGGGTTGAGTTGATACAACAGAATATGAAAGGTCTAGGAAAGATAGACAGAAAGAAGAAATATCCGGTTCATTGGGCAATGGAGTCAAAATAAGATCGTGACAAACTCTTCAAGGGATATGGGATATCAAAGGGCAAATCTAACTTGGCCACAGGATCCTTTGTTTTGGAATGAGATGGACATTAATGGTTTGGAAAAAGAAATTTAATTCTCAACAAAGGGAACTTGAGAAACATGACTTATCAATAAAGAGATATTTGATAAACAGGGCTAACCATAAATTCTACAAACATTCTTTAAGCAAATAATGATTTCAAGACAACTTCTAAAATGAAATCTAAGATTTGGGGAACACCCTATTTCCTCAAAGATCTTATTTTAAAGGATTTAGAAAACATAAAAGATTCACTGATAGTTGCATTCATAGAAGAGGGAACACCTAAATAACATCTGTGTTTGCAACTATAAAGACCTTCAAAACAACTCTTTAAGCAGGGGCAAAGGGTAAGATCAAAACCGACCTCTTTGGTTAACTTAAGACAATGGTACTTCGAAGGGAGACTTCAATAACGGCTTTCAAGTGATGGCAGACAAGCAGGGAGAACCATAACATGCTGAAACCAACTATTTGAGCTATCAAGGAAATAAACGAGCATGAAGACTAAAGAGAAGTTTTAAAGCCTCTAAAATACTTTAGCAGAAGAAAACATAAAACAGTGAAGGGTGAACAGGTCTAAGGTGCTTCCAGAAGTCATTTCTTAGCCTAAAACTTTCAGCCTACTGTAGTAAGAAATTATGAAACATAATGAAAACAAGGGAAAAACATTTAACAGTTCAGAGCACTTCACCAACAGCCAAGCTCATGGATCCAATGATAGAGCCTTCTCAGGAATAGACATGCAATGGCATCATCAAGACATCCAAGACTCCAAATTATTTTCAACTTCAACAGACTTGTATATTTATTTCAGAGAGTTTCAATATTACAACTTGTGATCAAACAGCAACCAACAATTTCTCATCTTCTGTAGAAGTATTTATAGGAAGATGAGGAGGTGATCTGAGAAAATATCTCTCAGGATAATTAATACAGGTTCAAGACTTCTCGGCCTTTTGAGGGGCTCGATGAAGAAGTTCACAGGTGGAACGCTGTATTAACTGTTTTACATTTATGGATTAAGCTCGGTGGGAGCTTTATTTGACTTTGAAGCTTTATGTAATGTTTGGAGTAACTCCGCAGATATTTTCTGCATTGATTTTTTTGCAGAAGTAACTCCATGACTGCGCTGGAGGCGAATATCTGGTTTTCTTCAATAACTTCGGCCTCTGTTTGAAAGGTTTGAGGCGACAGGTGGCTTGGTGGTAGTTGAGGAATCAATTTGCCTCAAGATGTGGCGGTGGAGGCTTTCCGTCTGATAAAACACTTTAGGTTTTCTTTAAACTGTGTTTAATTCGGGAATTAGGCTCTAGATAAGCATTCTTAGCCGAAATTCCCATATCTGTCTTCAATCCTCCATTCTTCTGTACTATGTTCTTCAAAACTGATACTCTTTAACTGTTTTGAATTTAAAACAGTGTCTTGCCGATGTGCAGGGCCGCGCAGGCCATTTTACGTGTTATTAATGCTCATGAAACATTAATAAACCATTGAATAGGGCCTGCGGATGGTTTCCTTTGGTAGATCATGGGCGCAACAATCGTCATTCTCGCCTTCGACGTTTCTTTATAATACACAGAAAACCATTGAAATTACCTGCAACAAAACACAACAATTAAGAAATCCTGCGTTTTTTGGGTTTAAACTGCTTCAGATGGCGGGGAAGGAGCGAAGCCGTTGGATGAAGGCAACCAACGGTGGAGATCTGCGCAAAGAGGCAAAAGAGGAGCGGGGGGAAGAAAAAGGTGGGGTGAATCTGGGCCGTCCGATCTAGACACGTGGACGGTCCAGATTCAATCGAAGGATCTCAATCGGAGGTGACAGAGAAGGGGAGGCGATTAAAAATAAAACTCCGATGCGATTGCGCAATCGGGAGGGGAGAGGCGATTAAACGATAGCCGTTGGATCCGAGGATTAGATCAACGACGGGGAGCGAATCGGAGGAAAAGAAATCGGGGAAAAAATAAATGCATGCGGGCCTAATCGCAATCGAAACTTCGGGCCCAATCGCAATCGAAACTTTGGGCCTGGTCCTTTCGATCAACTCTTTGAAAATTTCCCGATTACGATTGGGCGATTGGTCTTTTCGATTAACCCATTAAAATATTAAACACGTGACTTCAAGCTTTTAAGTTGAAACTTTGGATAAGCGGGTTATTGGGTTTTATAAAGGAAAAAGCAGAACAGAAATGAAAATTTACAATGTTTTAAGCGCCGGAGGCAGGCTTAGGGTTAAATGAAATAACAATATGATCTGCGGTCTAGGACAAAGGGGTTGATCGCAATCGATGTTTTGAAATGGTTCATAAACATGCACACTTGAATCTTTTCGATTCGATCAGTGCTTCATGGGTTTGGCGCCTGGTTTTTATGATGAGGGCGTATTGGGGAAGTGGTTTAGGGCTTAGCCCAAGGGGCTTAGGTCCATAAAAAGACTTGTATTTTTATGATTTTTCACGGTTTTTTAATGGAAACAAAGGGTGCCGAAAGGGTTAAAAAGTGAGTTTTTAACCACGGGAAGGGTGATTTATGAAGGGAAGAAAGGAAAAGATGAATAATAGAGGAAAAATATGGAAAAAGGGAAAGGAAAAGAAGGTTAATTTCGAGTGGGAGAAAGGGAAAAGGGATGGCTTTGCAGCAGTTTCCTCTTTGTATTTCAGCAGAAATTTCAGAGTATGAGATGAGAACAGCAATGAGGATTTTGGACAGAGGCATGAGGCCTACAAGGAGTCTTCAAGAGCCAACAATTTTTTAGTGATAAAATTTGTTCCTTGGAGGCTCCAAAAAAGATCTTAGCCACCATTTGGTATAACAAAATATTATAGGGTGGCTAACAAGATCCTTATATAAAATACAATACAATATTGAAAAACTTTCTTAACGAGAAAGAACATAATGTCTTGGATTAAGATCCAAGTTGAAAGCCTGATCTTTCCATATTGTTCTTCTAGGTTCATTCCTCCAGTGGAATCTTGATTGTGAAATTGGTGTGGAGTCGCCAGGTGGATGATTTTAACCTTTATGTGTCTCATCACTTTCCACCATCATAGATCAGATCTGAACCTGTAAAATATTTCTGAAGAAAAGGTTAGTTTCCCTAGTAGAGTTGTCATTATATTACCCACAACCTTTAAACTTAATCTTAAAGTAGAAAAGATATGTTTTAAAAATCTTCCTCTAAGATTAAACTTAAAACTAGAGAGTGGTTAGTCCCCAATATAGTCGCCAGTATGTTATCACCCTAGTAATTCTCAGGTTGTGGGATGAGGATTTAAAGTTGAAGAAAACGAGGGGTAACCAAGAACCTCTTTTGAAATTCAGGATCTAGCCTTCCCAAATTCCGAAGAGGGATCTCTCTTCAAGATTTAGCTTGATTTTTGTTATAAGATTTTAGGCTAGGTATGATTGGACAATTGGTTTGTTTTGAAATTTTTGTGGGAATAAAATGTACTTCAAGGTAAACCACAGAGGGATATACCAGACCATTGGGCTATGGAGTCAATTTCTTGGCAAGCAGAGCTAGGAAATAAGGTCAAAAGAGAAAATGTACTAACGGCAGGGTAGATGACCTTCAAAGGGTTTTGAATAGGTTTTTTGATGAAATGACAAGATCTGAACAAAAGGGAAATTAAGAATCCTTAAGTTACAGAAATGAGGATGAAAGAAAGGGGTCAAACAGGGACTAAGAGCATTTAAGAATTCTTAAGTTCGGTTATCAGCAGAAAACATATCAATGAATAACTAATAAAAAACAGGGAGCTTTTAACACTAATCCTGTATAAATCTCCTAGTTAATAATTTAAAACAGAAAACATGTAAATGTATGTATGGAACTTAGAAAGATAAACAGTGAAAACAGGGAAATACTTGACTTATTTGATCAGCACAAGAATCCTGAGTTATGATGTCTGTTTGACTTAGTTCTAGTCTGCTGCTTTAAAAATCGACTCACACAAACTCCAATGTATTCAGCAAAAATGTCTATAGTAGTCTTGACAAATTTTATTCCACCTAAAATACTTCAAGGAGTGAAGTATTTTTACAAATTCTAAACTAGAATATCTTGAAAAAAATATCAAGATTGGTTTACAAATATCTCCAACTAGATTACATAAATAGAACTTAATTAAAGGAAACTCAAAACTAATGCATATATTTGGCACTATTTTCTATCGATAGGTGATGACAAAGAGGAGAATTCGAATTTGATCCAACTCCTACTTGATGATGAGGCATCCAAGTCATTAATTGATTATTTTCTTTGTACATTCTGCTCCAGCAATTTTGCAAATTGGGGTCCAATGATACCTTTTTATTTCTCAATCCGAAATAGATATGTAAAAAGTGAAATAGGTTATTGTGGATGAATATGTTGGTGAGATAAACCTCTTTCCGTTTCCGAAAATTACTCTCAAGCTATGCAAAATAGGCTCTACAAAAAGAAGTGTAAAACAGAGTTTGACAGAGTCTGAAAAATAGGTTGTAAAGATGCACATGTATCTCTTGTTCTGTAATACCTGGGAAAAAAAGAGAGATATTTTTTTGTAGAGGGGTACCTTAGGAACAAAAACCTCCTTCAGTTTTTTAAGATGTATTTCCTATTGGCTACAATCTTCTCTGCAACATGATGAATTAACAGGAATGTTCTGCAAAAAGTGCTCTGCAATATTGTTTACTATTTCCCAATCCATAATGGATGTTAGAAAAATGAGAGAGGTTTTTTTAGATGGACCTATTAATAACATAAGCATCCTTCCATTTTTCAAAATTCATCTTTGATTGGTCACAATATTTTCTGCAAAACAATGAATTAAACAGGAAATTTGTGCAAAAAATGTCCCTTCTTGCTCTTTTTTTCATCTTTTCACCTTTCTGTTCTTTTAACTATTTTACTTTCACTTTGGATAAAATTCATTGTTGGTGAAAGTATTTTCATCTCTTTTTACCATTTACTGCCTCTGTATTTGCTTTTACTATTTACCTTTGACTGCTCTTGTAACTTTGTTTTAACTTTCACTCTGAATTTTACCTGATACACTTTAACTCTGATGCTCTTTGACTTTTCTGTTTTCAATGTCATTGTGAATTCTGATTTCACTTTTACCATTCACTGTGCAAATTTCATCATTCTGATCTCTCTGACTTGATTTTATTTTTTCTTTGTATACAAACTGTTTGTTGAATGAAGCTTTTGATTTAAAATCTGAGAATTCGGAGCAAACAATTTTTTCAACTAGTATTGAAACTCATGGCCCAATTTCTTATTCTGATAATAACCTGCAAAAATCAAACAATTTGTTAATGAAATATAGGTCTGCAGGGAGGTGATTGAAGGCTTTTTTGAAAGTCCTATGGAATGGGATCTGTCTGTGGAGGTTTTAACTCTATTTTTTAGGCATTCTTAGGCTTACTTCTACAAGATTAGATTGTTTGCAAGAGTAATTTACTTTAACAGAGGGATAATTGAGCAAATATGGCTAACGATAATCTCTTTTGAGTTTTCTTTGCTCAAATTAGGCTTCTGAGAGATGAAAGCTAGGCTAAGACAGGAAACAGGGTTTCCTGAATGGTACAAATGTGGAAAAGAAATATTTTAATCAATCTGTAGGCCTTTACACTTCTTCTGTGTTCGGAATTTGTTTTCAAAAAGAGACTGCAAAATGAGGATTTTGGCTTTAAAGGGGTTTACAGATGATTCAAGCTTCTTTAATTCGCAGGTAATTTGATTCTTTGACAGGGTTTCTGAAGCTTCTGTGCTCAAATT
The DNA here is from genome assembly GCA_034641835.2 of Pinus albicaulis. Taxonomy (NCBI): domain Eukaryota; kingdom Viridiplantae; phylum Streptophyta; class Pinopsida; order Pinales; family Pinaceae; genus Pinus; species Pinus albicaulis. The sequence continues at coordinate 432,824,198 of CM076575.1, read as the reverse complement.
TGGACTTTGTTTGATTGGTTGGAGCCGGAACAGTGTGCTTTTTTATGTCGACAGTGTATCTTCAGTTTAAACTGGATCTTTGACAGTGGTAAATTTCAACTTCGAGGCTTATACATTGGTCAACATAGGCTCTAAATTATTTAAAATAGTTGGGGCAGGAGTTGAATCAGTAGGGAATGCAACAAACTGATATAATAATGATATCTTAAAGTTTAACCTTAAAAAATCATCATATTCAGCATTAATTACAAGTTTATTAAAGGCGGGAGGTGGATTTGGTTTTTCGATTGTGAAAAAACGCTGGTTGTTTTTGTGTTGGATTTGCATGGTAAATAGTTTTAACCTTTTCGAACGTGATCGTATCAAAATTTGACACGTCGCATTGGGTGGTATTCAAAAACAACTTTTATCGCATAATTTTTCATAAACTTTGCCCGATCACTTTTGTTATGCGATATTGAATATACGCCGTCGGATTTGATCGCACGATGCAAACGGTTGGGATGCATCGGAAAGTTGCGGGGTAAGGAAAGGTGGGACCCGGGTTAAATATCAACCATTGATTTGATAAGCGAAGATCTACGGTCATGTTTTAATGCGATGGGGAATGGTGGGGCATGAGGCCAAATGATCGTCGGATTGGAAATATAAGGATGATCGAAGGGTTGGGAATGAATGCTAGGGTGCATAGTTATTTGATGAAGTTTATGTATAAAATGAGTTTATACATAGAAAGGGGCAGGTTATAAATGTTTAAACAAGGTTTAATACTTATATGAAACATGAGGTTTCACATATTGTGAAGGGGAAAAGGCTTAAGACAAAAATAAGCTTAGGCTTTTTAACCTTGGGTTAAGGGTAATCGAGGAAGGGTACAATGATGTAAGTATTTTTGTGCGTTATTTTAAATACACAGAATGTAAATAAAATGCGCTTTTTTGTATTATTTAAACTTTATTATATAGTTTTAGACTGCACAGGAGTATAAAAACCATAGGGGGAAGGGGTATATTTTTATAGGTACTTTTATCTCAAAGGGGTAATTTCGGGATGTTATTTCAACATGTGATTAATATTTTTGACACAAAAGCATATAATAAGGGGGTTTTTTGGGATATTTAAATAAAAGGGAGTTATATTAATAGGAATTGGATATTTTATAGGGAGTTAATAAAATAGTTTAAGTGTTAATATGAAAAGGGACAATGAATACTCAAAATTTCATAAATAAAACTAAGGAAAGTGAAAATTGGAGTAAAGCTTCATTTTCATAATTCATTCACTTTTACTTAGTATATCATGTTTTTTGAGGGTTTTATACATTGTAAAATGGGGGAAGTTAATTAAATGGGCCTTTATGTAATATTTAAGCAAGAAAAGAGTTCTTACTTATGAAGTAAAATGGTGATGAATGCATGGAGGGGTAAATGATGAAAAATTCTGGGATTAATATAGAAACTTAACATTTTCAACTAGTCAGTCATTAGGCCTTGGGTCCAGTCCCAACAGAAGTCGAGGAAATGCCTTGAGCCTATTTTAATGATAGTTTATAATATCAAATTGCTATGGGAAGGGGAAATTATTTATTTATAGCCTGGCGAAATATATTTACAATGATGTTTCCCACCTTCTTCTACCTACCCAGTCATTATCTTCTAACATTTTTTCCTTCTATTTTAATCAGGTGCATTTGAACTAGCAACCTTACAACATTTTATTCTTTCTGAAAGCAGTAAAATATCTAATTCTACACTTATTTCAACCAAGAATCTAGATTAAAGTACTGTTGGATTCTTTTATTTTCTACCTAAGTAATGAATCGCCATGATTAAACTGTATGACAATTGTTTATTCTCTATCTACAACATTTGAAATTAAAAAATGACGAGTCAAGATTAAATTGTTCAACTCATCACAGATTATGGAATTTATTGACACTCTTCCATAATCAACTGCAAAAAGTAATAGTAGTGGCATTTAGACTTTCACACTTTCGTGTTTTATTCATCTTTTTTCTTTTGGAGTATATTATTTTTTCTAAGTCATTTGATTTTTATTTTAAGACTTTTTTACCCTCTTTTAGACTGCATCTGATCCTGCTCCTACTTCCGAAATTAATGTCATGTCATTTGACAAAGGCAAAGGTGACCAGCAACCAGGAAGTAAGAAAAAGGGGAAATCAAAGAAAAAACAAACTTCTAACCCGCAGGAAAGATCATTTGATCAACCGTCTGGACCTCAGAAACCTTGTTATCCATGCATAATCTGTAATGAGGAACACTTTGTTAGGGATTGTCCTCACCGCATTGAAGTCTCAAAAATCATCAAAACTTCTAATGTGTCAGCTGTGTTGACAGACCAATTTCCAAATCCGGACACAAATATGGTTGCTACGGATCCAACTCCTAGTTCCCAAGTGTTAATGTTATCTGCCACAAAACCTTCAATAGATATTTTGGTGTCGACACGAAATAAATATTATTGTAGTCCGGCCACTGATCAACGTACTACCTCGACAATGAATCCATCTACAGAATCAGTGCCACCTACTACTATTCCTGAATTGACAATCAAGCCACCAAAGGGAGTAATTCATAAATCAACATATAATCCTCAAGCATGAGCTGCACAAAATTATAATATAGTTGAAGATTTGGCTCAATCCCCTTTAGCTATGTCTACTCTTAAGGTATTACAAAATTGTCCCTCCCAAAAAAAGGCTTTATTTTCGTCTATTGGTGGAATTGATCCCACTGATTCTAATCTTGTCGTCTTTAATCATATGGGCTATGTACCGCAATTACCAGCAGAATTGGCATTCTCCATATAGGTAAATATTCTCAATCACCTTGTTCATCGCACTATTATTGATGAGGGAGAATCTACATGCATTATGTCTCTAAACTGTTGGAAGTCACTTGGCTCGCCGCGCTTATCACAATCATCAATGAAGTTAAAGGAATTTGATGGACGTAGATATAAACCTTGTGGTATTATTAATAACCTGCATGTTGAACTAGGGGGAAAACAATGAATATTGATGTTGAGGTTGTTGACGAACCCCTTGACTATAATATTTTACTTGGAAGGCCATGGGTATATGCGATGACTGCTATTGTTTCTACATATTTTAGAATGATTGCCTTTCCACATAAAGGTACAATTACAGTCATTAATCAACTATCCTTCTTTGCCTCTACTTCCCAAGTAACTAGAAGTGTTCTGTTTGTTCACATACCCCAACTAGAACTTCAGAACATTGGTGTAGGACTCTTAAAGGATTCCACTCTCATGGGAACCTTTGCATTACCGTCGCCAGCGACGTCGGGAGAAATTGCAAGCATAGAGACCTACTACATGATCTCTTCCACTCTATCTGGCTTAAGGAAGAGTACGGGTGATTCTGATATTTCTACGTTGGATGAGTTTCTACCGCCCAGCCCTATAGCAATCAATCTATCTAGCTTGGGAGGAAAATCTGAAATCAACATCGCCGAGTGTTTGGGTTGATCATTCATTAGATTTTGGTACTCCACCTGATCCATTTTCCTCAACGTTCTTGACAGATGAGAATATTTTGGAAACTATGATGTCAGAAGGAGAACCATGGTAATATTATCATCATTGTTCCCATCTTCCTAATTATGAAGAAAATAATCTTATTGAACTATATCACCCATCCATCAAAACTTTCTTTTCGAATTCTTTTCCCATTAATGCAATCGATTCCGAATGAAATATTTCAAATATCGAAGAAACGATTTCTATCGATATTTCGACCAAACCTAGCGTTATAGAGAATATTCATGTTGATGTATCTTGTTCTCCATCAAATCTTTAATAATATCACTCTCTTTTTCGTGAATTTCATGACGTATTTGCTTGGTCTTACGAGGAAATGCCAGGCATAGATACTAGTATAGTTGAACACACTATTAATATGTATCCTGATGTCAAACTAGTGCGTCAACGGCTTCATCCTATTCATCCAAAGAAAGTCACTACCATCAAAGCAGAAGTTGAAAAAAATTTGCGTGATGGTTTCATTTACCATGTTCCGCTAACTGAGTGGGTTTCCAATATCGTTCCTGTCATGGAAAAACAAAGAACCATTAGATTGTGTGTTGATTATCAGGATGTTAATCAGGCTTTTCCAAAAGACAACTATCCTACTCCCTTTATCGACCAGATTATTGACGATTGTGCTGGATGCGAAATCTTTTCGTTCGTGGATGGATTTTCTGGCTACAATAAAATCAATATCTGCCCAGATGATCAACATAAGACAACATTCATTTGTCCCTGGGGCACATTCGCTTACAGGAAACTCCCATTTGGTTTAAAGAACACTGGGGCTACTTTTCAGAGAGCAATGGATTATGCTTTCAATGACATCAAGCACATTGTTCAACAATATCTAGATGATTTACCAACACATTCACAAAATCAGACTGATCACCCAATGCATTTGAGAGCCATTTTCTTACACTGTCGACACTACAAAATACGCCTCAATCCACATAAATGTGTGTTTTGTGTTGGTTCTGGTAGTTTGCTTGGATTCGTAGTCTCAAAATAAGGGATTCAAATCGACCCTTTGAATGTTCAGGCCATTCTTGATTTTCCTGCGCCATCAAACTTACTTCAGATACAGAAACTTCAAGGAAAGGCTAACTTCCTAAGGAGGTTCATTCCAAATTATGCCGAAATGGCTAAAGGATTTACTCGACTATTGAAAAAGGGGGTTCCCTTCCATTGGGACCAAGTTGTGCAAGCTTCTTTTGATGCTGTCAAGGATCATCTTGTCCGAGCATCATTAAAGTATCCTCCTAATTATCAAAACGATTATTTTCTATATATCACCGCAGCCGAAACGACCATTGCTATGGTATTGGTCCAAGTAGAAGATGGAATTGAACATCCGATCTATTATTTGAGTCGTAATATCAATGATACGGAAGTTAAGTACTCATACGTAGAAAATATTGCCTTGGCAGCTGTTCAAGCTGTCTAAAGACTTCGACATTATATCCTGCTCTGAAAAATAACACTATTTTTAGATTGCAACCCCATGACTTACATCTTATCACGTCAATTTCTTGGGGGCAAATATTCAAAATGGATTTTCATTTTGTAGTAATTTCATTTAGAATTTATCAAATCCAAGTCAAAGAAGTCTTTAGTTTTGGCTAAGCTTCTCTCTGACCTTCCCTCTGATAGTACTGGAACTACATCAGAACCATCAATTCCAGACGAGTCCCTGTTTCTAATCGGATCATCTGATCCTTGGTATGGGTATTTCATGATTTCTCTCCAAACCCAAACTTTTTGACCTAATACCTCTCGCTCTGAACAGCGACGTATTCGATACCAAGTCAAAGATTATCTGGTCGTCGGCAATACACTTTATCGTCATGGTGTCGATACCATTTTAAGGAGGTGCCTCACTCGTGAGGAGGCCGAAAAAGTGTTAAATGATTGTCATGTTGGGGCTTGTGGTGGACACTTATCTGGATATGCTACCGTGCAGAAGATACTCCACGCTGGTTACTTTTGGCCTACTATTTTCCAAGATTGCATCCTCGCAGTCAGAATTTGTCATGCATGCTAGATTTTTATCCTAAAATCCTCAAACCGCCAACGCCAATGCATCCTGTTGTCTCTACTGGACCATTTACGAAATAGGGTATTGACTTCATGACCTGTAACTCTCCTTCGTCTGGGGGGCATGGTTATATTATTGTCACAGTCGACTATTTTACCAAATGGGCCAAAGCGATTCCTACATTCAACAACACTAGACAAACAGCTACTTTGTTTTTCTTTAACCACATTATTGCACGGTTTGGGGCCCCACAAGATATAGTTACAGATCATGGGAAGCATTTTCGCAACCACATGATGTCTGAATTGACTACCAAGTTAAGATTGTCACGTGATAATTCTACTCCTTATTATCCACAATCAAATGGAAAAGTTGAGCCTATTAACAAAATTCTTAAATGAATGCTTCAACGAATGATAGGAGTTTGCAAAAGAAACTGGCATCTGATCCTGTACTCCGCCTTGTGGGAATATCGAACCTCGGTGAGAAACGCAACCGGATTTACTCCTTTTCAATTGGTGTATGTTCTGGAATTTATCTTACCAATCCAATGTGAAATATCATCGTTAAAACTCGCAATAGACTTGTTACCTGACACCTCAAAAGAAGAAGCGTGTCTCCTTAACCTCATCCATCTTGATGAAACGTGTCGTGAAGCCCAATTGGCCAACAAACCACATAAGAGATGTATAAAGGCGCAATATGACAAAAATGTCCAGCCTCGTATTTTCTCAGAGGGCGACTTGGTCCTTATTTATGATCAAGAAGATGATGTAATAGGTACAGGGAAATTTGAGCCGTTATGGCATGGCCCCTATATTGTCAAAAGAGTTCTTGCTAAAGGTGCCTATGAGATAGTTGATTACGACGTAATTCCATTGGCACAGCCTAGAAATGGGTTGTATTTGAAACGTTACTATGCTTAATCATGAGCGTGGTAATTTATTTTATTATATTGTATATATGATGTTGATTTGCATTCACTATCTTAATTAGTTTTTTAGATTTTTCTTGACGTTAGTAATCCGCTTTACATTTCATTGCAGATGTTTGAATCTTCGGAACCATTTGTTGGATATGTTGATGGTGCTAGTCATAGTACGTAGAATCTATCCTCTGCAGTGTGGGCCATTTTCACTCCGAACGGCGAGTTAGTGAGCTTTCAAGGGATTTGTATTGGTAGATCGACGAACAATATCGTTGAGTATAGTGCGTTCATCAAAATTCTCTCTGATGACATTTCATTTGGTATTAACCGCATAATCATAAGGTTAGACTCACAGCTTGTGGTATTACAACTTACTAGTGTTTATACTGTTAGAAATCCAACACTTCTTAGATTGTTCCTATGAATTTGACTTTTGGAAAGACATTTTGATTTTATTCAATATCAACACATTTCCAAAAATTTGAACACATTGATTGATTCATTAGCTAATCAAGTTTTAGACAGACATTTGCGACATATGTAAAGAAAACATTCACATCATTGAATAGGATTGCGCATTAAACATAGGAAAAACTATGAAATCATATAGATAGATAGTTATAAGTTTTTACAAAATTTGTGCCTAAGACACATTGATCATCTGGCCTCAAAATGTATGCAAAATTTCATAAGTAAACTAGTGGTGCTCGTGGTAACATGCTATAAATCTAGCTATCCTACGAAGTAACCGCATCCAACGGTTGGGAACCCCAATAGTGTGTCACTGTAGTCGCATAGGAATCTCTTAAATCCAGAAACCTAGAATCTTGAAGGTCAAGCCTTCTATGTGTTGCTGAAGCTCAGTCAGAGTCTCAGCCAGATCAAGATCCTGAAGGATTTCTCTCCCAAAAGCCCTCTCTACAGGCACATCTTCTTCGCGCTCTGGTTCCACTACTGGTTGAACGCGACCAACATCTGCATTACATCAAACATTTATTTTAGTCTTGGAAATAAATCAAAACACAAAAACATTGTATAAACCTTAGAAAAATCAAAAAACATGGTCAAAACATTCTTACCTATTGCACCCCACTAAGCGCCTTCTGGTAGTGCTAGATCTGGATCTCTTCGAAAATCGACGCCTGCGTATGCATACTCATCGATGGCGACAATCTGTCGCTAGAACTAGGCAAAGAATGCAGTAGAGAAAACAACAGTAAATTGGCTAGCATGCCGACCCATGAGTTCTACCCATCTCTGCATCCGAGGATCTCTAGGACTAGCTATATCTAGTGTCACATGTTTTGGCTGCATCAATGGAATCCGTTCCAAGGCGAAGGATGTAAGGATAGAACCATAACTGAAATTCTTCTTCCTTCCTCCCTTTGCTTTGTTCAGTTTTTCCTTTATCTGAGATAGAACAGCTTCAGACCAGTTGAATATTGTTGGCTCCATACACTCTAGTGCATACTACATATATGATCTATTCACTACATGGAGTGTAACGGTGCCGGCAAGTTTAGCGATTGTGAAAAGGATAGTCCTAAAAGGAAAATCTCTGACATCCCAAATGTTTATTTTTCCATATTTGCTAGGTTCTGCCCCTAGATAGCAATACTGCAGAATATAATGCCTCATTGTCTCTCCTCCAACGGTAGACCTTGTGAGAGAAATGGGCAAACCTCTCCTCGACAAACCTATGAGAAAATACACATCCTCTACTATTATAGGAACCACTTGGTTCTTAATATGAAATGCCTCTATCGCTGGATCCCATGCTCGAACTAAGAACTCCAAGAGCTCTATTTGTTGCCTCATCCCACAATTTGAAGTACTTAAGAAGTCCACAATCTCTTAGGGCTCTTACAGTACCCAGATCATTCAAGGAAATCATATCTTGTTCTTCATGTTCTCTTTCCCTCCATGTAGTCGTCATTATAATCTGATGGAAACCTAAAACAAAACCATGAGATCCATTAGATTCCATTTATTGCAAAAAACTAGATCAATTTTGGGCATAGTAAGAAAATCAAAAACTTAAATTGCACCCAACGCACTCCCTAACAAGAGACAGTGCGTTGCACATGCAAGTACACTTCACTGTACCTACTATGCAACACAGATTTCGACATTCAGGGGTGTGTTGCCCTCATTTTTGGCAGAATTTACCCTAGGGGCCTTAAAACCCTAAAAATTTGTAGAAATTGAAAATGAAATGAATACCAAAGGGAAGAGGAGGTTCATGGCACCAAGCAGCGGCGAAATCTATCCACATAAATGATCGCAATCAGCTGCTGAAGTTTGGGGGCGAAATCAGGTTCAGAGCTCCAAAATACAAATGGTAACTATGGAATGGTAAAAATGAATAGTGAAACTACTTTTAAATAGTCATTTAATTATTTGCAAGTTGAATTTATTTCTATGACTATAGTTTTATTATGTTTTTATCATGAAACAGGTATTTTTAATCCATTTTATGTTGTTCTGAACAAGAAATACAACTGATGAATAGATTAGTCATGCAGATTTATTTCAAAGAATGACTTGACCACAAAGCATACTTTTTCTCCTTATTTTTGAGCTTTGTTAAAAATGAAAAAGGATTTGAAGCGCACTTTTATCTCTTTTTCGAGCTTCTATAACAGCGAAAAAGGAACCCCTAGAATCTTCTTTCAGCTCTTTTCAGACTCCGATAATGTGAAAAAATTGCTGAGCACTTGTCTTTTCGAGCTCGTAAAAGTAAATGAATTGATATCTACTCAGTATAAGTTTAACCATTTTCCGGACTGAGATAGATTATTTACGAAAAAAGAATACCTTGGTTAAACATAACCAAAGAGGTTCTCTCAGATATTATTTTACACTTTTTCGGATCTGAGAGACAAATTTACGAAAAAAATACTTATGGAGTTTTCTTTCGTCCACTTTTTAAAACTCTCTAAATATGAAAAAGCACTGGGCTATCACTATCATTAAGCTCGTTAAAACATAAAATAGCGACAGGCTTATCGATCATGGCAAGAATCGAGTTTCATTCATCACTAGACTCGTTAAATTATTAAATAGAGATACTTTATTCACCCAAAGCATTGAATTATAGATCAAGCAAATGTTATCCTCCTCAAGCTTGTTAAAAAATAAAGAGGTACTAGTCGACAATTGACCGAGGAAAATTTGGGAAAAGTGAGCAAAATTTATTTATGGTAGCAAGTCGCTCTTGAACATGACACTTCCTTCACTCCATGTCTGTGATTGTTTGGGTTGGGTAATCATCTTAACGGTTCATTCACACCTATGGTTCATCATACCTTCACTTCGTTTTTGGGTCAATGCTGCCAACTCATCACAGTGTCGCCAATATGTTCAAGAGAAGTCATCCAATGAATAAACTCATCCTTCTGCAATAATCGTAAACCTTTATTCTCATGACCGTCATCCCTGAAAATTGATATATCAAGTCATTCCCTTGTTTCAGAAATCAGTAACTCCCGTTTCGCAATAAGGTGACTTCATGTCGACAACAAATCAATATCAAGGAAGTTCACTTAGAAACATCAGATTCCAGTACCATGAGGCTTGTTACAGCATCAACAAGATCCTCGCTTCCGGACCTTTGAAAGAAATATTTTGTTTTTCGTTCGACATCAAATCATCTATTCACGCCTTACAAAATGTACTGCAGTACCTTGAGGGAAATTTTCATTAATGGTGGTTCTCTCGCGTTTTTTAACAGCCCACATCATTGGTTGGTAATCAAATGTAATATTCCCTTTTCGGGAATATTTTTAGAACACAGTAAACTCTAACCAAAGATGGACTAGGAGGGCTTTTACCAGATATTTCACCCCTGAGAGAGGATGAGATCTGGAGGTTATCTGGCCCTTTCCAGACTATGTCTAAGAGTGTGGAGAAAAACACAACAAGTGGTACATAAATCTAAATGCAAAGGGAAGAAATAACAGTTTGCAGACATTCAATAGAGTGTGTATCAATCATGCACAGATACTCAAGACACAAGAGAACACTGAGCCATTTTATTAATCTGATAAATATAGAGGAGTACAATATATGATCAAGCGATGGCACCTAAACTTGCACAAGCAAGTTAAGATCTATTCTCAGAAGTCTGCGTGGAATGTCTGTGTTACAAATCTGCGTTCCAGTCGCTAAGAATGGTTGTCCCGAGATTTCTCCTTATGGATCTATGCTTTCTTCCAATTGATCCCGCCTCCACAGTCTGGGATCTACAATAATACGGTCACCCGCTGATCCAGAAATTTCCCCAATAGATGCGTTGTTACGCTCAATATTCTATCCAAGATCATCCCAGAATACAATCGGAGCTTCCCAATTACGGACTGCGTCCTCCTGCGCAGTCAATAAATGCGTTGCTTATCCACCGATGCTACGTAGTTTATAAACACGCTGCTCTTCCACAATTACAGCATATCGATCCTCCTACAAAATAATGACGAGTCTACCTCACCTGAGCAGGCACTCGAAGTCCCCTAGGGCTGAGGGCGAGATCTCCGAACGGAGACACTCAATGCGCTAAACAGCGCTGCAGGTAGGCTAAATAGCCAGCGTGCTTGATAGTCGCAATGACGAGATTCAAAAGCATAAATTCTCCATGATCTCGAATGAGGAAATTATCTTCTTTATATAGCGTTGGTCGCTCTCGAATCCTACGGCCGCCTCAACCCACGATACCACAGTAATATTCCTTTGCTGAGTACGTCTCCACCCATGATACCATGGTAATACCCTCTTGCTGTGTGCCCAATTCGACCCTCCTTAATTACCACGTGCATCTTATTTTAGAGTGATTCGTGGTCCCTTTACTCACGTTTATTCATAAGCTAGAAAAATTGACCAAAATTGAATATTCCAATTATCCATTGCTAATTGGGAATATTACAATATCCCCCGGCAGAATGTTGCTTGTCCCCAAGCAACTGTAGTGATGGATGCTGCAAGATTTTCTCATTCTCCCAAGTAGCATCCTCATCTAGTAATTTCTTCCACCTCACTAAGAACTCCCGGATTGTCCTGTTCTGCAACTGCCTTCCCTTGGTATCAATAATTGCCTCGGCCTGTAATACCAAATGCCCTTCATCATCTGTAGGCGGCAGCTCCTCTGTCACTGTCACCTGCTACCCCAATGCCTTCTTCAGGCATGATACATGGAAAATGTGGATCCTCCATCCCCAAGAAATCATCTAAACAAAATGAGTCACCTCCCAACAAGGTAACTCCTGAAAATCTCCTTCCACCTCAAGCTCCGGTAATGAAGGTGGGCTGAAAATCTAAACTTGGCAAGCATCATAGCTTACCCCATGCTTTTTGGACGGATAAATTGTTCTTGCGAACAAGACCAATCTCCCTAGTACTAAAAGTATCTAGCAACAAACAGCCAAATAGACTAATCTTTCTCTAAGCATATATGATATATGAAAAGCTCTATATAGGTGTTAAAAGACCTACCTTATGTCCAGTGCTTGTTTGAAGTTGTTATTGTCCTTCGCGCGCTTGAAGGAGTTTCGCTTGTAAACCTGCAGTCACAAACAAGAAAAGTATTACATAGCACCTATATAGACATCATAATAAACCATGCTTATCATAGTGATCAAGGAATCTATGAAATAAACCATTAACAAACAGCTTATTGAGAAAAATGAGTATATTTGTATTAATTTCAAAAGAAGGAAAACCTTACAACCTAAGCCTTGATGTTGCACAGGCCTTCCCGGGGTCCGAAGCAGAAGTCTCCTCTACTTTGAAAAGCTCTACACTCTTTCAACCAAGACAAATAGAGGTATGTGATCTCTCCTCACAAAAGTCTTGTTTAACTGAGTCTGAATCTCAACAGCACTTATCTTCAAATATTCTAAAGCTCCAACTCCCTTTGAGGCTACCCAATGCCTCTTTTTATAATGGAAAAGAGGAGGTTTTTCTGTTCCAAATATGAAGGGATAGAGTCCTCCTTCAAAGGGATAAGCTCCTCACATCAAGGGGTTAGCTCCATAAGGTAAGGGATACATGTACCTTATCAAAGCGTACTCATTCCCGAAAATTCTCGTCTAGAATCTTCTAGAATTAATCTCAAATCAACTTTTTAACTTTACTTTCTCGCCTTTTTTAGTTTTACAGGAGTCCGCACCTATAACACATAGAAAGTGCGGTGTTGGTCCGCAGGATAGCTGAACATTAGGTGCGGGCCCGCAGGCAATGTATAGAGAAAGTGCGATACCAAAGTTTAGGAGATTTCTAGGAACTTTTCTCTAATTTTCAAGGCTTGATATGAAGAACTGATATGTTAGACTTGCAAAAGGAGGAAGTATGAGTTATAATGAGCTCATACCCTTAGCAGAATGTCAGGATGACAATTTTTAGTGTAACAGATTGCCCCCTAAAGTGCAAAGTCTGGAATAGATGAAACTGAAGTCTGTCATATATGAAGAGTGTAGTACTTTATCATTTCAAGGATCATCCTGTGGACACCCCAGTCGGAACCTGTAAAAACATTCAATGCAAAATATATATGTATACATATTATCGCTGAGGTAGGCATTCCCATACTCAGATCAAAACTATCTAGAACTAACTTAAATCGTTCTGATACAGGAATGATTTTGAATACATCACAGCATAGACATGTGTAGACACAGTATGGACGCAGCCATCTGTTTATAAATAGTCTACTGTATAAATGATAACAAAATTCCTCACAGCCTGGATGGTAGAAACTAGATCCAGGGTCTTGATTTCCGCATCTCGAACTAGTACGATTCTATCCATGTGAATAAATGTGTTGAAGTCAAACATGGTAGAAACCACTTGATTACCAGTCAATGATGTGAACTGTTAACAAGTGTGAGAGAAACCACCAGTAATGTCAATGGTTCTCAAAGTACTCAGTACAATCCATGAAATGTGAATGAATGAGTTGAAGTCGAACATCTCACGAAATCATTCGATCGAAGGTCAATGATGCAACCTGTCGTCGAAGGCGAGAAACCTGCCATTAAGGCATGCAGATTCCAAGGTACTGACGATTTCTGGATCATATTTCTAGATAATGAGTTGTCTTCGACAAAAAGTGATCTATTGTAGGCAAGCCCACAACACGAAATCATAGATCAAGTTTTGAAAATATATTGGCAAGGACTGACTCAGGGATGGTCAAAAATGGATGACAGATATTTTGCAGATGAATGGTTTATTTTAACTGTCCTCTTGAACACATAACGACACTGCAGATGGCTTGGTGACAATTGACCCAAAGCTAATACCCAGAAACCGGCTGAAGACTTTCAATATGGTTTGATTAACTGTTAGGCAAAGGATTTCCCAACCCAGGTGAACAAAAGTGTCGTGTTCAAGAGTGGTTAACTGGATTTTCGAAAAATCAAAATACAACAAACAAGTCCATTTTTCTCTCTTTTCCCCCACCATTTCTGGCAAGTACCTCTTTATTTTTGACAAGCTTGAGGAGGATAACATTTTCTTGTTTATAAGCTCATCCTTTGGATGAGTCCAACTTAGTTTAAGATTTGAACCCTAAGAAGGAGTGGTTCATTCCTGTTTTGAAATTGAACAGGTCCTTTACTGTTAAATTTTAACGAGTCCAGTATAGGAGAAACTCGGTGTTTTTCAATTTTAGGGAGTCAAAAGAAAAAACTTAAGAAAACTCCATGGGTCTACTTTTTCGTAAATTTAGTCTCTCGAGCCCGAAAAAGGATAAAATAATGCGAGAGAGAACTCTATTGACCGTAATTAGTCAACGTATACCTTTTTCGTAAATAGTCTGTTTCAGTCCGTAAAAGGGGTAAACTTATACTGCAGGGACGATCATTCATTTACTTTAACGAGTTAAAATAATCAAGTACTCGGCAATCTTTTCATGTTTAGAGAGTCTGAAAAGGGCTTAAAAGAGGACTCCAATGTTTCGCTTTTTCGTAAATTTTTGAAAGAGTCCGAAAAAGTGATAAAAGTATGCTCTTCGTTGAAAAATGATCATTTTTCCTGAAAAATCCAATTTCTGCACAAAAACTTGAAACATTACACATACCTGTTTAAGATAAGTAAAAATGCTTTCAAAAATACCCTTTTTAAAGTGAAAAATAAACAAATTAAAAATTCATCTATTCGAAAAAACTTATAAAAAGGTCTTTTTCAATTTCATTTTTACTGTTCAATTTCAGAGTGAAAAGTAAAAGCTTTTGGGTAAAAAATTTCCTGTGAAGATTCTGGAAAATACGTGCAGCGAAATCGAGAACCGTCAGTCCCAGGTAATCCACGACCTCTTAATCTTGTATTTCATCCATTTACAATTCTGTTTTAGGCTTTAGATTTTATTTTTAGGGAAAAATATGGTTTAAAAATTCGCCCGCGGGGGTCCGTAGGTAAGACACATGGGACCTGCGGACCCCAACTTTTTCTATGTAGAAAAAAGTCGTGGGTCCGCACTCATTACATAGAGTGCATGCATTTCTACGCACTGTGTATAAAGGCTAAGTGCAGTCCCCGCGCGTTTGAATTTAAAACTCAAATTTCTCATTTGTCGCCTAAAAATTTCCAAATTAGATTGTCCTAACTTGTGTTTTTATGCATTGTAGGAGTAACAAGATGTTGATTTGGAGAGAACGTGAACATGAGGACATGGATGATGCCACAATTCTCCATTTTCCCACAATGCAAGCATTAAAAGCATGCGGTATATATAAATTTTGGGCGGTATATATAAATTCTGGGCCATCCAAGGCATGAGGGCACAGGTAGACCTCCTGACATGCTGGTAAACAGGTGGAATGTGTAGGACCAGTGTTTCTTTATTGGTGGCCACTGGCTCGAAATTGAGCTAGAGGATATTTATTTTCTAACTGGTTTGTCCAAAAGGGGTGAACAAGTTTCTCTGTTTGGGACTAGGCCAAGTGGCCAGTCTGTCGCTAGTCTTCAAATAGAATTTTGTAATGATCAGGAAAACCCTAGGGACAAATGGATTGACATTAAAAACATCATCCGTCCCGAGCTGAAGGTTATTTCATTTACTGTTACCAGACTGTGTGGGAGTGCTGCGCTACATGTGGCTACCAGTTCCCAAATGCGTATTGCTGTGGATTGTTTTCGCGGCACCATCTTCAACTGGTGCGAAGCTGTGTTGGCCAATATAAAAGGCCAATTGACTAGAGCAAAGAATGGTAAGCTAAAAAACTTTGGATATGGATCCATTGTTGTTACCTTTGCTCTAGACAGGATCCCCATGCTAGCTCTGAAGAGTATTTCTGTTGATGTCGGTCGAGTTCGAGAACCTAGGATGACTCGTTGGGTCGCATTGATGGCCCGTCAAAGTATTGAGGGCTCTGAAATTGTTCGATTTCCTCCTTCATATTTTCGTTGGCTGGATCGCCAAATTTTTACCATAGAGGACTTTCCATATGCCGGGATATATTTCTGCGGCGACCGAGAGATGACTCTCCCAGCCGGGGAACAGTGGGATGAATCAGGTAAAATCATTTTCAACAATTTCTAAGTTCTAATTTTTTTATTTTTTTTTTCGATCGTCTTTGAAGCTAATAACCAAAAGTTTTGAATGCAGATGTGGACCCACGGCGACCAGCCCATCTCCAACCTTATGACAGAAGTTGCACCAGCCCCAGCCCCAGCAGGCCAATCAGCAGAAATCTTGTCTGAGTTAGAGCATCACCTAGAGCGCCTGACTCTAGACATTTCAGAGACGGACATAGATGAGATTCCACTCAGATTACAGAGATACGTGATTGGTGTTCTAGGACCTTTTAGAAGGTTCCTATGTAGGGTGGCCCGAGTAGTGGTCTCTTATCGTGATCACCATCAGTGATGGGATGATCGTGTTGTAGACTCATATTTTGACTTTTTGTGTTATCATTTTACCGATCATAAGGTGTTTCCAACCTATGATCGAAGACGATGTATATTTTTTGAAAACACTCCTATATTATGATATATCACTATTTACCGGCTATCTGTGTGCATGTTATGGATGCTGTTTGATTTACTGTTTTGATTATTGCAAATGTTGATTTATCATACTAGAAGCAACTGCATCTGCTAATGTATTTAAATGTCTTGGAATATGTTGATATTCGATATAATCAAATTCATGTTCCAAGAGACGAACTCTTAAAAATAACCGTAATAACACTGGATTCCTAATGGTATAGACCCTGTTAAGCTGTAATACAACAAGTTCAGAATCCAACCTAACAATCAAACTCCGAATTCCAAATGATATGGATTCAGAAAATAACTCAATCACTGCACTATACTCAGCAATGTTATTCATTTTTTGACCAAGGCTTACCCCATGCATGGATATTAACTCGTCAGAGGGTGAATAAATAACCCAAGCTGCGGAAGAAATGTTCCGCGTACTACGACAAGCACCATCAGCAAAACCAATGTAGGTTTGAAGAGACGTCGACATCTGCAATATCGGGAGTAAACTCAGATAAACAGGAATAGTGATAAAAACACACTTCTAAACTAGGCACACTTCTAATCTAAAACACACCAGCAGTAAAGAAATCTAATCTAATAAAAAATTTCCACACCAAGTTTTAAGCATAATATCGCTTTAGATAAAGTCCATTTCTGGGTTTATCCAAAAGGACACCGTCAAAATCTATCAACTCATAGGCTCCTTTTGCTAACTTTCGTTTGACAATGAAAGGACCATGCCACATAGGCACGAATTTCTCAGCTCCTAGTTTATTATTGGCTTGATCATAAAGTAAGACTAGGTCTCCTTCTGAAAAATTTTGAGGGGTCACGCTTCTATCATACTGAGCTTTAATTCGTTTAACATGAGTCTCGTTTGCTATTGCAGCGTTTTGTCAATTCTCATCTAGTTGAGCCAAGTACAAGAAATGTTTTTCCTCTTCAGACGTAACTGGGAGTAATTCTATGGCTAATTTCAGTGACGGAATTTCGCATTCAATCGGAAACACAGCTTCCAAACCGTAAATGAGTTGAAAGGGAGTGAAACCAGTTGATGTTTTTACCGAGGTTCGATATGCCCAAAGTGCTGAAAATAACATGGAATGCCAATTCGTCTTGTGAATATCAATACTGCGTTTGATCATGGTGACTAAAACTTTATTGATGGCTTCAACCAGACCATTGGCTTGTGGATAATATGGAGTGGAACTGTCGTGACGCAGGCCAAGTTGATCTGTCAGTTCAGTCATCATGACATTCCGAAAATGACTTCCATGATCTGTAATAATGGCTTGAGGAACACCGAACCTAGAAATTATGTGATTAAATACGAAAGTTGCAGCAGTCTTGCCGTCAGCCGAAAATGTAGGCATCGCCTCGGCCCACTTAGTAAAATAATCTACTGCTAAGATAATATATGCATGCCCCCCGGCCGAGTGAGGGTTACATGTAATAAATTCGATACCCCACTTCGCGAATGGACCAACAGCAATTATAGGGTGAAGAGGAGCGGGTGGCGCGCGCATTTTACGATCAAAAAGTTGACAATTATGGCATTTTTGGACGGCATAAATACAATCTTTGAATAATGATGGCCAGAAATAGCCAGCGCGCAATATATTTTGGGCAGTGGCATACCCAGACATATGACCGCCACATGCTCCAGAATGGCAATCATTTAAAACCTTTTCAGCTTCATCATGAGTAAGACAGCGTCGGAAAATAGAATCCGCTCCACGACGATAAAGTGTATCACCAATAATATTATACTGTTGGGATTGGAAACGTATTTTCCGTCGCTGAGATCGTGAGATTTCGGGCCGAAAAGATTGGGTTTGGAGATAAACAATAATATCTCCATACCATCGATCGAGAGTACTGATAAGAAACAAAGATTCGTCCGCAATGGACTCCTCTGCCACTGGTTCAGTATCAGTAGAGGGGAAATCACACATTAGTTCCGCAAAGACCAAAGATTTCTTTGCCTTGGATTTTTCAAATTTCAAGCCAAATTCCTGTAGGATGACTATCCATTTGGAATACTTGCCCCCTAGCAATTGTTTGGTCAAAATGTACTTCATAGGGTTACAGTTAGAAATTACTGTGGTTTTGCGTAACAAAATGTAATGTCTAAATCTTTGGACAGCTTGTACAGCTGCCAAGGCCAATTTCTCCACATGTGTATATTTGATCTCAGTCGGATGCAGATTTCGACTAAGATAGTAAATCACATGTTCATTGTGAGATTCATCTTCCTGCACTAATACCATCCCAATGGTGGAACGAGAAGCGGCCAGGTACAAAAAGTAATCCTGATTGTAGTTGGGAGGATGCAATAACGGTGCATGGGTCAACTCGTGTTTAAGTGCATCAAAAGATCGATCAGCGATCTCATCCCAAAAGAATGGAATGTTCTGTTTCAACAATCGGGGAAAACCCTTTGTAAGCTCGGCATAGTTAGGAATGAATCGACGTAAAAAGTTTGCTTTCCCCTGCAAAATTTGGAGTTGGCGTAAAGTCGAAGGACGAGGCAATTTAACAATAGCTTCGACCTTCGACGGATCGACACGAATGCCTGCTTTTGAAACAAAAAAATCCCAGTAAACGACCCGATTCTACACAGAAAACACATTTGTGTGGATTCAGCCTAATTCGATAATGTCGACATCTCATAAAGATGGCTCGTAAATGAGTGAGATGGTCAACCCTATGCAACGAATGAGCAAGTAAATCATCAAGATAAGGCTGCACAATGTGTTTAATGTCATGAAATGCGTAAGACATTGCCCATTGAAAAGTTGCTCTAGCGTTCTTTAATCCAAAAGGTAGTTTGCAATAAGCAAATGTCCCCCATGGACAAATAAAAGTTGTTTTCGGTTGATCAACAGGGAGTATGTTTATTTTATTGTAGCCTGAAAAGCCATCCATAAAAGAAAACATTTCACTGCCAGCACAATCATCAATTATTTGATCGATATAGGGGGTTGGATAATTTTCCTTGGGACAAGCTCAATTAATATCCCTATAATCGATACATACTCTTATTGTTCCTTGTTTTTTAGTCACAGGAACAATATTCGATACCCAATCCGTTAAAGGGATTGGATAAATGAATCCTGCACGAAGTAATTTTTCAACTTCTGCTTTGATAGCAGCAGCTTTTCTAGGATGAATTTGACGTAAACGTTGACGAACAAGTTTAGCATCCGGGTAAGTCTTAATTTCATGTACAACGATTGACGGATCAATTCCTGGCATTTCTTCATAGGACCAGGCAAACACATCACGGAATTCTTGAAATAGGGCTTTATAAATTTGAATTTCATCTTCCGTACAGCAAGCACCTATATGAATGTTTTCAATTATTCCTGGTTTTACTGAAATGTCAATCGGAACCGTTCGAGATATATTTTCCAAATTTAACTCAGAATCAGGATTTTGAAAAGGATTATGTGGTTCTTTAACATATTCAGCAGTAAAAATTGAAGTGAAATCATCTTCAAAATGATCTAGCTCAGGTAAAAATGAAGATCGGTGATGTAGATCTTCCCATGGTAAATCGTCAATAGACAAAAACTCACAAATTTGTTCATCAGTTTGAACAAGTTCAGGAAATGTCGTTGTGGCTGAACTAGATATAGAAAGTGATTCCTCATGGATCCCATTCATTGGATCAATTTTGGTAGAAGAGGGGTTGGAAAGTGACTATATAGCCTGATATGCAATTTCAAATGGACTCAAAGGCATCATGCCATCAATTGAATCTAACTCGGAGTCAGAAGGTATGATCCAAGGATCATCAAACATAACAGTGTCTGATGAAATCATGTGAATATTTGCAACAACAGGTGATACGTTAGGGGGAGGAAAGGAAAAAGTTCCTAGTAAACCAGAATCTTTAATCAATCCTACTCCAACATCCTTATAAGGTATAGCCGCTTTACCAACGTGCTGGATTGTTTCTGTAGAGGCTGGGTCGGAAGAGAAATAAGTTAATTGATCTATTGTAACGATCTTTCCTTGATATGGAAATTTTATGAGTCGAAAGACCGAAGAAACAACAGCATTCATAGCATAAGACCAACTGTGACCTAGGAGAAGGTTGTAATCTAGAGGGGCATCAACCACTTCCACATCTAGATTTACTATTTTACCTTCGACCCCTATGGGTAAATCCTGCAAAATACCAAAAGGTTGAAAACCTCGACCATCAAAAGCCTTAAGAATCATCGGATATTGGTTAAGTGTAGGAGAACCAAGTGATTTCCAACACTGAATCGACATAATACACGTTGAAGCTCCCTCATCAATCACAGCCCGAAAGATTGGTCTGTTTTTTACTAACACTAGAATCTGGAAAGCCATTTGGTGAGGTAGACGAGGTGTACTATTCTCTAAATCAAATATTATAAGGTTAGAATGATGAATATCAACAGCTCCTATAGCAGACAAAAGAAATTTACGCTGTGTTGGGCATGATTACAGCACTTCCAAAGCCGACATTGCTCAAAGAGAAATAGCTAAGTCTTCAACAATGTTGTAATTCTGAGCAGCTCTCGGATGTGGATTGAAAGCTGATTTACGAAGAACACCTTTAGCAGGCGGTTTGATTATTAAGTCTAGATTTTGTTTCTCGATCTGTAGTGGACCAGAAACAGGAGGAGGTGTAGTTGATGTGTTTGCATTAGAAGATTCTTCTTCTTTACCATCAACAGGATTCTTACTACCGTAATCTTGTGATCGTGTTGCAATCCTTACATGAGACATCATCATAATAGGTTCTTCAAAAGTAGTCGAGGTAGAACCAACCATCTTACTATCTTGAATTGGAAAAGGATCCTTCAAGACAGCAGGTTGTTGCGATCCTTTAACGAATTTCGTAACTTCGGCTCGATATGGACATTCTTTCGTGAAATGATCCTCTTCACAAATGAAACAAGGATAACGAGGTTTACGTTTTTCGTCATTGGATTCATCTTTATCAGTTTTCTCTTTCGAATTCTTTTTTTTTTATTCTTCCCTTTCTTTTTACCACCGAATTTAGATTTGGTCATAGATGTCTCTACGACGTGAATATCGGCAGAAACTTCGGAGGAAGATTCTCCTTTCGGGGAATCAGGTAAAGTTATAATAGGAGAAGAATTCTTTGAATATTTCTTCTTGCTTTCATAATTGACTGTACCAATCATACCATCGGTGGCATGAGACCCTGAAGGAGCAGCAGCTATTTGAACTTGTTTTGGAAGGTCTGGGATTTTTTCATGTAAAGTACCTGACTGCGTATAAACGAGGTCAACGTACTGAGCTTGAGCAATTACTTGCTCTTCAGTAACAACACCAGCCTTAGCTACATCTTCAGTAATCTTGGGTAACAATGATTTAACAAACCATTCCGCCAAAATTTGATCCGGAATATAAACTTTCACCAAACGTCTCCTACGTCGCCATTCATGGATATGATCAGAAATATACGTAGATGTGGATTGTTTCAGCGAAGTTAATAATTCTGTGACATTGTCGTATCTGATTGGAAACTAAAAATGAGTCAAGAAGGCAGTTGCTAACTGACTGAAGTTATGAAACGAGCCTCGTGGTAACTCGATGTACTATTTGGCTGCAAGACCAATAAGAGTTCTTTGGAAAAGACGTAAGCGAATCGAATCATCAATAATTGAATTAGATGCACACCAGAGGTGATAAGTCATGACGTGATTTGATGGATCCTCTCCTGACTTACCTTCAAATTTTGGTATATCACTGGGAAACTTATGTGGCATTGGCGGCCAGTTCTGAGAATAAAAAATTGGATAATTCGTAAGGCGCGTCAAATCAGGTAAATCTAAAGTTGCTATAAATGGTAATTGACGGTTAGGATCACGAAAACCTTGAGTAGCCAAAGCAGTTCCAGGAGGTGGATACCCAGGATATCTGGGAATCTGATTTGCATTAGGAATTGTGTAACCTCCTGGAAAACCAGGATTAATCGTACCAAACTGGGGTTGTTGAGGTTGTTGATAAGTATAGCCAGGGTACGGCTGATACTGATAGTTTGGATTTTGTGTATAGAGACTGAATTGTGGTTTTCCCTGGTACAGTTGATACGTGAATTGCAGTTGACTTGTGACAATTGTACTTGTACCGGTTTTTCCTACAGGTATCTAAACCGAAGTCTGAACTGAAGGTCCTGACTGAGGTACAGAGACTTGAGGGATTTGGACGGATACAGGGATAGCCGAACTCGGGGTTACAGATACTCCAGAAACAGGTGTTACAGGTTGGACAGTCGTTGCAGCGGTTGCAGCAGTTTGTGGCGGAGTCTGAGGTGAACTAGGCCCAGCCTGCTGAACAGAACTAGGTGCAGGAGTTTAAATAGCTGGCTGGACAGGATGCTGGGTTGGACCAGAAATTAAAGGTTGTCCAGGCTGATAAGGTAACTGCACATTAGGCTGCATAGGCTGTTGATATTGGGATGGATCCCACACCATCATTCCGGGGTATTGTCCCGCAGAAGGTTGAACATAAGGACCATAACCTGGTTGAACGTAGGGTTGATAATTAAGAGGTAAATTTCTGACTCCTTGAATAGATGGTTGACCAGAAGGCTGTTGGTAACCTTGAATTGGGTACTAACCTTGAGTTTGATAACCCTAAGGCGCGTACTGAGGCTGGGGTTGATAAGGACCCTGAGGAGCATACTGAGTTTGGGGTTGACCTTGAGGTATGTATTGTCCTGAAGGTTGATACCCTTGAGGTATGTATTGTCCTTGGGGTTGACCCCCAAAATAATATGATTCCATAGTTTGTCCTGGGAAAAAGCTACCTTGAAGTTGTGCCCCGGGTGGTAACTGACTACCTTGAGCTTGCCCTCCAGGTGGTAACTAACTACTTGAAGGTTGCCCCCCAGGCGGTAACGGATTTTTTTGAGGTTTCCCCCCAGGCGGTAACTGACTGCCTTGTGGTTGAGGATTGGGAACATTACCAAACATCATAAAAATTTGCTCTGCGTTCGACGTTTCAATTTTAAGACCATTAAGACCAGATGATAACACGTTTTCAATGGGTTGAGGAGTTGCTCCTGAGAAAGTACCAGATAGAGCTTTGTATCCCGAAGGAACAGAAGGACCACCGTGTAAAAATGATTCCGGAGTCTGGGAAAACATTGATGACTCTCCTGCCATAATGGATGGCGGATAGTAACCTCTGGGTGTAGGATGAAATGGAACTCGAGGTGGATGAAAAGCAAGACTCGAATTTTCTAAAAAAAAATTTAAAGATAGATACCAAGCACTAGTTCGAATAGGGCTATTGAAAATAGATTCACGCTCCCTAAGATTTAAATATTGAGGGGAGTCGGGAAGAGATATATCTTCGTTTGGATTAGTAAGTTCTTCAATAGAAATAAGACCAGCTGGAAGATCGTCAATGACGATATTTCTTACCCTAGGTGAACCAAGATCGCTAGAAGTTGGTGAAATAAATCCCGAGGTTGTTTCCAAAACAGAAGGTTCAGTTTCAGGTTCAGAGATTTCAGGTTCATCAACTAGTTCACTGGAAGGAGAAATATAACCAGTAAC
The DNA here is from genome assembly GCA_034641835.2 of Pinus albicaulis. Taxonomy (NCBI): domain Eukaryota; kingdom Viridiplantae; phylum Streptophyta; class Pinopsida; order Pinales; family Pinaceae; genus Pinus; species Pinus albicaulis. Next base: position 432,800,113 of record CM076575.1, on the reverse strand, counting down.
TTCAGAAACTGAAATTGGCTCTTGAATATATTCTGTTGTAGGTGCTTGACAATCAGGATGAATTACAATAGATGAAGTTCCAATTTCTGTTGATCTAATCCTACCGCTACTAGATGATACCAGAGCACGAAGCCCTTCAAGCTGACTTGGTGTATATTCAGGGGGTTTCCCTTGTAGTCTCCGGGATTGTCTTGGCAAGTCCGCCACGATTAAAAATTAATTAATCACACGCAAACAAAGAAAATTTCAATGAAAAAACCTAAAGTCTCTAAGAAACAATCAGTTGAATCATACGCTTAAAAAAATCTAAGAGTTCAAAGCACACACAAATAGTAACTTTCCGTACTAAAAACACTAGTTGGTGATGAAATCCAACTTAGTAGAAATTTAATATGAAAAGGGCAGTTGGAACAGTTACCCCAACAACCTGCTTAATGAAACAGACCGGCGCAAGTTTCTCCACTATACCATCTCGAGTGAAGATAACCCTCCGGAGAGTCCAAGTGAGTCTAGCCGACGTCTGCTCCAGGTACAGTGCGATCTTCCCTCCACCGTCACCTTAGGAAAGAATCCTAAAGATTATGGCCTCTAAGGTTACCAACAGAAACAAATATACCTGGGGGAACAGTCTACGATCCGATCAATCCCCTTGAAGGTTCCTTGAAATAATCCAAGGTATGCCAACAAGTGACCCCTGGCTCCTCGACAATGGTCTATCTGAGGTTTACTGTTGTTAGTACGTGTATATCTTCTATCGTTCCCAATGAGGAAGGATTGATTACCTCACTGGTTCAGATATGATCTCGTGCTTGACTCCTTTAGGAGGAGCTTCCCAGAGCATAGATGCAACAATTGGAATTTCTTCCTACCACAAGATTTGTCTACTTGTTTGTTTTTACTATCTTGGAGAGTTAATTACTCCCTACTCCAAGATACTAGCCTAAGTTATGTTGGTGATAAGAGCCCTAGAAAATACAAGATTGCTAGATGAATTTTAATTAAGCGTTACTTTTGAGAGTTATTTCTTAAGTCAATGGGTGCGGAAATGAAACTTTGGTAGTGTGAAAACTCGACTTCCAAAAAACACTAAAAATGCACCTAAGAATGATAATTGTTACACCATTTTTTGGTCATCTAACATATTATCATTAGATAAACCCAAGTACACCATGTAAGACCAGTTTTACCCTAAGTAAAACTGCTTTCACTATGTTAAAACAGGAAACCCCAAAAGGAAATATTAAACAAACCTATTTTGTTTGATTTTCCTCATGGAATAATTAATTAAACCATAATTTAATTATTATTCCTAGTCATGTTTAACCCAAAACAAAGAAATTAATTAGATAAACCTTTATTTATCTTATTATTTTTCTAGGAATAATTATTTAAATCTTATTTAGATAATATTCCTTGTTAAATATGACCAAATCACCCACAAATAATTAAATAAATCATTATTTATTTAATTATCTTTCAACCACTTCCTTAAATAATTAAATAAATCATTATTTATTTGATTATCTTCTAATCGCTTCCTTAAAAAGATAAATAAATCATTTATTTATTTATTTTTGACAAATTAAGGGATTTGACCCAAGTCAAATACCTTTTCCCTCCAACAAATATAATAAAATATTCCATAAAAAGTGGATCTAGATATGGTTAACCCATGCACCAAGATCTAGAATGACCCAATATTTCGTTATAAATAGGAGGGTTTTTCCTACCATTCTTCACCTTTTGTTGCCTATTAGATCACTCTGGATCTATACACTTGGTCACATATTTCCATCATTTGCTCCCATTGAGCTCTACTCTTTGCATTGGGTTTTCTACATCAACTAGAAAGAGAAATCTTAGATCTGAAGTGCTGAGGACTTCCAAGAACCCATCCCACTGAGGGGAATTGGATACTCCTTCTAGTTTTCCTCCCAGGTGCCCCATTAATACAAAAATTCTTTCAAAAATTGTTCTTGTCTTGTCTATTGGTATATGGAGCAAACCCTTGTTTTTACTTCTTAATGTCTTTCCATGCATAGATCTGGTTTTTTGCAGCTCTTTTCTTGTTCAACTAACCGCAGATCTGAAGATATTGGCAGCCACTTTTGTTGTTAGGGCTATTAGTTATGCGTAGCTAAAGTGGTCCCTTTTCGTACACTTCGACAAAGGATTCATACTAACAAATGGCGACTCCACACGGGTTTTAAATTACGACCGCTGTCGTTTTTCATATTCCTGCATATCCAGCTACTTCAGACCCTAGGGCTTCTTTTCAGCTGTTTAGTTTTCCTATTTTTATGTTTTTTTTCTCACATAAAACCTAAAACATTAAAATTTCTAACTTCCGTGTGTTTCTGGCCCTATTGCGCAGGTAAGCGACAAAACGCAGGCGAGACGGCAACTACCGAAAATCGCCGAGACAACGGAAGTGGTCGCACTGGCCCTGGCTTGCGACTGGACCTCCGGGTCGCCGCACCACGCTTGTTTCTTGCGACTGCCTTGTAAATCAGTCGAAGCGCGACACCATTTTTTCGGTGATTTTTCTGCAATTCCTTAAGGTTTCTTCACGCTCATCTCATGCTTCCGATCCTCTGTCTCGGCCCATGACCAGGATTCGATGCATTTTTACTCATCTAAGTGGGAACCTAGCCCCCTAGGGCTTTAGTACCCTCCACTTTTTGTGGAAGAGTTTTAAGTTGTTTCAGCCGTCTGTTTTTCAGAGCTTCAGCCTCCTTTTTTCCAGATCTGTTACCTCCCTTTCAGATCCTTTGAAATCAGCCTTTCTTCCTTTCAAATCACCTCTTGTCGTTTTGTTTGGACCTACTTTCTGGGCCTCCTCCTTGCCCCCTCCATTTTTTGCTGATTTCCTTCCTTTTTCCAGCCACCTTGCCTCTGTCTCTTGGCTGTGATATGCACCTCTTTTCAGCAGCTCTATCCTCTAGATCCCTGTCCCTTTTGACCCTAGATCTATTGGCCTCTTTTTACGTGTGTTTTGAATAGATTTTTTCCCTCTTTTAGAGTAGTTTTGAGAGACCCGCCTTTTTGGGTTCAATTGATGCATGGTTAGCTGTTAAATGTTCTATTATTTCAGCAATCTATACTGTTCTCTGCAGATTTATTTTCAGTTACGCAGCACACTTTTTATTTCTCTCAAAACGAAAAGGGTTTAAAAATTAAAATTAACGCACACCACACACTGACCCTAAGCGAAGAAGCGCCTGGTTAACACTGCCTGGCAAAGACTCTAAAATCAATTGTCACAGCACCTTGTCTGCCCTTGACCTTACTTGATTCTGTCCCTTTCTGCCCTTGTCGGTTTCCTTCTTCCTGTCATCATTGTGCCCCCAAGGCGCCTTTCCCGGAGACTTCTTGGCCTTCACCCTCAGTTTCCGGTTGATCGACCTGCTCCGCCCCGCTGTCGTCAAGCCAGTCCTCCTTCGAGTCCGCACTCCGACTCCTATCCTGATTCATCGGGTTCTCCTTCCCCTCCTAGTTCTCCCCCTGCCACCTTCACTATGTCTGGTCCAGGGCCTAATGCTAGCGGTTCTCCCGGCCCCAATGCCGGCCCTACTACTAGCGGAACCGCCACAGGAACTACCCCGGCCACCCCCGTGCTGCCGTACATTGCAGGCCTCAGCCTCCCCGATTTCCATCAGTTGATCAATGACCCCATTCACCACAATGCTAATTGGCCTGCTATGCCAACCAAGCTCCCCTCCGACATCCCTAACTTTGAGGGCCTTAATGGCGAAGATCCAACCAATCATGTCCGATCTTTCCACATGTGGTGTTCCTCCAATTCCATTACCGATGACTCCATCCGTCTTCGTTTGTTCCAACGCACGCTTACCGGCGAAGCTTCTAAATGGTATGTCTAACAAGCCACCTCTACCCATACCACCTTTGAGACTCTTGCCCAAACCTTTTTGTCGTACTTCCAGCTCCCTCTCCGATACGATACTGGCACGGAGCTCTTGACTTCCTTCAAGCAATCCTCTTCAACATGCCTTTCTGCCCATGTTCAGGAATGGCGAAGAAGACGGAGCTTATGTCGAGCCCCTCCCTTCGAAGATCGGGTTTACATGGACTGGTTCCTTCGCACCCTTCCCGCTCCCATCGGCAAAGATGTCACCTCTCACTTTCCTCAAACTGAAGAAGCCGCCCTCCAAATAGCCTTGAAATATGACCTGATCTACGCTCAATCTGGTTATGTTTATACCGTTCTTCCTGACCTCCCCAGGCCCGGTGGCGCTAACGCCCCGGGGGCATCTCATTCCGCCGACGGTATCATTGGAGCCCTTTCCCATCCATACGCTCAACCTCCTATGGGCTATGGTCTCCCTCAGGGAGGGGCCAGCTCCTCCAGCACTCTCCCCCCTCCCGGTAGCATGTATCCAGGATACGGCATGCCTCCTCCTTTTGCCCAACCTCCTGCTTACCTCAATGTTGCCCAACCTACCCATTACCCTTATCCGCAGCCTGGTGCGCTAGCTCCTCCAGCATATGCGCTTCCTCCTCCCTTGCCTCCTCAAACCCAGCACCAGCACCTACAGCCCCCTCCAGGGCAAGTATTTGCACAGCAGGGCACGACTAATCCCCCTTCTTCTCAAAGAAGGCGGAGAGGCAATCCAAACCCATCTGCCCCTGGTACCCGTGGACCCAATCCTGGTGTGGACCCTAACACTGCCAACCAGCAATAGGACACTCAACCCAAGCCGGACAGGCTGCTTCGCACAAGTAAGCCTTGTTCGTGTTGCGGTGTTTATGGTCATTACACCCACGATTGTCCCCTCTTACCCCAGATGCGGCAGATGTGGGAGTCTCAAGCCACATTGCGCGGACAGCACGCCTCCCCTCATGCTCCTCCCAATGTGGCCACTACCCAGCCAGCTGTGTTTACTGATCCTTTCCCTCAGCAAGGATTCATGGCTACCCAACCGCCCGATAGCCAGGTAGCCGCCCCACCTTCCCTTTCTGGTTCCTCTGATTACCAGATCCTTATGATGCACTCCAATCCTAACCCGTCCGTCGACCTTCACCTTCAAACTCGGTCTCGCCAGTACCCCAAGCCTCCTGCTCAGTCTGCCCCTGAGTCTCCTTCTTCAGGTTCTACAGAGCCTCTTTCGACACCCAGTGCCCCCTTACATATCCCTCAACCCAAAGTTGAGGTCCATACCAAGATTCCTAAGGGACCATTACGTCGAAACGCTGCTTCCAGTCGAGCTTCTTATTCGTATAGCATTATAGATGATTTGGCGCAATCTCCTGCTGCCATTTCCACACTAGAACTCCTCCAGTCGTGTCCTTCCCAAAAGAAGGCTCTATTATCTGCCGTGGGCGCTGTAGATCCTGATGATGACCAAATGATTTTTTTCGACGCCACTCAATCGGACCATCCTCCTCTTCCTCCTTCCGTCGCCTTCCAAATCCCAGTCAAAATCCGGAACGCCAACGTGTCCCGGTGTATCATTGATGAGGGGGCATCCACCTGCGTGATGTCCGCTTCGGTTTGGAAGCAACTCGGATCCCCTGAGCTGGCCCCTTCCACGATCACCCTTAGAGCGTGGGACGGTCATGCCTCCCAGCCCATTGGCCTGTTTCGTAATTGTCCTATCACCCTCTCCGGTAAGACTTTTTGCGTTGACGTCGAAGTCATTGACGCCCCGCTAGATTACAACATTCTATTGGGGCGAAGCTACACCTATGCTATGTCTGCTGTCCCATCCGCGGTCTTTCGCAAGATGTCTTTCCCCCATAATGGAAAGATAGTCACCATTGACCAGTTGACATATCATGAGCCACAATCTCAGCCCTCCCCTGAGACAACCATCTCTTCTGTAGCCAACAAGAAAACCATCGATTCCTTGACCAGTGTCTCCCCCGGCGTTTACAAAGATTCCTCCCTGCTTGGAAATTTCCTTAACCTTCCCCCTCCTCCTATCACTGATCCCAGCTTATCGAATGTTTGCATGATGCAATCGTCCCAGGTTGCCCTTACGCGGCCTGCCTCGGCTAGTCAGCACCCTCCCCACCCCGCTCCTAGCCATTCATCTCAGCCAGTCGGACCTCCTCCTTCTGGCCCTCCCCCTACAGCTGGTATCCCTGACCCCCCTTATCCTCCTGGCTCGGTTCCCCCAGGCCTTAACCATCTCGGAGCCGTCCCTCCTGGTCATTACCCGGCTGGGCAAATACCTTTCCTGGCTCCCCCTCCTGGAGTATTTTCTGTCCCCGTCATGGCCACCCTCTCTCTCCCTAACCTGACCCTCGGTATACCCATCTGGTACATTGACCCTCCAGCCGCTACCCCTCCCGGTCACCCCAAACCTTACCTTGCTTTGACATCGGTTCAACCGGTCCCCCTCACTTCCTCCGGGCCCCCAGCACCTCCATAGGACCCTACCCCTGTGGTGCCAGCCCCCGGAAAGAAAGGCAAAGCTCGTAAGGGGGCAACCCATTAGGACTAGGCCGCCCCGACAACCCCTACCCCTCCACGACCACCAAAACCCGCTATCCAATGCGCTTTGTGCGATATCGTCGGTCACGCCACCCATATGTGTCCTGAATTGCCGCACCTCAAGATTCTGTTTAATGAGACGTTTCCTGACTCTGACATCCTCGAAGTCTACGTCATTATCCCGGACTCTATCCCGAAACTCAAAACCTTGCGCACAAACCACCCTTGTGCTTTGTGCGATTTCCACGGCCATTACACCCACCTCTGTCCCCGCCTTGACGAGTATCATTCCTCTTTGGACATGTACCACCAATTCAAGGCCACTTCGATAGGACCAGAGGATCTTCCTACTCCCATTCACATTCCTCCTCCCACTATCGAGCCAACAGAGTCGTCAACCACCATTCTGTACCTGTCATCATACTTGCGAGATAGTTCACCTACCCTTCAACCTGTAGATACTCTCGGCTCCTCAACCGACCTTGGATCTGTTGATATTGCACATTTGAGCCCTTCTCCTCCTGATGACCCGTCACACATCACTACCTCTTCGGGTGACCTCTCTTCCTCCAGTCTTCCCATCTTCCAATTCGATGAAGACATTATGGAAGCCATGACCAACCTGGACTTTCCATGGCACGATATGCACCATCGCGCATACTTCCTCCCACAGCAGTCCCATGACCAATTTGTTGTGGAAACCAAAGACTTCATCCCCAATGCAGTCGATTGGTTCAAAAACCCCATCCCTGCACCTGATGCTTTCGAAGAAGCAAACATGGCCAATATCTTTCCTACCATCAAAATCGACATTTTGGTCACCCCAGGTATCCAAGAATATATCGCCTTAGGTGCTCAATGCACCCCAGAAGAAATCGAAGCTTACACCAAGCTTTTCAAAGAATTCCGCGATATTTTCGCCTGGTCCTATTCTGAAATGCCCGGACTCGATCCCGCCATCGTCGAACACCATATCGATACATGGCCTGACGCCAAACCGGTCCGTCAAAAGTTGAGACCCATTCATCCTTCCAGACGTGACGCTATCAAAGCCGAAATCGACAAGCTCAAGCAGGCTGGTTTCATTTACCCCATTGAATACACCACTTGGGTATCCAACCCAGTTCCCGTTCTCAAGAAACAAGGCACCATCCGTGTCTGCACAGACTTTCACGACTTGAACAAAGCTTGTCCCAAAGACAACTTCCCCACACTGTTCATTGAACAAATCATTGACGAGTGTGTGGGGCATGAGGTTCTATCCTTTATGGATGGTTTCTCTGGATACAACCAAATTTCTATCCGTCCTGCTAATCAACTCAAAACCGCGTTCATTAGTCCGTGGGGAACTTTTTCTTATCGGGTCATGCCTTTCGGCCTCAAAAATGCCGGTGCCACTTTTCAACGGGCCATGTTTTATTGTTTCCATGACTTAGCTCATATTATCCTTGCTTATTTAGACGACCTCACTGCACGATCTAAGCATCGGGCGCAGCACCTCCACGATCTGCGTACCATTTTTCTCCGATGTCGCAAGTATAATATCCGCCTTAACCCGTTGAAATGCGTCTTTTGCGTTCCTGCCGGCCGTCTCTTAGGCTTCATCGTGTCTAAGGATGGTATCACTCTTGACCCTTTGAAATTTCAAGCCATTCTTGAACTTCCCATTCCGCGTACCCTACGCCAGCTCCAAAGTCTCCAAGGCAAAGCTAATTTTCTTCGTCGGTTCGTCCCTGGCTATGTCACCACCGCACATGGGTTCCTTAGACTCCTCCGATCTACTATCCCATTCATTTGGGATTCCTATGCTCATGAGTCTTTTGATGCCCTCAAGCAGGCTCTCACATCCGCTCCCTTGATCCGCCCTCCCGACTTTGATCGGGACTTCATCCTGTATATCTCCGCTTCCACCTATTCGGTCGCTGGAGTCCTTATCCAGGAAGATGACAATGGTATCGAGCATGTGATCTACTACGTCAGTAAGAACCTTGTAGGACCCCCTGTTTCCTACTCACTTGAAGAAAAATTAGCACTGGCTGTAGTGTTCTCAGTCCAAAAACTTCGTCATTATATCCTCATGCGCTCCACCAAGGTTGTGACTAATTCCAACCCCTTGGCTTTCCTATTGAGTCGTTGTATCCTCACTGGGAAGTACGCCCGTTGGGTCGTCATTCTTCAGGAATTCGATCTCGAATTTGTCACGCCAAAGAGTAAGAAAGGCTTAGCCCTCGGTGAGCTCATTTCTGAATTACCTATCGGATCGCACGACCCTCCAGTTAATGATGAATTTCCTGATGAACACTTATTTTCCATTACTGCCGACGACCCGTGGTATGGCGATATTCTTACTTACTTGCGAACCCAAAAGTTCGCCCTCCACCTTGATCGTGAGGCTCGCCAACGTATCCGACACCAAGCTCCCCGATACCTCCTTATCAGTGACGACCTCTATCGTCGTGGGGTTGATACTGTCCTTCATCGTTGTCTCACACACGCTGAAGCTGAACAGGTCCTTAATGCCTGCCATAGCGGCGCTTGCGGTAGCCACCTCTCCGGTCTTGCTACCACCCAAAAATTCATGCGTGCTGGGTATTTTTGGCCTTCCCTCTTCAATGATTGCATTGAGGCAGTCAAACACTGTCCCAATTGCCAACATTTCGCCCCTAAGGCGCGAGCTCCCCCAGCTCCCCTCCATCCGGTCGTCTCCACTGGTCCCTTCTGTAAATGGGCCATCGACTTTATGGAGTGTCGCCCGCCATCCGCTGGTAACCACAAATATATCATCGTGGTGGTCGACTATTTCACAAAATGGGTCGAGGCCATGCCTACATTTAACAACACGGCAGCTACCGCGGCCCTCTTTTTCTTTAACCACGTTATCGCTCGATTCGGAGTTCCGAAACAACTGGTCTCTGACCATGGCATACATTTTGAAGATGAGATCTGGCGTGAGCTATCCTCACTGTTGGGTTTTGAGCACCAATATTCCTCCTCCTATTAACCCCAAGGTAATGGCCAAGTTGAAGCAGTCAAAAAAATTCTCAAGACTATGCTTCAACGGACGGTGAATAAGCACAAAACCAATTGGCACCTCATGCTCTTCCCTGCTTTATGGGCCTATCGGACTTCTATTAAAACCGCCACCGGTTTCACTCCTTTTCACCTCGTTTTTGGAGAGGAGGAAGTCTTACCAATCGAGTGTGAAATCCCTTCCCTGCATCTGGCCGTCGAACTTCTCCCTGACACCCAACCTCTAGCACAACGACTTATCATGCTCGAGCGCGCTTCCAAAGACCGCCGTGTTGCCTTGCAAACCATGGAAGTGGCCAAAAAGCGCACCAAAGCTCAGTATGACCGAAAATTCCAGCCTCGCACTTTTCACGAAGGTGACCTTGTTCTAGTATATGACCAGGCCCATGATGTCCTTGGTCATGGGAAGTTTGACTCAGTATGGCTAGGCCCTTACATCATTAGTAAGGATCTCAGTAAGGGGGCATACCTCTTAAAGGATTTCGAAGGCCACCCCCTCCCTAATCCTCGCAATGCACTCTATCTTAAGAAATATTACCCTTAGCATTTCCCTTCTGAAATGCATGTTTTATTTTCTTTTAGATAGCCAGCATCTGTTTTTTCATGTTTATGAGTTGCTGCTTCACCCGGACCCATTTTATCCAAGAAGGGCCACTCCACCTCCGCTTTAAATCGAATTTCCTCACTTACAACACTTGTATTTGGGGCATCACTTCGCCCCCATACTTGTCCATGTTCGTGTCGATTTTTCGTCATGAGTTCCCACCTTGAACTCATGTTTTCATGGTCCCCCATTGGGCCTTTACTGTGTGGCAGCACTATCGCGTCACCTTTGTTTAGAGCATCCAAGTTGAGTCATCATTGCATCCATGGAGTCTATACCGCGTCCCTTTGTACCCCACTATAGCCCTCCATCCTTCATTGCTTGGTCTCTCTCTTGTGTCGCACATTATGACCTCCAGTCCCACTGTCCCCTGTCCCATTTGATATTGTGTCAGTCGCTGCCATGTGATTCATGCCCTTTATGCTCTAACAAGGGAAGTCGTCCATTAGCTACTCAGTCCTTTCCACTTCACTATCATCATTAGTGTCAGTCTGTCCGTCGCTCTACTCTTTTCTCTCGTGCCTTAGTCGAGGGTCTCTCATTGCCTCACCTATGGCGAACCTCCTTCTGTCGACATCATCTCATTCATTCCAGAAGCTAGGTCTAGAGGGTGGTGTACCTTGGTTCCAGCTTCTACTCTTGTTCGGTGCCTCGGATCAGGCAAAGGGATATCTCCTTTCCCTTTGACTTGATTGTTTCTCCAGCTCCTTTCAGCATGATCGAGATCCGTATACTTGATGGTCTAGTGATCCAGCAGCAGCTCTTGATGATTCCCCGGGTGTGTGTGAGATGTCTCAACCCTCATGAGGGGGTGGCCCTGCAGGTAGCCCCCCACATGCCCGGATGACCTCTTCATTCCAGCCTTCGATGCAGCTCCAGATATTTGATAATGTTGGCCGTAGCCACTTGCAGCGCCTCTTCAACTTGCATGTATCAGTCAGATTTTGTGAGCCCTTCCCCATTTACAGGGGGCATTTGGGTTGTATTTGTATCTCATGTACTCAAATATTATTGTACAAGTCCTAGCTGTTATCCCAGGCACAGCATGTATGTGGGATTCCTCATTGTATTTTTATCTGGCTCATGATTATGCCAGCTGTAGTTTATGGTTCGGTCCCTTGTTTACTGGACACACTATTCTTTTGTACTTTGTCTCGGCGGGCATAGGTATGCCTTCCCCGCCGCCTTCAGCACAAGTACCCTCTCATAAAAAGAAACTTGTTGCACCTGCGAGTCTCGTCTTCTCAGGGTCTAGTCCTTCAGCACACTATCTACCTCACATTTCTCTCTCTGACATCCCTTTTGTTGTCTAGTGATTGTGTTCTTACAACGTACTTCGGTCATACGATTTTCTCCTGACACTCGCACGCTGGGGGGCAATCTGTTACACCATTTTTTGGTCATCTAACCTATTATCATTAGATGGACCCAAGTACACCATGTAAGACTAGTTTTACCCTAAGTAAAAACTGCTTTCACTATGTTAAAACAGGAAACCCCAAAAGGAAATATTAAACAAACCCATATTTGTTTGATTTTCCTCATGGAATAATTAATTAAACCATAATTTAATTATTATTCCAGTCATGTTTAACCCAAAATCAAAGAAATTAATTAGATAAACCTTTATTTATCTTATTATTTTCTAGGAATAATTATTTAAACCTTATTTAGATAATATTCCTTGTTAAATATGACAAAATCACCCACAAATAATTAAATAAATCATTATTTATTTAATTATCTTTCAACCACTTCCTTAAATAATTAAATAAATCATTATTTATTTGATTATCTTCTAACTACTTCCTTAAAAAGATAAATAAATCATTTATTTATTTATTTTTGACAAATTAAGGGATTTGACCCAAGTCAAATACCTTTTCCCTCCAACAAATATAATAAAATATTCCATAAAAGTGGATCTAGATCTGGTTAACCCATGCACCAAGATCTAGAATGACCCAATATTTTGTTATAAATAGGAGGGTTTTTCCTACCATTCTTCACCTTTTGTTGCCTATTAGATCACTCTGGATCTATACACTTGGTCACATATTTCCATCATTTTCTCCCATTGAGCTCTACTCTTTGCATTGGGTTTTCTACATCAACTAGAGAGAAAAATCTTAGATCTGAAGTGCTGAGGACTTCCAAGAACCCATCCCACTGAGGGGAATTGGATACTCCTTCTGGTTTTCCTCACAGGTGCCCCATTAATACAAAAATTCTTTCAAAAATTGTTCTTGTCTTGTCTATTGGTATATGGAGCAAACCCTTATTTTTACTGCTTAATGTCTTTCCACACATAGATCTGGTATTTTGCAACTCTTTTCTTGTCTAACTAACCGCAGATCTGAAGATATTGGCAGCCACTTTTGTTGTTAGGGCTATTAGTTATGCGTAGCTAAAGTGGTCCTTTTTTGTACACTTCGACAAAGGATTCATACTAACAATAATCAATTCTTTTTCTTTCAATGAACTTCTATCTAAAGAAAGAGTTGGAGAATGCAATCCTTTTAATAAACAATTCTTACTTTAAACATAAAGAATGATCGAAAGAAAATATTTTTATCTTTTCCAATAAATGATTGAAGCTCACAACGAAATCCCTTTTCTTTCAAAACTTGTAGCTACAAAAACAATTTTCCTTGAAAAGAGATCTACAAATTTCTAAAAAACACTCAAAACTACAAAACTAATCTTGAGATCTAAAAAAATTTTGAAACAATCTAAATGAATAAAAGCTTTAAGATTTTTTGAAGAATGTTTTACTTAGTTGTTCAGCAAACTAAGGATCTATTCGTCCAGAATAACAAACAGATCAAAAACACTCAATTATGTTTTATAAAAATGAAATTCAAAAACCAATAACAAAGTTCTTTTTCGAAGATTTGCAAAGAAACAAGTAGCTCTATTTCTCAATAAAGGATGATTTCACAGGCAGGTCAGATTCAGCAAAAAGAAAAGAAAACCAATGTAATCTGAGGTATTCAAAATGTCAAATGCTTCAAATCACTACAAAGACCAAGTGAAAAACAATCCAAAATGCAAAACCTTCTAGAAAATCATCAAAATATCAACACTGTTGGAATTCATTCATAGAGAGTTTTTGACAGAAATAGTAATCAATCTGGGCAGAAATCAAAAATACTAAATCAAAATAAAGATAAACTAACGAAAAAAAAATCTAGAGTTTTTCTAAAATTTAAACAGGGTCTGCAGGCTTCCAGAAGTACCAGGTGCGGTACTGCACTGTTTACTAAAAGAAGATGTGAAACGGCCCGCACTGTCAAAAGAAGACAGAGTGCGGTCCCAGAAAAAATTAGAGAAAAACACTAAAGATTTGAAAATTTTCTAAAACAAAGAAAACCTAAACTACCCAGGCAGATGTCTATCAATCAAAAACTAAGAAAAATGTTTCCTCGAATCAAAATAAAAGAGAACCAAAAAAAACACAACAAGTTCTTCCCCAGTGGAGTCGCCAATTTGTTGGACGGATAAATCGTTCTTGCGGACAAGATTGATCTCCCTAGTACTAAAATTATCTAGCAACAAATAGCCAAATAGACTAATCTTTCTCTAAGCATATATGATATATGAAAAGCTCTATATAGGTGTTAAAAGACCTACCTTATGTCCAGTGCTTGTTTGAAGTTGTTATTGTCCTTCGCGCGCTTGAAAGAGTTTCGCTTGTAAACCTGCAGTCACAAACAAGCAAAGTATTACATAGCACCTGTATAGACATCATCATAAACCATGCTTATCATAGTGATCAAGGAATCTATGAAATAAACCATTAACAAACAGCTTATTGAGAAAAATGAGTATATTTGTATTAATTTCAAAAGAAGGAAAACCTTACAACCTGAGCCTTGATGTTGCACATGCCTTCTCGGGGTCCGAAGCAGGAGTCTCCTCTACTTTGAAAAGCTCTACACTCTTTCAACCAAGACAAATAGAGGTATGTGATCTCTCCTCACAAAAGTCTTGTTTAACTGAGTCTGAATCTCAACAGCACTTATCTTCAAATATTCTAAAGCTCCAACTCCCTTTGAGGCTACCCAATGCCTCTTTTTATAATGGAAAAGAGGAGGTTTTTCTGTTCCAAATATGAAGGGATAGAGTCCTCCTTCAAAGGGATAAGCTCCTCACATCAAGGGGTTAGCTCCATAAGGTAAGGGATACATGTACCTTATCAAAGCGTACTCATTCCCGAAAATTCTCGTCTAGAATCTTCTAGAATTAATCTCAATTCAACTTTTTAACTTTACTTTCTCGCCTTTTTAAGTTTTACAAGAGTCCGCACCTATAACACATAGAAAGTGTGGTGTTGGTCCGCAAGATAGCTAAAAATTAGGTGCGGGCCCACAGGCAATGTATAGAGAAAGTGTGATACCAAAGTTTAGAAGATTTCTAGGAACTTTTCTCTGATTTTCAAGGCTTGATATGAAGAACTGATATGTTAGACTTGCAAAAGGAGGAAGTATGAGTTATAATGAGCTCATACCCTTAGCAGAATGTCAGGATGAAAATTTTTAGTGTAACAATGTTGTCCTCCTCTCCACTCATGACAAGTCTAGAGTGTATGTTGATCCTGGGCTGCAAAATTATTGCCCTCAAATGGAAAAATGAAGAAAAATCCTCCAAAGAGTTCTCCTCCAACAATGAAGAAAAAGTTGGCCCAAAACAATCCATCCATGAAGAATAGGACATGGTCATCATGGAACATCCTAATGAGAAGATTTCTGAAGGCTTTACATGATGATACATGATGCAAACAATTTCTCACAAGGATACAGCATAGTCCCATCCACTGTAACTTCGGGAAGTTACATGGCAAGCAATGTACATGATTCATCACATATACTAAAGGATAGTCAATGGCTGAACGTAAAAACAATACATGATCAAGCACTTGACCATGGCTGTACAATGGATGAATATCAATCTTATGGCCCACCTCAAAAGAGAACAAACATTTGGTTGTGGTGGCCATATCTCCTCTCATGCTCCCATTAGAACATGTAGTGCAGAAATTGTGAGAATTCTTCCCATTCAAGGACACATCCAGCTCATGTGTCTCCCTCATAATCAAGCCTCCCATACAAATCTGATCTATATCAGCAAATGAATACATGATCAGCATCAAAATGAAGAAAATGTTGAAGGTTACAAGTGATGCAAGAAGGTACCAACAACTTTCCCAGTAGTGACAACGCAGTTTTACAAGTTGCTGCTTGATAAAAGTACATAGAAAAATGTTTCTTTTTACATGGTTAATCATGCATGTCTTTATATGATACATGTTATAGTGTATAAACTGAACATACAAGTGATGATAAAACATTTTCCCATGGCCATAAAAGAGATGGCTGCCTCCATCATGTATATTGGCCCAATAACAAACATGGAGCAATGTGACAAGCTTGCCCCCTTGTGAAGCAATGCACTGCATAAGAATGGTAAGAGTGTGCAACTCAATGAATGTATATACAAACTTCTCACCATATGTTGGAAGTAAGATGGTACATGAGTCCTCCATAGTGTTTTGGCATGCTATGAATAAGAATGAACCAAGTGCTACAAGAAGATAATCTTCCTTATGCTTAAAAACCCAAGTCGAGAAGAATATGCCATAGATGTCTCTATCACCATTACCTCCTCTTTGTTCATCAAGTGCAACAAATATGAAGTCATCCTGGGACCTATGGGTTATGGATCCACCATATTTCTGTTGGGCACCCTTCATCCATAAGTCTCTGCCCAGTGACAGTGCTGTGAGATTTTGCATATAAGCCCCTGTCAATACAAAACTCTGTTCTCTGACATGCTCCTTGTCAAAGATTCCTTCAATAATTTTGCAACAAATATGGAATACTCTCCAAAATGGAAGAGCTTCCAAATCATCTAAGACCAAGGAGATAATTCCATCTCCTCCTCTTGCAACAGCATGTAAAGTGTGAGAGAAAATTTTCTCTTGCTTTCCCAGAAACAAGCAAAGCAACAAAAAAATTTGTTGCCTCCCCACACCTCCATCATACAACTCATGGGATGAAGACACAATGAATGATATGAGAATCACATCAACATCATGCACCCATACTCTATGCTGCTCAATGATGCAAGTATCTTTCCTCCTACTCTTAGAAAAAGTGTTTACCAAGTCATGGCCAAGCTCTTTCAAGGGTAACCAGCACAGCCAAGCCCCCTGCTGCCCGGTATCATATATCTGCAGGTAGCCTCCTAGCTCCTTGCCCATCAACCACATCCACTCAACCCCTTGTGGATGCTTCCTTCTTCTCCTCATCTTGGTACTCCTCCCATGAGGGCTATCATCCTCCCAAATCAAATTCATGTTCTTTCACTTCATGGGATTTTGAAATGCAACCTCCTCAAGGATCAATGAGACCCTATCAAGACCCAAATAGGTGGTAGGAAAAAACCTCCCATTTTGATTTGTATGGCTCAAGGAATGTCTAACACAAGCATGAGAGATGTTATCCATCCTAAGATGTCCTCCATCTTCTATCTGCTCTTGTGAGAAAGGAAGAAAATCGTTTCACTCCATGGTGTGTTGAAGTGCACCTCTGATGAGATATCTCCTTGAGACCTCCCTTTTATCAATAGTCTTCCAAAACCAATGAGGTCTTGGATCTGAAATTAGAAGTTCCTCTTTGAGCTGAGAGGAGCTCATTGAGAAAGTGTCATCTTGAAGGGAGAAATGGTTTCTTACTCCAAGATGTCTACCATCAATCTTCAAGGCTTCAAACCCCAACCTCCAATGTGATGTACAATCCAACAATGGCTCATGAGAATGATGGTTTGATTCCTTCTTGAGTGTTTCCATGTTGCACAGCGCAGTGCAACCAAGCTACTCTTGATGTGCATTTGGAATTTCTTGCAGGGTTGTAAGAGTCCCTTCCTCAAAAGTGTTGGCTGCCCCAACCGTTAATGCATGTGACTGCTCCTCCATGAGTGTGACAGTGTTATCACAAGCCTCCTCAAGAGGCGATCTGACATTTTCTTTCTTTTCTCTTTCTCCATCAAAGGTTTGGATCAACCTTTGAGTGAACTTTGTAAAATTCTTCACCCTTGCATGGCTCAAGTGGCTGCACCACCAATCATAGGCTTCACCCTCCAAGTGCAGCGCTGAGATTTCAACAGCTTCTTTCCCTACTATAAGATGTAGTAGGAAAAATGCCTCCAACTTTCTCACCCAAGTTCTTGCATTAGATGACCCATCAAAGGTAGGCAACAAAAATCTATTGCCTTTGATTTATTTTCTGCTACATGGTCTCTTCTCTTCCTTCAGCTGGATGACATGAGGAAAATCTAGAGTCTCCCTGAAGGCTCTAGGTTGAGATCTATACTCAACAAGGTAATCACTAAGGATCTGATGATCCAAGTATCTTCCATGCTCAATATATTTTTCTTGATGAGAATAGGAAGTGCATGGTACTTCCTCTTCTTTTTCTTCAATCTTCTTGACTTCCTCAAAGGTGGATGAATCTCCTCTGGACATGAAAATAGATGAGAATAAACTCATCTTTTTCAACATTTTTATCTTCTTGGGCTTAGACTCACTGGGTGTATCTACATGCTCCCCATGATCCTGTGTGCCCTCATCCTCCACGTGCGTGGTATCCATTTTGATGGCTTCCCCTTCTGTTATTCGGTTAAGCTGGAAAGAGGTATCCAATCTTTCCACCTGATCTCGAACCGTGAAATCAGTGGATCCATCATATGTGGGAAAAGGTGTCCTCCTAGTGGTACGCTGCAACTCTGAACTTTGCGTGCTAGTCCCCCCACTGTTCCTTCCTCCTTCATCCTGCCTGAGCTGACAATAATCTCTGAAGGGCAAAGCCACTTTGAAGTTTTCCCCCATGGATTTCCATTCGCGGAAATAATATTCATCATGATAATGTCGATGTCCTCTGTGATGGTTGCAAGGTCTGCTGTCTCGCTTGATCTAAACAAAGTCTTTGAATAAAATGGAATCCCTGAACTCCTACCCAGCTGCCTACTACTCAACAAAATAATCACTTATGCGGTCAGACTCTATTTCCTCCTGTGCTCCGGCCCCAATATCTGCACTCAAAAAAATAGGCATAGTAGCACGAGTGGGGGCATGTGATGCCTGGTGCGGAGCGGCAACCTTCTCGTACAAATGGTGGGATGTGCCCGACCCCTCACCAACCTGAAAACCCTTTGGGATTTCACGCTGTCTAGCCTCCACAGTCGTGAATCTCTAACCCATCACCTCTATCTGTCTCGCCAGATCCTACACTGATCTGAGGAGTGCTCTCCCAAACTGTTTTGCATCACTATCCCCCGCCATTGGCTCTCCTGCTCTGTGTCTACCACAGGCTCCTCCTGTTCTGCCTCCACCACTCGAACGCAGTCCCCTTCTCCATAGGTGTTCTCCAACCTATGCTCAATATCTCTGTACTTCCTACCTCTGTGGAAGATGTAGGGTTTTTCTTCTGATGACATAGACTACTATCTCCACAGGTTGAGCCAGATCTATGCTCTGATACCATTGTAATATTCCCTTTTTGGGAATATTTTTATAACACAGTAAACTCTAACCAAAAATGGACTGGGAGGGCTTTTACCAGATATTTCACCCCTGAGAGAGGATGAGATCTGGAGGCTATCTGGCCCTTTCCAGACTCTGTCTAAGAGTGTGGAGAAAAACACAACAAGTGGTACAGAAATCTAAATGCAAAGGGAAGAAATAACAGTTTGCAGACATTCAATAGAGTGTGTATCAAGCATGCACATATACTCAAGACACAAGAGAACGTTGAGCCATTTTATTAATCTGATAAATATAGAGGAGTACAATATATGATCAAGCGATGGCACCTAAACTTGCACAAGCAAGTTAAGATCTATTCTCAGAAGTCTGCGTGGAATGTCTGTGTTACAGATCTGCGTTCTAGTCACTGAGAATGGTTGTCCCGAGATTTCTCCTTATGGATCTGTGCTTTCTTCCAATTGACCCGCCTCCAAAGTCTGGGATCTGCAATAATACGGTCACCCACTAATCCAGAAATTTCCCCAATAGATGCACTGTTATGCTCAATATGCTGTCCAAGATCCTTCCAGAATACAATCGGAGCTTCCCAATTACGGACTGCATCCTCCTGCGCAGTCAATAAACGCGCTGCTTATCCACCGATGTTGCGCAGTTTATAAACGCGTTGATCTTCCACTATTACAGCATATCGATCCTCCTACAAAATACTAACGATTCTACCTCACCCGAGCAGGCACTCGAAGTCCCCTGGGGCTGAGGGCGAGATCTCCGAACGGAGACACTCAATGCGCTAAATAGCGCTGCAGACAGGCTAAATAGCCAGCGTGCTTAACAGTCGCAATGACCAGATTCAAAAGCATAAATTCCCCATGATCCCGAATGAGGAAATTATCTTCTTTATATAGCGTTGGCTGCTCTCGAATCCTACGGCCGCCTCAACCCATGATACCATGGTAATGTTCCTTTGTTGCGTTCATCTCCACCCATGATACCATGGTAATACCCTCTTGCTGCGTGCCCAATTCGGCCCTCCTTAATTACCACGTGCATCTTATTTTAGAGTGATTCGTGGTCCCTTTACTCACGTTTATTCATAAGCTAGCAAAATTGACCAAAATCGAATATTCCAATTAGCCATTGCTAATTGGGAATATTACATCAAACAATGTCTTTCCATGTTCGACGAAAAATCATATATTCGCGTGGCTAGACTTGTACCCGAATGATCGAGTGAATGAGATAAGAAGACCCTGAATCTAGTTTTAGCCATCCGGGCTGCGATTTCAGGATTGTTGTACACATCATTTGTACAGTGATCTTACATACAGATTGTCATCTGAACATGGGCCTATATATGTAGGCATGTCTGCATTGGGAAACATTCCAAAGTCGACGAATTTCTGAATTATGTACATGTTACTATATTGTTTATGTGATGAACATGGGAATGCCTACCCTCAGAAATTATTATCAAAAAGGATATATCATGGTGTAATGTATTGTAAGATTGATGCAGGTGACCACTCCGCTTCATTTCTAGCCCATCATAGTGTAAAGCATCTCAATCAAATGTTTTTATTATTTTGACTTCATGCTTTAGGGGGGAATTTTTATAGGTCAATTTGGGCATCATTCATAATGACCTGGTTAATTGGGCATCATCTTTAGGACCAATAACTAAGGGTCTATCATTCCCTATCATTTCAAGTTGCTACATGCCCTAAGGCAAGAACAAGACAAATCAAACATGACTTTCATCAAGCAAAGATTTCCAAGGTTTGAAGTTTATTATATAGCATGTAGGAGCTCACCAACGCTACCTCTAAGGGGACTAAGTGTGTTGCATATGCAGGTAGCCCCATGCAAGGCTGCTCTACAAAGCACTTCCTGACATCTATGGGTGTGTTGGTCACATTGGGAGCGAAATTATCATTGTTCCGGAATCTCCACTTGGCTAGTGCTTTCTAGAAGAGTTCACATGTGTCAAGCTTCGAATCCAAGTGTCCATTTGACATCTACATGACTAGAAACATGTATTTCCTATTATTAGAAATTCATTCATTGCAAAACTACCTTCAGTTTATCTATAAATTGAGCACAGATCTAAGTGTTTGAAAAGGAATAATTTGAGTAGAGAAATGCTGGAGGATTTTCAATTGAGAGTTAGATTTGTGTAACAGCTGCTGGAGAGATTTATACTGTGATGGGGCTAAGGATCGTTGCTGGAAGGGTCACTTCAAATCAGTCATTTGGTTGTATCCTCTCCTTCTATCATCAATAAATAATACAGCTTACTTTTCCCTATATGCATCTGTATTGGCTTTTATTTTCCATATTGTAAGATCTTAGTTGATGTATATTGTTTATGCTTTACTGATTTAGATAACTAACTTGAATAGACATCTGTATTATTGCAATCTTTTTTTGTTTTAGTGTTCTTTCTTGCAGGAATCATTTCACAAAAATCGCTTGAATTTGAAGCTACAACGAAAGCGACTGAAGGAGCCATTTAGAAGCGCTTGAATTACAAGTAAGCCTCTAATCCTTTCTGTGTGTCTGTTCTGAGTTAGGAAAGGTAGTCGTATATTCTTTAATCTGTTGTTCTATATTTTCATCTGTCTAGGGAAGCGTGTTTTATCGGTAATTCACAATTCTGGCCCAACAATCGGAGCACAAAAGATTGCAATTTTGAAACAGGAGTTGATTTTGTTAGTGGAAATAATTCGAATTTGCAGAAATATTTTCTTGGTGCTACAGTTGAGTAAACATCGAAATGGCTTTCAATGGCTTGTGGCTAGAAAATTCACTCGAGGGCAACTTGAACTAAACTTCTTGGAAGGACGGGATGGAGGCAATGCTTGAAGATAATGGCTTGAAGGAATTGATTGACAAAGATGTTCCTAAGCCTACTTCGACATATGCGGCATTACTTGATGCATGGAAAAAGAAAGTGGCAAGGGCGAGGAGGATTATGTTGGAAGGTGTACGAGACCACATTGTCTCAAGCCTTCATGGGAAATCCACACCATATGCTATGTGGAAGGTTTTGACGGATCTATTCCAAAGCAGCAGTGACCATAGGAAATTGGCACTCAAAGATAAACTCAAGGAGATCAAGATGGAAAAGAACGACACTATTCTAGTATACTTAACAAAGTTTTTCCAATGTCGGGATGAGAATTTCTACATTAATTTATCAATCCGGGATTCGCAAGCTGATGAAGTGTGGCGCACTATATGTGCAAGATAACCTATTTCTTACCTTTTTGTCGTTTTTGGTTTTCTAATGTGAGATGGCAATTCTAAAATAAAAACAAGTATGGTTATGATTGTTCAAGGTAATTATATCCTTTATAATGATTTACCAACTTCAAACTTAAAAAGGAATTTGAAACATACAATGACAAAACTTGAAAGGAAATGAAAATGTGCTGCTAGCCTAATAAATCAAAACATTGAACTATTGAGCATGAAAACCAAACTATCCTTGCTGCTGTCTAAACACAAAAGAAACTATGCTTAAAGAAATCCAAAATTGCAACAAAGTAAATCTAAATCAAATTACATCAACTTATATTCTGATCTCTCGCCATTAGTCCAGCTATGGATTTCGGAGGTAACCATAAACAACTTGAGCAATCTGATATCTAATTTGCAGAAAAAGAAACTAATATCAAACTACACACTCATACTTCAATCCCTCACCATCAGTCCAGTTGTGGCTTTCGGAGGTAACTGAAAATTACATGAGCAATTTAATATATCTAACTTGCAGAAAGTAAACTAATATCAAACTACACATTCATACTTCAATCCCTCACCATCAGTCCAGCTGTGGCTTTCGGAGGTAACTGAAAATGACATGAGAAATTTAATATATCTAACTTGCATAAAGTAAACTAATATCAAACTACACATTCATACTTCAATCCCTCACCATCAGTCCAGCTGTGGCTTTCGGAGGTAACTGAAAATGACATGAGCAATTTAATATATCTAAATCTTACTACTGAAGCAAATGAGCAAGACTGAAATAAACAAAGCAGTACTGAAATTAAACAGAAACTAAGAAAAGTAAATTAGCAGCAGAACAATATTGATTCCATGTCATTAGTCAAAAGATATGCAAATGCCCGGGCTTCCTATTTGAAATCTGAAACAAGAACACTGATCAATTAACATAAAACATGAAAGATTATGGACAGAAGTAAGATGTAAAGCATGAAAGGTTATAAACAGAGATGAAGCATAAATACTATGAAAGATGTAATGTATAAACACATGAATGACTTATGGCACAATGAGCTTAAAGAAATAAAACAAGAACTATACAATAATGCACAAAACCTCAGCGTGTGCAGGGGCCCTCTGCACCAGCCTTGGCAACAGCCTTCAAATACAAATTACGCTTGGAAACAGAGTCTTCTTATATATTAAAATGCAGTCATAACAGAGAGGTGATATTACGGCACAGTGGCAACGTAATTACATTACAGAGCTATCTGGAGGCTAATGGAGACTAATCTAATATGCGTATGCAAACGCATTATTTATAACAAAGGAAATATAACTAATTCCCTAAATTTTGTGCTGATGGAGACACGTAAATCATCACGTCCAGGGATCCAGCATCATGGCCGCAGTGAGGAGTAAATCTATGAAGAGTGGATGTTGGATTCAGCTTATGGAGCCATGTACAGGTGTTGATGTGTCTCCCGTAAATTAGAAACGGTCATACCAATCTTCACGTGCTGAGAAACAGAGTCCTGTCACCGTGGGACTCTACGGTTGACTTCCACTTGGCCACCTTTGACCACAGCCTCCCTAAGTGAATTTGCTCGAACCAATAGGACACGATCCATGTCCACATCATTTCTGACTTTCCCATGTGGATCGTTTTTCCTGAAGACACTTGTAACATAGGCTTTCACAAAATGGCTGCGGAAAGTTGCAGCAGCTGCGGAAAGTGGCAAGATTCCGCAGCTAAATGAGCAAAAATCTAAATCAAACAGCAGACACAAAATATAGTTAAAAACCATTTTAAATGCTCTTTTACAATTAATATACAATGATATTGACAACTTGAAAGGTTCAGGTGAATGAAAAAGGTCTAAAAAGGTGTATAGGAAAGATGCAGATTTGAGACTCAACATACCCCCATTGTGAAGGTGTTGCATGTCCTCATGCAACCAAAATTTTGATAATCCTTCTTCAGTTCATATGCCTTGACACTTCAGCCAGTACATCCAATCCTCTCCTCCTCTTCCTTGGTGCTGCTAACATCCTGGGCTTCTTCATTAAACATCTGAATTTGATATTAACTAGTGCTCTGTTTAACTTCTGGCATTTCTTTTTCAATTTCTTGTTCTTCTTCTGCCATATTCCCAGATGTAGCATGGTATTATCATGAATTATTTTGTCCAATTTGCTTTGTTCCTTCAATGCCTCATTTTCATTTTTAATGTGTTTATTTAAAAGCTCTAGCTCAAAGACTTCTTGTTTTAGTGATTGGACTAGATCATCTTGTACTGTGTGAGGCTGAGTGGACGAAGTACTGGGACCTGTAGCTGCTTTTTCTAAAGATTCTATATATTCATATACTTCTTGCTGCTTGGGGTCTATATCAGGTGTCATTTTTATTGGGCTGTCCCCAAAATGCCGTGGAGGAGAGTTGTCTTCAAAATCTGGCTGAGAAGGACTCACATCAACATCCGGCTGAGAATGGGATGGACTATGTTCAATGTCTGACTGAGAATGAAATGAACCAGGTTCACTGACTGACTGAGAGTGAGATGGACTATGGTCAGCTGGGGATTGTTCAGATGTTTCTTCTCCCAAATCAATAAAATGGGGTCCTTTCGTTTGCGTTATCCTCAACTTCCCCTTAAGCCTGGAACTTCTTCTCACACGCTGTGGACCACTGTCTTTTTGCTTTTGTTTCCCTTTCTCTTTCTTCTTGGCTATAGATAACTGTTCTTGAAGATGAACCAATCTCTCAGATAACACTTGATGATCTTCTTCGGAAGAAGGGGTTTGATGCATAGCCTCAATACTTTTTCTCTCTTTTGATGTTATTGGCTTTTTACCCTTGGTTTCTCTCTTCTTCCTTTTTGACAGTCTCCCGTCCCTACTAATTCTTTCAATTGTAGTAGTAGGAGTACTTTGAGTTTCATCATTTGTTCTTTTTCTCCTACTCCTTCTTGATGTGCTACCTTCAGGAATTTCTTGAGGTTCCTCAAAGAAATTTCTAATCAAAAATTGTTCCCATGTGTCCTTCTTCTCCTTTAACTCTTTTTCAATCAAAATTTTCACAAGACCATGGTGATATAGATGTGGTTCTACATCCCCTAAATGTTTCTGAACAGTCACAGACATCTTCTTCAAACTATTTAATAGAAAATATGGCAGATTGAGGGCCTGGTTATCTAGAAAATTCATCAGCAATCTGATATGGTACATATACATTGACCCAAAACGGCCTTCACAGGTGATAAATTTTTGAACAACTAGCAGCAAAGTAGCCCATTCCTCTTTCAAAGCATGAACAGGAATTCCTCTTTTAAAAATAGTTATGTCCATACCTGGGTTATGTAGAATTACTCTCCAAGCTTCATCACTAATGCTTTTGTTCTTAAACCATCGTTCACCCTCTTGAAGAAGTTCTGTGGAAGATGCTATAAATGCCTCATTCACCGTAAACTTAAGGTCTCCAATCTCTACCTCCAGGCCATTGAAAGACCTTGCAAACGCTTTTGTCACTTCTTTATGGTAGCCTCTAAACTTTTGGATAAACCGCAGCCACTTTGCCTTCTTCAATATATCTCTGACTTGCGGATACCCTTCCATGAATTTAGGTCCCTCTGGTTCTGCTCTCAACAATTTACCCATCCTTCTTTCTGCTCTTTAAAAACTTGCCTGCGTGAGGAGGGTTCAATGGAAGTAGGATGGTTGAATGAACGGAAATGAGCACGATGACTGTAGGTAGATATCATAGAGTGGGTATACAGACTGTAGCGTAACAGAGAATGAAATGGAGAGAAGCGGAACAGAGAAGGGTTACGTGAGCACGGCAGAAATGCAGCTGTGAGATTAATAGAACAATAGGAGTATAACACATCCAGCAGTGTTTTAAAATTTGGTGGCTGCAAAATAAATGTAAGCACGTTTAAACAACGGCTATGGATTTTATGCGGCTGAAGGAAGCCGTAGTCAAATCAACTACGTTTCATTGTCACAGGTGGAATATCGGAGTATGAGTGAAAATCGGAGGTTTAATTATGGGACCGTTTGAGAATGAATGCGAGGATTGTGGGAGGATTGTACAGAGATCATGGAGTGATTACGGAGTTTGTCAATATAATCATTGCACATAATGGATGGAGATTATGGTTTATAACTATATAAAAAATGTGTTTTAAATGCCATTTGAAATGAATTTTTACTCATACCTTGGAATCTTTGCCATTTTTCCTTGGTCTTCAATTAGTTGCTCCTCATTGATATCTTGAATGCCCCATGTCTTCATAATTGGTCCTCACACCTGCATTTTATTTCATGATTATGGAAATAACATATGGCTGTACATTCTTTTGAAAAACAGAGTGGTAGCTGCGGAATCTGCTTCTGGCTGCGGAAACTGGTGTCAGCTGCGGAAACAGATGTCAGCTGCGGAAACTGACACAGCTATTATTTGGGTGAATGGAAATGAACGGATGACAAATGAATAGATGGAAATGGTCATGAAAAAGAATTTTATTGGTGAAATGGAATGAAACAGATAAAATGAAGTGGAATGAAGTGAAATGAAGTGGAATGAAGTGGAGTGGGTGGTCACAGAGATTTTTTTTGGAAAATATAGGGTGTCAGGTGTTCCTGATTTTCACCCAATATTTTCTGTATAACACTGCCAATCAGTGATTGGTTTTCAGGCTTATACAAATTTTATTTTTATTTTTATTTTTATTTTATTTTTAACTGAAAAGAACAAAAGCTAGGCTGGTGGAGAAGAAGAATTCTTCTGTACCAGCCTGATTGCAGAATTTTCTTGAAACATTTTGACAAATTCCTCTTTTGAGAGTGGCTTATGATAAACTTTCAATTTGTGGCCATTCACAATAACAGGAGTTTGAAACTCATCAATGGTCTTGATTCTTACCGCTCCATTGCTAAATATCTTGTCAATCTCATATGGCCCAAGCCAATGAGTCTGAAATTTTCCTTGAAAATATTTAAACTTGGAATCAAATAACAATGCCCAATCTCCTTCTTGAAACTTTTTCTCTTTGATGTACTTGTCATGCCATTTAGCTCTTTGATATTGAACTAGATCAGTTCTTAGAATTGCCTCTTGTCTGATCTCATCTAGCTCATTTAATTGCTCCATTCTATGCTTTTGGGCTTTTGATAAATTCATTCCCAATTGAACTGCTATCTTGAAGGTCTTGACTTGGAACTCAATGGGGAGCAAGACTTCTTTCCCATAAACAAGTTCATAGGGAGAATGTCCTGTTGTATTTCTCCATGTAGTTCTCTAGGCCCACAAGGCTTCAGGAAGCCTTTCTGCCCAATCTCTTCTATGTAGATGAACAGTTTTGGTGATGATACTTTCAAGAACTTTTTTTGTGGACTCCACTTGACCATTTGCTTGTGGATGGTAAGGAGTAGATCTTCTGTGCTTGATTTTGTATTCTTCCATCAACTTCTCCACCAAATTGGATGTGAATTGGCTCCCCTGATCTGTTACAATTTCTCTTGGAACACCAAAGCGAGTAAAAATATCCTCATAAAGAAAATGAACAACCGAATTTTCAGTAGCAGATACTAATGCTTTAGCTTCTACCCATTTAGTAACATAATCAGTGCAAACCAATATATAATTCTTTTGCTTAGATGGTGGATTAATAGGTCCAATGAAATCTAAAGCCCATTTTTCAAAGGGTTCAATGAGTACCTGTGTTTGCAATGGCATTTCATTCGAAAGGGTAGGTTTCCCTACTCTTTGGCAGCTGTCACACCTTTTGACATATTGTTTTGCATCTTTGAAGAGGGAAGGCCAATAATATCCTAAAGAGAGGATTTTATAGGCCGTCCTTTTGTCTGCAAAGTGTCCGCCGCATGGTTCATCATGACATGCCTTAAGAATATCAGGCATTTCATCTTCCCCGACACATCTTCTGATCACAAGATCTGGCCCTGTTTTAAACAATTCGTTAGAAATCCATGAATATTTTGAACTCTCCTGAATAATTTTTCGTTTTTCACTTGGAAATAAATGTGAAGGCAGTTTTCCTGTAACCAAATAGTTAGCAATATCTGCATACCAAGGAGTCTTAATAGTTATCGCAAACAAGTATTCATCAGGAAACTTATCCTCTACAGGAGAATCTTCTTTAGTATTCTGAATCCTAGACAAGAAATCAGCTACTGTATTTTGTTTTCCTGGTCTATCCAACACAGTAATATTGAATTCTTGTAAAAGTAAGAGCCATCTTGTCACTCTGCCATTAGTAACAGGTTTGTTCATTAAATATCTAATTGCAGAATGGTCAGTATGAATAAAAGTTTCATAGCCCGTTATATAATGTCTAAACTTATTAATTGCATGAACAACAGCTAAAAACTCTTTTTCAGTCACAGTATAGTTCAACTCTGTGGGAGTCAAATTTTTACTGGTATAATAAATGGCATAAGGAACTAAATCTTTTTGACCCAACACAGCTCCTAGAGTTGTATCTGAAGCATCCGTAGAAATATGGAAAGGGATTTTCCAATTTGGTCCTCTCAAGATAGGTGCTTCAGATATTCTTGTTTTCAAATTTTCAAAGGCTGATTGACAATCAGGATCCCATTTGAATTCAAAATATTTTGTAAGAAATTTGAAGAGTGGAGATGCTATTTTAGTGAATTTTTCTATAAATCTTCTATAGTAACCAGTAAATCCTAGAAAACTTCTAACATCTCTTTGACAATTTGGAATAGGTAACTTGGAGATGACTTCAACTTTTGATCTATCAACCTTAATCCCATCTCCCGAAATATGATGCCCCAAAAAAATCCCTTCAGTAAACATCATAAAGCATTTTTCATGGCTTAATGAAAGGTTTGTTTCTTTACATCTTATAAGAACTTTTTCCAAATTTTCTAATGCCTCTTCAAATGAATTACCATAAACCGTAAAATCATCCATATAAACCTCTACACAATCATGGATTAGATCAGAAAAAATTCCTAGTACTGCTCTTTGGAATGTTGCTGGTGCATTACATAACCCAAAAGGAAGCACTCGGTAGGCAAAAGTTCCCTATGGACAAGTAAATGTGGTCTTATCTTGATCTTCAGGTGCTACCTGAATTTGATTATAGCCACTAAAACCATCCAAAAATGAAAAGTACTTTTTACCTGCTAATGTATCTAATACCTTATCGATAAAAGGCAAAGGAAAGTGATCCTTCAAAGTTGCTTTGTTCAATTCCCTGTAATCAATGCATACCCTCCATTTACCATTCTTTTTAGGTACTATAACCAAGGGAGAAACCCATCGGCTATCTGAAATTGGATAAATGAAGTTTACATTGAGTAGTTTTTGGAGCTCTTCTTTCACTATCTCCCTAAGATTTGGATTCATCCTTCTTTTAGGTTGTCTGATTGGTCTACTATTTTCCTCAATATAGATATGATGGATGCAAGTCTTAGGATCAATACCTTTCATGTCAGTATACTCCCATGCAAATGCAGTAGAAGGTTTTTGCAAGATTTTGATTAGTTCTTTTTGTTGTGACTTTTCCAAATGTTTGTTGAATTTCAATGTTTTTCCTGGAAAAATCTCAATAGTAGAACTACCAAACTCTTCCATAGAGTAAAGAGACATTTGTCTTGATGATAAATATTCTATGTTAGATTCCAACTGAAATTGTGTGGGGTCATATTCTGAAGATGTCTCAAAATTTTCTAATGTGTTCAGAATTTGACTATCCTCACTAATTTCCGAAATGGTAAAGACAAGTTGTATAATGTCCTCATCATCGACCCATTCATTGTCTCCTACTTCTGTAATTGCTTTTGCTGGAGGATACAAATTGAATTTCTTTGTCGAATTAACATTAGAAATGTACATATCCCCAGATCTACAACTAATAAAAGCATCAGCTGTGGCTAGCCAATGTCTTCCTAAGATAAGTGGGTGCCCTCCTAGATTACTTTTGGGAGTCAAAATCATAAAATCTACCGGATATTCCCAAGAATCTAAGGAGACTGAAATATCTTCTAATACACCATCTGGTTTAATAATTGATCGATCTGCAAGTTGCAGTAAAGTAGGTGTAAAAAGAAGGTTAGGAAGCTTTTGCTGGTCCATAGTCTGTCTACTCATAATGTTGATAGCAGCCCCTAAGTCAATCAATGTGTTTGGAATTTCTATCCCATTTATATGTGTCTTGACAATTGGACTTCCTGGATCTACATACTTCTGCATGGTAATTTTTCCCATCATAATATCCGCAATTTTTCCTACCAGGTGGATTCTTCTTGTGTCTTTTAGTTTCCTTCCTGGTCTTTTGAAACTCAACTCCTTTATTGTTTTTGCTAGAATAGGAATCTCCCGAATGGCTTGTAGCAAGGGAATCTTGATACAAACATTCTTCAATTCATCTAGAAAATCATAGTTAGGCAACAAGATTTGTTTTTCCACCCCCTTGTCAATTTGTAGTCTTTCAAGAAAAGGAGGTGTAGATGAAGATGCAGGTCGCTCAACTATAGGAGTTGTGGGTGTTAACTTTTCTTTTTCTTTTTGAATGTTTGAATTTTGAAGAGATGCTTCCTCAGAACCCTCATTGACTTTAAGAGAGTCCTCCTCGGAGGTATCTTGTTCTTGAATATCTATAGAAGGTTTTTCTAAAACTATACCAGATCTGAGTTGTACATCATTGAGAGGAACAATCATATAGGTAGGAAATTGTTGTCCTTCTATCATGTAAGTATTTTGAGGATTTTTATTGTTAGGATTTGGCAATGGCTGAGCTGGAAGTTGATTTGTCTTTTGTTGGTATGAGAGCATGAGTTGAGGATTTGGATTTTGTTGAGAAGGTTGTTGTTGTGGAAATGGCAATGAAAGTTGTGGATTTGGGTTTGGAAGTTGTGGAGCTTGTTGATTTTGAAAAGATGGAGAATATTGATAAAATTGAGCAAATCTCCCATAAGGATTTTGCATCCCTTGTACCCATGGCTGATATGGATTTTGATGTTGGGGCTAAGGTTGTTGCCAAGGATTCCAATTTGGTGGGGTTTGAAGATTCATAGGGTTGTTAAACCCTTGAGTTTGTTGTCCCTTCCAAGGTCTTCTCGCAACAAAACAGAGAGATTCTACTGAATTTGGGTCTTCTTGAAAGACAGCTTTGAGTCCAGGAATTGAAGGACAATCCTTGGTCTCATGATTCTCTGAGAAAATCATACATGTTTCTACAACTTTTGCATCCAAGGGACATTCCCTTAAAGCATGTTTCTTCCTACATTTCGAACAAAATATGGCTAGAGCATCTGTTTCTGCTTTCTGCTTGTTTTGGATTTTAAGGGTGTCTAGTTGTTCACTAAGGCTCCCTAAGATATCAGTTTTGAACTCATCAAGCATATTACCAATCTCTGCCCTACTTACCGATCCAGTTGCAGATTTGTTAGCCCTAATAAGAGAAGGATCCCTAGGCCCTTTTCCTGTTTTAGATTTTCCTCTTGAGAGATGGACACATAGTTCTGTTATCTCACGAAGTGGAAGTTGAGAAATGTCTCCTTTCCCCATCATGTTTAAAATATATATCCATTCATCTCTAATGGATTTTAATATGAGGGCTTTCAAGGTTTCATCATCTAAGTTGCTCATCTTTGCTCTTTTCAAGTTTTATTGAAATCTTTCAAGTAAGTCTTCCAAATTTTCATCTTCTTTTTGCATCATTTTGAATACCTCATCCTTGTGATTGGTGGGCATACAATAGTCCAAGTATCTATCCAAAAATGTTTGTTTCATATCATTCCAAGTCCTAATAGATTGAGTAGATAATCCCATGAACCATTTCAAAGCAGCTCCCTTCAAAGTTGAAGGAAACAGTTTGAGTTTTTGAGAGTCTTCCATATAGTCATAGGTTCGGCACACGACTTCAAACTCAAACAGAAATGTTTCAGGATCCTCACTTCGCAATCCATAAAATTTAGGGAGGACAGATGGTGAGATATTTTTCATTGTTGTATGAGTTTTCTCATCAACTATAGGGAATCCAAACAAGTTATCTCCTTCCCTATTTCTTCCATTATTATCTTCACCATTGTTGTCTCCATTGTTTCCTCCTCCTCTACCTCTACCTCTAAATCCATCTATTATTTCCTCTACCATGATAGTTTCTTTAGAGTCCTTAAAGTCCTCTGGTTCTTCTATCAAGGGAGGATGAGAGGGAGTCTCTTCCTTTTCTAAATGAGATTTAGTAGGTGGTATAGGAGAATCCTCTAATTCAGCTGCTCCTTGAATTCCAAAAATCTTAAGGCTAGGGGTAGATGGTGGTGAATCTTGTCTATGCCTTAAGGAAGATGGAGTTGTGAAAATCGAACTCTTGGCTTTAGCTATAAACCTTCCCCTAGAATCTCTTGCTCTATGCATGTCATTTTTTATTTTATTTTTTTAAAAGTTGGGCTAATAATTCTCTTTCTGATCTTCCAGGTCACACTAGGTGCAAGAAGAGAGCATACTTAAGAAATTACTGAACCAATAACTCTCTTTTCTGATCCTCCAGGTCACACTAGGTGCAAGAGGAGAGCATACTTCAAGAAGTTATCAAGTTTTCCCTTCTTTTATTATTTTGTTTTTTGTTTTTTAAGAAATTGGCTACCTAGTTACACTTCCCCGGCAACGGCGCCAAAATGTTTGGTCAATTTAGTGTGTCCTAAATTGCTACATTAATTTATCAATCCGGGATTCGTAAGCTAATGAAGTGTGGCGCACTATATGTGCAAGATAACCTATTTCTTATCTTTTTGTCGTTTTTAGTTTTCTAATGTGAGATGGAAATTCTAAAATAAAAACAAGTATGGTTATGATTGTTCAAGGTAATGATATCCTTTATAATGATTTACCAACTTGAAACTTCAAAAGGAATTTGAAACATACAATGACAAAACTTGAAAGGAAATGAAAATGTGCTGCTAACCTAGTAAATCAAAACAGTGAACTATTGAGCATGAAAACCAAACTATCCTTGCTGCTATCTAAACACAAAAGAAACTATGCTTAAAGAAATCCAAGAATTGCAACAAAGTAAATCTAAATCAAATTACATCAACTTATATTTTGATCCCTCGCCATTAGTCTAGCTATGGCTTTCGGAGGTAACCATAAACAACTTGAGCAATCTGATATCTAATTTGCAGAAAAAGAAACTAATATCAAACTACACACTCATACTTCAATCCCTCACCATTAGTCCAGCTATGGCTTTCGGAGTTAACTGAAAATGACATGAGCAATTTAATATATCTAACTTGTAGAAAAGTAAACTAATATCAAACTACACACTCATACTTCAATCCCTCACCATCAGTCCAGTTGTGGCTTTCGGAGGTAACTGAAAATGACATGAGCAATTTAATATATCTAACTTGTAGAAAGTAAACTAATATCAAACTACACACTCATACTTCAATCCCTCACCATCAGTCCAGCTGTGGCTTTCGGAGGTAACTGAAAATGACATGAGCAATTTAATATATCTAAATCTAACTATGGAAACAAATGTGCAAGACTGAAATAAACAAAGCAGTACTGGAATTAAACAAAAACTAAGAAAAATAAATTAGCAGCAGAACAATATTGATTCCATGTCATTAGTCAAAAGATATGCAAATGCCCGGGCTTCCTATTTGAAATCTGAAACAAGAACATTGATCAGTTAACATAAAACATGAAATATTATGGACAGAAGTAAGATGTAAAGCATGAAAGATTATAAACAGAGATGAAGCATAAATACTATGAAAGATGTAATGTATAAACACATGAATGACTTATGGCACAATGAGCTTAAAGAAATAAAACAATAACTATACAATAATGCACAAAACCTCAGCGTGTGCAGGGGCCCTCTGCACCAGCCTCGGGCAACAGCCTTCAAATACGAATTACGCTTGGAAACAGAGTCTTCTTATATATTAAAATGCAGTCATAACAGAGAGATGATATTACGGCACAGTGGCAACGTAATTACATTACAGAGCTATCTGGAGGCTAATCTAATATGCGTATGCAAACGCATTATTTATAACAAAGGTAATATAACTAATTCCCTAAAGTTTGTGCTGATGGAGACACGTAAATCATCACGTCCAGGGATCCAGCATCATGGCCGCAGTGAGGAGTAAATCTATGAAGAGTGGATGTTGGATTCGGCTTATGGAGCCGTGTACAGGTGTTGATGTGTCTCCCGTAAATTAGAAACGGTCATACCAATCTTCACGTGCTGAGAAACAGAGTCTTGTCACCGTGGGACTCTACGGTTGACTTCCACTTGGCCACCTTTGACCACAGCCTCCCTAAGTGAATTTGTTGGAACCAATAGGACACGATCCATGTCCACATCATTTCTAACTTGCCCATGTGGCTCGTTTTTCCTGAAGATACCTGTAACATAGGCTTTCACAAAATGGCTGCGGAAAGTTGTAGCAGCTGCAGAAAGTGGCAAGATTCCGCAGCTAAATGAGCAAAAATCTAAATCAAACAGCAAACACAAAATATAGTTAAAAACCATTTTAGATGCTCTTTTACAATTAATATACAATGATATTGACAACTTGGAAGGTTCAGGTGAATGAAAAAGGTCTAGAAAGGTGTATAGGAAAGATGCAGATTTGAGACTCAACAGGTAGTCATATAGTCTTTAATCTGTCGTTCTAGATTGTCATCTATCTAGGGAAGCGTGTTTTATCTGTAATTCACAATTATGGCCCAACAAATTGGCGACTCTGCTAGGGAGAATTTCTCTTAGATCTAGGTGACTTAGCCTTTGATTTGCTTTGTTTATCCACCCAATAGTTGTTACACACAAACATTAAACTTTTTCAAAGCCAAATTTGCAAAGATAGTGAGTTAAATAATAGTGTTTTTCCTTATACACTACGCCCAACGCACCCTTACATAGGACACAGTGCTTTGCATAGCACTGTCTCCCTTTCAGGCCTGCATTGCAGAGCATTGTCTCCCCTTGGAGACTACGTTGACTCTTAAAACCACCCAGATTCCTTTGAATTTGCCTTTGCAATTTGCTTCAGTTTGTTTTCTCCTGTGTTTTGAAAAGTTGGATCCTCATATTGACCAGTAAATCTATATACTTCTTCCTCCTTTGACAGAAATTTTGTTCAATGTTTGTTTAAAAAAGTTTTAATCTATCATTGACAAGTTGATTTCAAAGTATTTTTTATGGTCGCATTAAGAATCATTTGCTTTAGAAATAGGAAATTGTTGTAAAATCTTCATTTCCTTGATAGGAGAAATTTTTGTTGAAATCCTCATTTTTCCTTCAAAAGAGAAATTTTCGTTTGTATTCTTCATTTCTAGAAAGTAAAATGCATTTGAATTTTTGATTTAGTGCACCTAGTTTCTTTTCTGCATTCATAAAATTAAGGAAACTGAAAAGAAAAACTTGCATTTGCATGTAGGATTTTTGTGTGTTTTGCAAAAAGGAACATTAGGAAATCTACATTTAGTTTGTGATCATTGATTTTTTTTGCTCATTGATTTGTTTGCTCACAAATAATTTGCTCTCTTCCCTTAGTAGCTAGGTTTTTTCATTGAAGAAACTGAAAGTGAAAGATTGCTTATCATTTTTAGTTGCATTTTAGGAATTTTCCAATACATCATCGTGGTGAACCTTTGAAAGGAAAATTGTAAGCAAGATCAACATAAAATTAATCCCAAATTAACTAACAAAACATTGGAACCATAAAAATAACATTTAGAAGGTCTAGGCTAGAGACGTGTTCCAGCATCATAAAAAATAGAAGTTTTTGTTAACTTGTCTGTGATACATTCTGAGTGTGATACCTCACTCCACAGTTTCTTGGTAAACCTTTTGCCTAGCATTACCCTTTTATTTTGTTTATTTGTTTTTGGTTAAAATTAATCAATAATCGTGGAAGAAAAAAATCCTTTCCCCCGTTGTTCGTGTAGATTAGCTTTAAAACCACCTTTACCACCAGAAGTTACTTCTGGTAGGCGAAGGAGATCACGATCTACAGAATCAATTACAATTCGTACCTCTGGTGAAACATCATTTTCCTATAAACCAGAGTTAGCTCAAGTTGTTTCTACACATCCCGGTTCATCTACTGTTGTCGAAACAGACTCTTCACAGCTACCCATGGTCACGATCCATCCAATCAGTGAGACCATACCTCCTCGAGACGACGTTGTTCAACCACATATATATCTAGATCCTATCTCTTATTTTCCAGAACATCTGAATCCTTAAGTCGAACGACCGGAAATTGTTCCTACTTTGGTCATCCCACAAAGTTTTATAGCTATTGAATCTCCCATATCACACAGTCAACCACCTAAAATATACTTTGGGCTTGACGGTGAAATTATTCCACCTGGTTTAATTGCGATTGAAGAAATACCACAAGACACTACACCTTTAACTCCAACCCATTTTGGGGAGAACTTTTACCTGTACGAATCTTTCTCTCAATCGACACCCTCTGCTTTTGTTGATATTCCTCCTTTTCAAATTCCAATTGATTCAAAAGGGTATACATTTGGTCAAACAACCATGTCTGAACCAACATCTTCAGTTAATAATGTTGTTACAATTACATCAGATCCTTCCCTCGCTACTCCATCGATGTTTACCACTTCACCAGAGTCATATTTTCATGGTGGCCCTATGGTCCCATCAGGTTACAAATCATTATCTGGAATTTTCTCTGGTGCATCTTCAAATCCATGGTCTTTACCAATGTCATCATCCGGTATTTTAACTGGTAATCCTATCGTAAGTATTGAATGACTTGACTCATTATACACATCATCAAGGAAATATCAAGCCGATATTTCTAGGTCTATTCCTTCACGTACCATATCTACTGGACTCCCAGCATTTGGAGAACAATATTTTCCATATTATGATCATCCTCATGCTGGGGAGCAACCTTTGGTCACCCAATATGACAATACTCCATCACTTTTTGGTCAATCTAATGTTGAAACGAATTTTTTTCAATGGCATCCCACTCTGCCTATCCAACCACAAACGGTTGTACACTCGTATCAACTGGTTCAATCTGTTGCTCCCACTTCATTACCACTTGTTAATACATCTATACCCTTGTTACAGAATCAAAATTTTTTACATCATCAACCTTATCAAGTGGGTCCTTCAACTCAATATCATCAAATGTTAGGTCCACAAACTCCAAATCATTTGATTAATTTACAACAACCTGTATCAGGAATTATTTATTCACAAGTTGTTCTACCATTTTATGGGATGTCACAACCGCAACCGAGTTATACATATCAACCGAATCCAAGTTATCCTAATTTGGGTTATAATTTTAGTGGAAAGACCCCTTGGCATCCACAGGCGCAAATGCCTCAAACCTCTTTTCAACAAGTTTCATATCCAGGTTTTAGTCAACAAAATCCTCAAGCATTTGCTATGCAAAACAACCCCTATCTGGGTTACCAGTAGCAGATTCCTTATGCTGGTGCTCAAAGGCCTGTTTCTCAAGCAATTCCCTCTTACCCTGGCTATGCTCAACCTGACCTTAATAGAAAGTTTCCCTTTGTTGCAACTTTAGAGTTACCAGATTTAAATCGGTTAACCAATGTTCCAATAAACTATGATCCTTGGTGGCTGATGATACCACATAAATTACCCTCGGATATTCCTAAGTTCAATGGAAACCCTGGAGAAGATCCTTCGACTCATGTTATGACTTATCATTGATGGTGTTCATCAAATTCCTTGAATGATGATTCTGTTCAACTACGTCTTTTCTAGAAAATGCTCACAGTTCCGGCTGCAAAATGATACATTGAATTACCTAGAGCTTATTTTGACAATTTCACAGCCCTAGCTACTGTATTTTTGACTCATTTCCAGTTACCCATCAAATATGAAACTGGAACGGAACTCTTGACTAATTTAAAATAGACTAATGCTACTCATGTTTCTTATCATATTCATGAGTGGCGTCGTCGTCGATGAATGGTTAAGACATTTGTTCTGGATCAGCTCCTTGTTGAATGGTTCGTTAAGTCCCTATTACCATCTATAACTGAGGATGTGGCTAAGGGTGGCATCGTCACAGAAGAGCAAGTTATCGCTCGTGCACAATACTTAGACTTGATTTACACTCATTCTGGCACACTCTATGAAAAAATCCCTAATGCACCGAGATCTAATTTCAATGTTCCTCCTTAATTAAAGGACTCTCATGCCGAAGACGGCTTGATAGGCACTGCAAGCACACACCACACTACTGCATCTGATCCTGCTCCTACTTCTGAAATTAATGTCATTTCATTTGACAAAGGCAAAGGTGACAAGCAACCAGGAAGTAAGAAAAAGAGGAAATCAAAGAAAAAGCAAACTTCTAACCCACAGGAAATATCGTCTGATCAACCGTCTGGACCTCGGAAACCTTATTATCCATGTATACTCAGTAATGAGGAACACTTTGTTAGGGATTGTCCTCACCGCACTGAAGTCTCAAAAATCATCAAGACTTCCAATGTGTCAGCTGTGTTGACAGACCCATTTCTGAATCCGGACACAAATATGGTTGCTACGGATCCAACTCCTAGTTCCCAAGTGTTAATTTTATCTATCACAAAACCTTCAACAGATATTTTGGTGTCGACGTGAAATAAATATTATGGTATTCCGACCACTGATCAACCTACTACCTCGACAATGAATCCATCTACAGAATCAGTACTACCTATTGCCATTCCTGAATTGACAATCAAACCACCAAAGGGAGTAATTCACAAATCGACATAAAATCCTCGAGTAAGCGCTGCACAAAATTATAATTTAGTTGAAGATTTGGCTCAAATCCCCTTCAGCTATGTCTGCTCTTGAGGTATTAAAAAATTTTCCCTCCCAAAAATAGGCTTTATTGTCGGCTATTAGTGGAATTGATCTGACTGATTCTAATCTTGTCGTCTTTAATCATACGGACTATGTGCCGAAATTACCAGAAGAAATGACATTCTCCATACAGGTAAATGTTCCCAATCACCTTGTTCATCGCACTATTATTGATGAGGGAGAATCTACATGCATTATTTCTCTAAACTATTGGAATTCACTTGGCTCACCGCACTTATCACGATCATCAACGACGTTGAAGGCATTTGATGGACGTACATATAAACCTTGTGGTATTATTAATAACTTGCATGTTGAACTAGGGGGAAAAACACAGTGAATATTGATGTTGAGGTTGTTGACGGACCCCTTGACTACAATATTTTACTTGGAAGGCCATGGGTAGATGAAATGACTGCTATTGTTTCTACATATTTTAGAATGATTTCCTTTCCACATAAAGGTACAATTACAGCCATAAATCAACTATCCTTCTTTGCCTCTACTTCGCAGGTAACTGGAAGCATTTCGTTCGTTCACATACCCCAACTAGAACTTCAAAACATTGGTGTAGGACTCTTAAAGGATTCCACTCTTATGGGAACCTTTGCATTATTGCCTCTAATGACATTGGCAGAAATTTCAAGTATAGAGACCTGCTACAAGACTCTTCCACTCTATCTAGCTTAAGGAAGAGTACGGGTGATTCTGATATTTCTACATTGGATGAGTTTCTACCGCCCAGCCCTATTGAGCTAGCATAGCAATCAATCTATCTAGCTTGGGCGACAAATCTGAAATCAGCGTCGCCGAGTGTTTGGGTTGATCATTCATTAGATTTTGGTACCCCATCTGATCTGTTTTCCTCAATGTTCTTGACAGATGAGAATATTTTGGAAGCCATGATGTCAGAAGGAGAACCATGGGAAGATTATCATCATCATTCCAATCTTCCTAATTATGAAGAAAATAATCTTAGTGAACTATATCACCCATCCATCAAAAATTTCTTTTCAAATTCTTTTCCCATTAATGAAATCGATTCCGAGCAAAATCTTTCAAATATCGAAGAAATGATTTCTATCGATATTTTGACCAAACCTAGCATTGTAGAGAATATTCATGTCGGTGTATCTTATTCTCCATCAGAACTTGAATCATATCGCTCTCTTTTTCGTGAATTTTGTGACGTATTTTCTTGGTCTTACGAGGAAATTTCAGGCATAGATACTAGTATAGTTGAACACACTATTAATATGTATCTTGATGTCAAATCAGTGCATCAATGGCTTCATCCTGTTCATCCAAAGAAAGTCATTGCCATCAAAGAAAAAGTTGAAAAAAAATTGCGTGCTAGTTTTATTTACCATGTTCTGCTAACTGAGTGGGTTTCCAATATCGTTCCTGTCATGAAAAAACAAGGAACCATTAGAGTGTGTGTCGATTATCGGGATGTTAATCATGCTTGTCCAAAAGACAACTATCCTACTCCCTTTATCGACCAGATTATTGATGATTGTGCTGGATGTGAAATCTTTTCGTTCATGGATGGATTTTCCAGCTACAATCAAATCAATATCTACCCAGATG
The DNA here is from genome assembly GCA_034641835.2 of Pinus albicaulis. Classification (NCBI taxonomy): domain Eukaryota; kingdom Viridiplantae; phylum Streptophyta; class Pinopsida; order Pinales; family Pinaceae; genus Pinus; species Pinus albicaulis. The sequence goes on along the minus strand of CM076575.1, from coordinate 432,759,761 downwards.
ATCAACATAATACAGCATTCATCTGTCCCTAGGGCACATTCGCTTACAGGAAACTCCCATATGTTTTAAAGAACGTTGGGGAAACTTTTCAGAGAGCAATGGATTATGCTTTCAATGACATCAAGCACATTGTTCAACCATATCTAGATGATTTACCAGCACATTCATGAAATTGGAATGATCACCCGATGCATTTGAAAGCCATTTTATTACGCTTCTGACACTACAAAATACACCTCAATCCACATAAATGTGTGTTTTCAATTGGTTCTGGTCATTTTATTGGATTCGTCGTCTCAAAAGAAGGGATTTGAATCGACCCTTTGAAGGTTCAGGCCATTCTTGATTTGCCTGCGCCATCAAACTTACTTCAGATACAGAAACTTCAAGGAAAGGCTAACTTCCTAAGGAGGTTCATTCCAAATTATGTCGAAATGGCTAAAGGATTTACTTGACTATTGAAAAAGGGGGTTCCCTTCCATTGGGACCAAGTTGCACAAGCTTCTTTTGATTTTGTCAAGGACACTCTTGTCCAAGTGTCATTAATGTATCCTCCTAATTATCAAAACGATTATTTCCTACATATCGTCGCAGCCAAAATGACCATTGCTATTGTATTGGTCCATGTAGAAGACAGAATTGAACATCCAATCTATTATTTGAGTCGTAATCTCAATGATACAGAAGTTAAGTACTCATACGTAGAAAATCTTGCCTTGGTAGCCATTCAAGCTGTCATTTATTGCCTAAATCTACCTCAGGCTGAAGGAAGGCAGAGTCTAGGGTAACATCAAACCACGCTTAATCTGGTAGCTAGCCCTACCAAATCAGGAGAGGGCTCTCTCCGGGTCAATCTCAGCAAAAATAATAAATGGGGCTTGAGATGACTTGAAATAAAAGCTAATTTTAGGGTGGGTATATATGTAAAAGTTTTTTATTTGATTTTGGGGGTTTTTGTTGGAATCAAAGGGAAAGGCAAATTTTGGGTCGAGGAAATGATCAGTTTTGCAGAGGGCTAAATGGGGCAAGAAAGGAAATTGTTTTGATGCTTCGAATTGAATGAAATGGATAGCTCAGACTGGGGAGGAGTTGAAGAGGGTAAGAGGTTTCAAGAATCCTCTTCAGACAGTTGAAAACATGGAAAATTAAACAAAACTTCAAGGCAGAGCACTGCAAATCTAATGAATTCCACCTTTATAACTTGTTTGTTTAACTTAAGAAGAAATGAGAAGGAAAATGATACACATGAAACATCAGTAAACTTATAATCACAGAGAGAAACACACCATCAAAAAATAGAGCCACATGTATCCCAAAGAGTGTTGCAAACCCTGGTCTATTCCTTTGCCAAAATGCAGAGATGAATGTACAATGATGCTCAAAGCAATCCCAAGTGTCCAACCATGAAAATGACTGAGAAAATACAAGATATAGACAAGCCTAACTCATCCCCATGCCTCTAGGGGTCGAGATCAATATTTTAGAAGCTGTTTCAACAATATCTAAACTAATAACTGGAAAATAGGCAGTGGAACAGCTTGCCTCTATAAGATAGGAAACAGATTCATTCAGTTAAAATTCACTTTTTGGTGAATGAATCTACTTACATGAGTAAAAATGTGAAAAAATTACATCAAGTTACATAAATATCTGTACATATGAAGATAAAAAATTCAAACTGGCCCAAACTACGCGAAAAACTGAGTTACTGAGTGAAAATTAGGCCAAATTTCCCAATGCGTTGCGCCTGAAATCTCTATGCATCGCGCCACTTTGAGGCTGATTTTGAGGGCGTTCCCAGAGTCCAAATTGAGTACATGATAGCTTGTTGGAAATATATTCATGTCTACTTTCCAACCCAAGTGGAATTTCTGAATTTGGTTTCCATTTTCCCCTCCAAAAATCAAATCTCCCAACATTGCTTCCTGTGTGTCCAAAAAGTGGCAGAAAGGCCATTTTTAAGGTGTTTTTGACCCTTAAGGCAACCCAAAACTTGTCAAAATCCTTAGTTAATAGATAGGCATGCATAAATTTTGATAAAAAATCCAGAAATACAAATTTTTTTTCAAGAGGAGCTGCCAATTATAAGCGCGCGCCAAGTGGGGCGACGCGTTGGGCAGGAAAATCTGTGTAAAGGCCAAAAATTCAACATTGACTAAAATTTTCCCAAATTTCTTGAAATTTGGGCTGAATTTCCACCATCAAGTGCTATGCCAAGCCAAAGAAGCTTTTGGCCAAAATTTGGAGTCTATCGTGCCTTTTGCGATGCTTTAGTGCCCTCTTTAACTTTGCCTTCAGGATCTTGATTCGCGCCTTGCAAACATGATTCCGCGCCCAATAATGGTTATTCATGTGCCTCAACATATTATTTTCCTTTTTTTCCTTCTCCAACGGCTTCTCAAGATGAATATTGACCCTCTCAAGCCAAGTCTCTCTATCAGCCTCAATCCTTCGCTCAATGGATGTCATCTCGGTTTGGCTTCTTTGGGCAGCTTGTCGGTTCTCACGGATGTTTTGCAACTCCATGATTGTTTGCTGATCTTCAAACTATTTGTTTCACTGCTCCAGGTAATTTATGATCCATTGGGCTCTTTGCAACTTGACATTCAATGTGTCTATCTCCGCCTTCTGCTCCTGAATAGTCTCTCTCAACTTTGAGCTTAGAGAGCTCAAATCCTCATCAATCAGTATGAAACCTGTGTCTTGGCCTCCTGAAGGCCCCTCATCCTGCATAGGCCTCTTACCTCTGTCCTGTACCTATACTTGTGTTGCTGATGATGGAAACGAGACCCCTTCCACCCCAGGTGGAGATAGTACTTGTCGGGCTGCTGCAAATAATCCTCTACTGCCTCTCTGAAAAGTGACATATGTCAGCATAGTAGTCTCTGTCTCCTGACCTCCATGCTGATATGAAGGTTCACCTGCATCATGAACAACCTCCAGAGGAACCTAAGGAGTTGTGAAGAAATCATGGGAAATGAAATCCTCCCATGAAATACCCCGCAAGCCGAGCTGATGTACAACCACGATCTTAATGAGTGCATAGTGATAAATATTGTTGTACTGCTGCTCGAGAGTTTTCCTCTACATGAGAGTGGTTATTCTCTCAATATTCCGACACATGAAATAAGGGAGGTTCGTCATCCTCACCCTGGTGAAATGCATCAATAACCTTATATGATAGGCATAGAGGCATGAAAATCAACCCTCACAACTGAAATATCTGATAATGAGTTTCATCAAAGGCCCATATGAATCCTTTAGAAACTGGAATGGGAACACTCTGTTGAGTTGCCTCACAAAGCTAGGTTTGATATATGGTTCATAATGCACTCTGTCCACCTCTTGTCTTTTGTTCCACTGTTCTCCCACATTTGGCATTTCGGTTGCTTGAGATATTGTTTCCGATGTCAAAGTGAAAGTTACACCGGCAAGGGCGACCTGACCATCATGTAAATGCAATACAAATAAACGAGCCAACTCCTGATGATAATGGATCCTAGCAATCATTTCACAAAACTGATAGCATGACTGCTCTCAAAAACATGCCATGGCAAGTGGGCAAGCCTGCAATTCAGCCAATGAGGTGGGCTCTTCTCTCACATGTCTACCACTTTTATGAGGCCTTCTAGGTGCATGTAGCTCAGTGGTGGAATCACTATCTCGGTCATATTATGTATCAGTGTCTGTCTCCATGGTGTTCAAGGTCTATGCAAGGTGTATGTTGGCTTGTATGAGATGAAAATGATAATTTGGGTGTTTTGATTTAATTGCCAAATATGTGTCAAATGGGAGGGACTGTAGAGAAATAGGGCAGTGAGGAAAATGGGGTTTAACCATGTGATATTTTCCTTTTGAAAGCTTCTGACTTGATAAATTCAGGGACAATGGACAGCCACTTGATTTCTTAGGAAAACTTGGGGTTTGGGATATTTTGCAAGTGAGATGGAAAAATGAGAATTATAGGAAATAAAATGACTTACGGATAGGGAAATGGGCTTAGAAATAAGTGACTTTGGGGATGTATGGGGATAGGGTATGGATTGTAGTGGTAAGATAACAGTGAGGGGGGTGAAAAAACAAGGTGAGGAATGGAGTATTTGGCACAAATTATTTTTAAAACACCAACTTCAAAACCCTAAGGGAGAAATTCTCAATAAGATAATAGGGTTTGAGTTTTGGCATTCAAATTCTCATAATTCATTTTCAAACATTTGTAAATGGAAATTACAAGTTCACATGAACTTACTTGGGCAAAATAGACCAAGTCGATTTGGAGTTTTTGGAAGCAATGGAAAAAATTTGTGTTTCAGCCCTGTGCGCCGTGCAGTCAACCCAGTGCGCCGCGCCCTTCTAATGCGCCACGCTGGTTCAAATTTACACAGAGAAGAGCGGCCCTATGTGCCACACTTAGCTTATGCATCGTGACCACTGCCCAATGCGTCGTGCCCCTCAATTCCAACACAGTTCGGCGTCCAAACTTGTTTCTTCAATCCTCCACAATTTTCTTTGGCTCCTTGATGTCTTTTGGCATGCAAATGGAGTTTTGAAACAATGAAAATATATTTTATGCCAAATATTTTGATTTTTTATTTGAAAAACCCACTTTGTAATGTTACAAACTTTGACACTTTTTAAATGAACTCTGTTTTGCTTGCTTTTGATTCTTGGACTGAATGATGAGCTTCTTGTCTGTTTTGCAGGGATGGATGGCATGGAGTTTTGGCAAAGGCGACCAGGGCTTCGAATGGAGCATTATTACAACTGAAGAATTTGAAAATTGAATTAGATTTATTACAAAAGGATAAAATAGACAATTTTTCTTCAAAACAGAGTTTTGAGGAAAAATCATTTTTGAACATATGATAATGAAATTTTTGCAATGAAAAATTATTTCGAACCTCCCTCATGTGCCTGCTGACATTATTATACATTCTGATGACCAGATTAACAAAACCCTATACCTAATGAGACTAAAAATCTAATATGACTCTTTGCGAACTATAAGACCAAAAATGACTGTGAATGATTTTAATGAACAGACATAGGCCAACAGGTACAAGACATGAGGAATATGGGTGACAAGACCCTACCGTCAGATGATCCATGCTCCTAACGGAATGCAACTGACTGAACTGAGTGAGACACCTAAAATGAAATGCAACAAGAGAAATTTGATCTCTGACGAAGGGATGAAGATACCGACTCTAACATTGGCTCCAATGGGGATGGTAGCTCCTTGGAGGTGCCAAGAATGGCAGATCTTTGGGAGAGAAGACAGTGCCTTCATCCATTGGGCAATGGAATAAAAAACTCAAGCTGAAATGAATGACTGAAAACCGACACAAACTAAATTAATAACAAGACTGAAAACTAACTTGCAAATGACTCAAACAACTGACACACCAAAACTGAAATCAGACCTTCAGTTTTATAGCCCTCATTTCGGGCCCCAAACTGAAACTATGTTGAAACTGACTAAAACAAAAATGACTCAAGACCTACTTAACTGAAATTAATACTTACAAAGCTTTTTTAATGGAAGCAGTCCATCGAGATTTGAGGGTTTCAAATCATGATGACAACCAACTGCCTACTGATGGAATATGTACAATCATGTATAGTGAGCCTTCCAATGTAACCAATCCAGCAGATGGCTACATACCAAAATTTTGCTCACTTTTCTCAAGCAGGTAGAATGATGTACATGTAGGCAACTCACAATAACCATTGAAACCAAGGCTTATGATAACGAACCAGGCAGTATTTATCTTTTCTGATGCTTGCAAAAGAATGCCGAAGGGATCTTGAAAATCCTGAAGCACTAGCTTGTCTTGAAATCTAGTAGCAAAAATACAACTACTCGCTTCATTCTGATTTGAAAGAAAAATTGATTGCCGAGTGATAGGAAGGCACAGAGAGGTATAAGATTCTGCCATATGAGTGTTAGCTGTAAGTTCCTTGACATGAGAAATTCTGGCATATTGTCTCTCTCAAGCTCATATTCCTCAATTTCATGGTCTAGGTCATTCTTAAATAGAAAACAATCTTCAAGATTATCAAACATGATAGCCTTATCATCTTCATGAAAGAAAATATTATATGTTTGCTGATCTATAAAGCTAATTACAAGACCGTCATCATTTTCAAAAGAGGAAGAAGTTTCACCAACACTTTCTTGACCATGTGGGCACTGCAAATCTGCTTTAGCTTGGGTTGTAACATGACCTTTCAGGAGTTGATCTATCTCATCTTCAAACAAAGGAGATAATTCTTTTTGTTTTATTTTTCTCAAACAGTTATTGTATTCATGAAATAACATTTTAAAACATGAAAAACCTGAATGACAATCCTTAATTCCTTGATCTTCTGAAATTTGAAAACATTGTTGATCATCTTCATATGACATGGCAATCAAATTATCATTTATCACTGAATTATTGAAAGAATATTTTTCACTTACTTGAACAAAGATCTCATCTTGTTTTTCATGAACTGACTGGATTACATCGTCATGAAGGCTTTATTCTAATGAAATGAGAACATTTGGATCAATAACTATGTCTTCTTCATTCCAGATGATCTCAACAGCAGAGCTCTCCTTCATGGGATTTAGCACAAGGTATTCTTGATCATCACGATCTGAATCTAGATCTGAAATAGCTGACTTGACTTTATCACATTCTGAAATTGAAACTTGACTTTCCTGCATATTGTCTTCTTCGATGGGCAGATCTGAAATAAAACCTTCTCTTTCATCATTTTCCATTGTACTACAATCTTGATCATGTTGCAAAGTTTCATGAGCATCTTTATGAGTGTCCTCTAAGTCCTCTTTATGTTGTTGAAATGGATTTTCGTACAGAGCCTCCATGATCTCATCATCCATGAAGTCATCATCTTCATAAAAATTTTCAAGATTTTCAATAAAACAATGAACATGGCTACAACAGTTCTAAACTAAAGTTAAGGATGGACAAGATTCTTTATACCTTTCAAAGAACATGGTATGAAAATCCTTTAAACAGTAAATACAAGCAGGCGACAAACTTTCATACCAAGATCGGGCTTCACCTTCCAGAGTGGCCATGAATATCTTCATCAAGCAGTCTTCAGGAAAATCAACCTTCAACTTATGAATATGTATGTGAAATCTAACCAGATGTAAAGCAGCATCCTTCCTATCATCATCTTTAAACGTAGGAAAATTCCTTTGCCAATATACCTTAGGAATTTTATTTGGAAAACTTGGAATGTGATCTTGGCTCATGGGAGCATATCTTCAATCCAGCGAAACCATTTTGATAATAATGAATTCACCAAGAAATTCCTCAAGCTACTGATTCTTGAAGAGTAGAGTCGCCATAAAAATTCTGAAACTTGGGATTCTTCGACACTAGAGTCGCCAGGTGAATGATTTTAGCCTTGCGGTGTCTGATCGTTGTCCACCATCAACAATCAGATCTAACTTGATACATGTACTGGAGAAATTTTCAAGTCATATTTTACGTTTATAAAACTAGACCGGAGATTGACTGAAGCAGCGTTTATCTACTTATGCACTTGCAAAGCAATGTGCAATTCGAAGGCTACCTAGCATAACTTCAGGCTCCGTCTGTAGCTTGTAAAACGAATAACACTAACAAGAAAACCATTTTGTTTGATCCCTAGTATGGTCGCCACTATGTTATTGCCTAAATCTACCTCAGGCTGAAGGAAGGCAGAGTCTAGGGTAACATCAAACCACGCTTAATCTGGTAGCTAGCCCTACCAGATCAGGAGAGGGCTCTCTCCGGGTCAATCTCAGCAAAAATAATCAATGGGGCTTGAGATGACTTGAAATAAAAGCTAATTTTAGGGTGGGTATATATGTAAAAGGGTTTGATTTGATGTTGGGGTTTTTTGTTGGAATCAAAGGGAAAGGCAAATTTTGGGTCCGGGAAATGATCAGTTTTGCAAAGGGCTAAATGGGGCAAGAAAGGAAATTGTTTTGATGCTTCAAATTGAATGAAATGGATAGCTCAGACCGGGGAGGAGTTGAAGAGGGCAAGAGGTTTCAATAATCCTCTTCAGACAGTTGAAAACATGGAAAATTAAACAAAACTTCAAGGCAGAGCACTGCAAATCTAATGAATTCCACCTTTATAACTTGTTTGTTTAACTTAAGAAGAAATGAGAAGGAAGATGATACACATGAAACATCAGTAAACTTATAATCACAGAGAGAAACACACCATCAAAACATAGAGCCACATGGATCCCAAAGAGTGCTACAAACCCTGGTCTATTCCTTTGCCAAAATGCAGAGATGAATGTACAATGACGCTCAAAGCAATCCCAAGTGTCCAACCATGAAAATGACTGAGAAAATACAAGATATAGACAAGCCTAACTCATCCCCATGCCTCTAGGGGTCGAGCTCACTATTTTAGGAGCTGTTTCATCAAGATCTAAACTAAGAACTGGAAAATAGGCAGTGGAACAGCTTGCCTCTATAAGATAGGAAACTGATTCATTCAGTTAGAATTCACTTTTTGGTGAATGAATATACCTACATGAGTAAAAATATGCCAAAATTACATCAAAGTCATGAAATTACATCAAGTTACATCAAGAGCTATACATATGAAGATAAAAAAGTCAAACTGGCCCAAAATAGGCGAAAAACTGAGTTACTGAGTGAAAACTAGGCCAAATTTCCCAATGCGCCGTGCCTAAAATCTCTATGTATCGCGCCACTTTGAGGATGTTCTTGAGGGCCTTCCCAGAATCCAAATTGAGTGTAGGATAGCTTGTTGGAAAGCTCTGCCAGTCTACTTTCCAACCCAAGAGGAATTTCTGAATTTGGTTTCCATTTTCCCCTCCAAAAATCAAATCTCCCAACACTGTTTCCTGTGTGTCCAAAAAGTGGCAGAAAGGCCATTTTTAAGGTGTTTTTGACCCTTCAGGCAACCCAAAACTTGTCAAAATCCTTAGGTAATGGATAGGCATGCATAAATTTTGATGAAAAATCTAGAAATGCAAAATTTTCTTCAAAAGGAGCTTCCAATTATAAGCGCGCGCCAAGTGGCGCTACGCGTCGAGCAGGAAAATCTGTGTTAAGGCCAAAAAATTCAAAATTGACAAAATGTGTCCCAAATTTCTTGAAATTTGGGCCGAATTTCCACCATCAAGAACTATGCCAGTTCAACAAAGCATCGGCCAAAATTTGGAGTCTATCATGCCTTTTGCGACACTTTAGTGCCCTCTTTAGTTTTGCTTTCAGAATTTTGATTTGTGCCTTGCAAACATGATTCCTCGCCCAATAATGATTATTCATGTGCCTTAGCATGTTTCTTTTCCTTGTTGGCCTTCTAGGTGCATGTAGTTCAGTGGTGGAATCACTGTCTCGGTCATAGGATGTATCAGTATCTGTCTCCATGATGTCCAAGGTCTATGCAAGGTCTATGTTGTCTTGTATGAGAATTTTGGTGTTTTTTATTGGATTGCCAAATATGTGTCAAATGGGAGGGAATATGGAGGAATAGGGTAATGAAAATGATGGGCTATAATCAAGTGAAATTGTGATTTTTCCACTTGAAATCTATGTGTTGGGACAACCACTTAGCTATTTGGGATAACTTGGGAAATTTACAAATGGTATGGGGACAATGGGAATGGGATAGGGATGATTGAATTTAGGGATGTCAAGAGATAGGGGAATGGGGAATATGGTGAGAAAATAAATAGTGAGGAGGGGAAAAATGAGGTAAGAGAAATGTAAATATTTGACACCAAAATCAATTTCAAAACCCTAGGAGTGTTTCTTAAAGCAAGAGAGTAGGGTTTGATTTTTTAGTGTTCAAATCCTCACAAACAACACCAAACACATGTTCATTTGCAATTACAAGGTTTATTGACTTAATTGGACCAAGAGAGACCAAGAAGATTTGAAGATTTTGAAGAAATGGAAATAAACTTGCTTCCTGGCCCAATGCGTCATGCAACAACCCAATGCGTCGCACCACAACCCAATGCGTCGCGCCATAAACCCAATGCATAGTGCCTTTTGTTCATAAGGCTTTTTGAGACCTTCCCGATGTCAAAATTGGGTGCAAGATAGCTCGTTGGAAATATTGTTGAGTCTACTTTCCAACCCAACTAGAATGTTTCAATTTGGAGTTCATTTGCCTTGTCACAAATCAAATCTCCCAAGACTGGTCAAAATGTGCAAAATGAGGCTGCCTCAAGGCAGAATGCTGTTGCAGTCAACTTGTGAAGGTCTTCCTCAACTTAAAATTGAGCTCATGATAGCTCATTGGAAATATCCTTCAGTCTAGTTATCATTTGACTGATCAATAAAGTAATTTGGCCAAACCAGCTAGGAGAAATCTTGATTTTCCCAAGGTCACTCCAGAGGTGCATCAATTCTCCTGAGGCGACTGTATTTTTGAAATTTGTCTAAAACTATGACACTGGTGTAAAAAGTGAAGGAGGTTTTTCTTCCTTGGCCTGTTTTGGACAAAAGCCTCTCTCATTTTTCCAAAATTCATCTTTTATTGCTCAGAAACGTCATTGGAGTAAAACTCATCCCGATGTGTGGAACAAGGGATTTGTCGAAATGAAGTGAAATGAAGGGGATAAGGGGCTTCTAAATTCTTGAGAAATTTTTGGGAAGTAGGTAGGGATGTTAGGAAGCAGGAGAAAGTGGAATTTCAGAGATTGAGTGAGGGGAAGGGTTCCAAAAGGGAAAAACACAGGCCTAGCCTAGAAAATTGCCAAGTTGTAGCAAGAAACTAGGGTTTGGGAAAAAATGAGGAATTTGGGGGATATCAATGATGGGAAGTGTTTAATAAGGTACATTAAGGATAGGGGAAGGTGTATGAACATCAGGATACAAGTTTTGCTGATGATTTGACCATCCAAGAGAAATTACCTCCAAAACCCTAGGAGCGGGAAATGAACCTTACCTAGGCACAACTGAAGCATGAAAAAGGTGTAAAATGACCCATTGGAACTTGAAATGATGATGAAAACCCTCTGAATGACAGTACACTCAGCTGAATGGTGACATGGACCGAAATTTGGACAACTTTGAAAGGAGTGAAAACAAACCCTAGACCTAATACTTAGTGACCAAATTTTACTTGAAGACTCACTGAAATGACAAAATTTGACCTTGACACCTTAAAATCACTTTGTAAGAGCATGTTTGATCACTGGCGGAAGGCTGCAAAGACTGACACAAACATATTGCACTAGTACACTGACTATTTTTCTGTAATTTTCAGATTAAATTACTTTTTTTTTTTTTTTTGAAATGGACGAAGACAAAAAAATGGTGATTTTTCAGTACATTTTATGACCCCTAGATTTTATTTTCAATGTGATCGTCAATAATAAAACTGAGAGTACCATTTTGAAGTAGATAGGGAGAGGAATTGTAATATGATTTTTCTGAATTTTTTGGTGTTGCCATTTTAAAGTTATTGTATTTTCATTCAGTGCAATTTTCCGAACAATGAAATTCCACAGTGACATAGTTTAGTATAAAATTAATAAAAAATTGAAATTTTTAATGAAACTCCACAAATATTACATCATCAAAAACTAGATTCAGAGATGAATCTAATGGTACCTAGTCTGAAATATAACATTTTGTTTTTATAGGTGTTCCGCCCCTCCAAAGTTACAGGTTCCTGAAAACTGCAAAATTTTCTAGGTTTTTCGTTGACCAGAAACTCTCGACTGAGATAATTTCTCGGACGAGATATTTATTAAACTCTCAACCTAGAAATTTAAAACTCTTGAATGAGAGTTTAAATAGGCATAGGTTACATTTAACCTCACGGCTAAACTCTCGGCCGAAAGTTTAAAAAACTCTTGGCTGAGAGTTTGTGCCTGAGAGTTTACCCAAGCCAACTCTCGACTGAGAGTTTAACAAACTCTCGGACGAGAGTTTATTAAAATCTTGGCCGAGAGATTAGCGAAGGCAAACTCTCGTCCAAGAGTTTATTATAAAACATTCTCTAAATGTTAATTGAAAACCGACGGAATCTTTCCCGGGAGAGAGTTTTATATAAATACTCTCGTTCGAAAGATTAATTCCACACACCATTCTGAACCAATGAAAATTGTGAAGTTGCAAGGGTCCGAAAATTGGAATGTGTGAGGGTCCGAATTCTTTTTCTGTCAAGGTGCAAATATTTTCTATGTGCAAAATTCTTTTTGGCAAAAAAAAAAAATTAAGTTTTTTTGGGTGCAATTTTTTTTTGGCGAAAATCTTTTTGAAAGTTTTTCTCGGTGCAAAATTATTTTTTGAAGTTTTTTTGTGTGCATGGATGCATGAAGTATTTTTTCAAAATTCTCTATGAGGACATGGAGCATTTTTGCAAAATGTCTTTATGAAGGCATGAAGTATTTTTACAAAATGTCTTTATGATTTTAATTATTTATTTTTAATTTTCTCTCTTATTGAAATCATGAAGTACTTATTCTGAAGTCTTTATGTTTTTTTGGGTATTTGGTCCAAATAGAATTGGATTTTAGGTTTCCAATTTTTTGAACATGGGAAACCAAAGGAATTTCCTATCAAGGCACGATCGAAAAAGAACTGATTCAATGGATAAAAATGAGAGATTACAAAAAAAAAGATGAGAGGAAAGGGAAAGATTAAGCCATGAAATAAACGTGGAGGTAGAGCATCGTGAAATAGATGTAGAGGTGCATGACAATGACGAGGAAATGAGAAATGTTGAGGAACTTGTCGATGAGAATATTGAAAACACAAATGTCCAAGAGAATATTGATATCGATCTCACCGGCGAGTCAATATTTTCTTCAATTTGAATTTTGTATTTTTTTTTTAAAAACATTGTAGTTCAAGATAGTTTTAAAATTAAAAATATGTATATGTCAATTTCAAATTAGAAGTTAATATTGTTATCTATGCAGGGATAACATCAGAAGCACAAGAAGATACTACCACACCTTGAATTTCACTGCAATTAATTGGAAGTTCTAAGAACATTGTATACAACTACAAGTTTCTAGAAAATATGGATCCAACTAAAATTGAAGAATTGGGACCACCAATGGCTGAAAGGACAATTCGAGATAAAGTAAATTTTGTATTGAAACATATTTTTAAAGGTAAGTCTATCATAGCACAAGCTCAGATGTTACGTGGATTTTTAAAGAACAAATCTCTCAACAATGTTGTGGAATTATTGGGCATTAAAAGTGAGAAAGAGGTTTTAGCAAATGAAATGGTATCAAAAAATGTGATGTCGGCGCTTTCCACACTAGCCAAGAAGCGATCTCAAGTTGAAAAGAATGCTCGTAGAGCACTTTTAACAGGTGTAGTCATAAAACAAACTTCATCAAGTTGGTTGATGTCAGCAACTTCAAAATTGTTTAAAACATCAAGAAAAAGTTTATGGAGGCATACAAAATTTAGAATTCAATTGGATGAGAATGATGAACTTGCATGTTGGGCTACTATCTGCAGGCATCCATATCATGATAGACTTCCTGATGGTGTGAGGGATAGGGTAAAAGAGTTTTGGGATTTTAATTCTCGTGTGTCGCCAAATGAAAAGGATTATGTGTGACGTCGTATATCTAAGGGAGCTTATGAATCTCATTCCAAACATATAACACAGGTCAGTCAAGTAGAATTATTCCAGAAATTTATGGAGAGTAATACTGATGTGAAGATTTCCCTTAGCACATTTGTGAAGATTAAACGATGGTATGTCAGGCCTATCACTATTTGAGACACATGCTGTTGTCGATACCATGCAGAATTCCAATTGTTTTTTAAGACATTTGTAAATTTTGGCATAAAATATTGGTCAAATGACCCCCCTCCTTCAAGTGTTCGTGAATTTTTATCAAAGATATTATGTGCATGAGAGAATAATGAATTATTTTATAAAAAAGAATGTGTTGGTGGAAGAAAATGCGCAGAATGTTCTCATTTGTTACTCTACGATGCAAAGTATCCCATTGATCCTAATGATCCCAAACTGTCAAATCTCAGTCTGAATTGGAAGTGATATGAAAATGTTACTTACACTCCTATTTTAGATTCAAGCACAACATTAAAAAATATCACTTTACTTGACAACGAGATTCTAGTGACATATTTTATGGAGTAGTTCAGGGTGCAAATATACAAATATATTAAGAATTGTCATATAGCACGATGGCAGGATTTACAGTTCAAGAAATCACGTGATGTGTTCCCAAAAGGAACAATATTATGAGTGGTTGATTTCACTGAGAATTACACGTTTAGTTCACAAAAGGAGACACAAAGTGAGTATTATCATTTAGAGCAAGTATCTATATTTGTGCATATTTTGTATAGACATGCAGAGCTTGCTATCAATGGTTTTGATAGCGATGAAAATAATTGTGAGGTGATTAAGGAGTACCATTTCTACATCAGTGATGATCAAACACATGATACATGTTTTGTTCAGCATTGTTTTAATGTTATTTATAATGAATTTTTGAAACGAAGGGTCACTTTTAAAGAACATTGGGTATGGTCAAATGGTTGTGCTGGTCAATTTAAATTAGCAAGATCGTTCTTTTGGTTGTCTCGTCTTCATAAGAGAACAAAAATTCCACATACATGGAATTTCTTTGAGACAAGGCATGGAAAAGGAGAGGACGATGGGGCTAGGGCATGCATAAAACGTGCACATAGGAGACATCAATTGAATCACTCAGCTTCCCAACTTGCAAATTGTTTAGATGTTTTTAATTGGTGCAAAGACAATTTAAGTCATGTAGCGAACCCAAGGATGGCTGATGTGCATAGGTAGGCATACACATTTAACTAACAATATACTATACATGTCTAGATATATATATGTGTATATACATATATGTGTGTCTTTTGTTATCAAAAAAATATTAAATGTTGTTCAAATTTGACTCATACATGTGCACGTGTGTTTTTCTCAAGTAGGTACTTTTGGAATATTGCAATGGGTGATGTTGATAGATCCCTGCCATTTAATTTCCTTGGAATCCCTCAAACAAGAAGTTTACACTCAATTAGGAGTAAGAACATGACAAATATACATTGCATTGAGAAACGAAAGTGCTCTTTCTTTTTTTCTGCATGTATTGATCAGACAAAGTCCATCGATGACTGTGAAAACCAAATTAAGAAATTTGTTAAACCATGGAAACACGAAGAATTGACACCATTGCCCCCATTTGGAAACGTGACTGACAAGGAAATGGACAATGAAGTGGTTGTGATTGACAATGATTATGATCGTGTTTCTGATATAGTTAGAGAAGGTGATGTCTTTGCTGTCATTGCACCATAAAATAATCAAGAAAAAGTGCATTATTATTTATTACGATGCACTATGTCTAAATCCACGTTGCTGCAAGAGTATAATGATCCATCAAATTATACATACCCAATCGGTTCAATGGTGTTAATGGGGCATTTCTTTGAAGAAGTAAAGAAATGTAAAGATCATATTATTTTTCAAGATTACCAGCCAGAGGTGATTTATGCCCAATATAGTCACTTGGTCATAGCAACTTGGTTGCAGTTGAAGCAAGTGAAGAGTAGAAAAAAGAAACGACAATGGAGGTTATTGATAGATGATCATGATCCCATTCTGGAAAACTTTCCACTAGCACATTTCATATGAGTGGAACACATTGTTGAAGATGAACAATGAAGTTTGATTCTAGGGTTAGAACATATAGTTGCTACAATGCATTGGAATTTATATAGTTTAAGACTATATTGTGGATTGCTTTCAAATAAATGGACATGTGGATGGTTAGATGTGTGTTGGTATGAAAAATATATTATGATCTAATGGATTAGGGTGCTTTTCTAGATAATTTTAAATTATGGTGATTTAATGTGTCCATGGTGATTTAATTTATCCATCATGTTTACTCCTAGATGACCTTAACTCACCCCTTTTTTTGCATGGATATGATGGTGATGAATGAATATTTAGTTAAATGTATATATATAATAATGGATTTAATGGTGATTTAATGTGTCCATCAGGTTTACTCCTAGATGATCTTAACTCGCCCCTTTTTTTGCATGGATATAATGGTGATGAATGAATTTTTAGTTAAATGTATATATATAATAATTCCCAAGGCACCCGTATGGTCACAACTTAGCAAACCTGATTCGGGCGCCCTCTAACAAAAAGACCTAACCCAAACGCATTTCATCGGGCGTCCTCCCAAGGAGTGACGCCCTCCGCCCGACCGAACGAACGCACAATGGAGAAAACAACAAACGACTCGCATGAACATGCACAAGGCACCCGTGCGATCACAACTTAGAAAACCTGATACGGGTGCCCTCTAACCAAATGACCCGACCTGAGCTCATTTCATCGGGCACCCTCTTAAGGTGCGACGCCCTCCACCTGACCGAACGAACGCACAACGGAGAAAACAGCAAATGGCCTGCACGAACGTATACAAGGCACCTGTGTGATCACAATTTAGCAAACCTGATACAGGTGCCCTCTAACCAAATGACTAGACCTGAACTCATTTTTCCAGGCACCCTCCCAAGGCGTGACGCCCTCCACCCAATTGAATGAATGCATAAGGGAGAAAATGGAAAACGGCTCACGCGAACGTGCACAAGGCACATGTGTCGTCACAACTTAGCAAATCTGATACAGATGCCCTCAAACGAAATGACCCGACCCAAAATCATTTCATCAGGTGCCCTCCCAAGGCGCGACGCCCTCCACCCGACCTAACGAATGCACAATGGAGAAATTGGAAAATGGCCCGCACGAACGTGCACAAAGCACTCATGCGATCACAACTTAGCAAACCTAATACGGGCACCCTCTAACCAAACGACCTGACCCGAACTTGTTTCATCTGGCGCCCTCCCAAGGCACAATGCCCTCCGCCAGACCGAACGAATGCACAACGGAGAAAACGGCAAATGGCCTGCATGAACGTGCACAAGGCACCCATTCGATCACAACTTCGCAAACCTGATACGGGTGCCCTCTAACCAAACGACCTGATTCAAATTCGTTTCATCGGGCGCCCTCCCAAGGCGCGACGCCCTCCACCCGATCGAACGAAGGCACAAGGGAGAAAACGGCAAACAACATGCACGAATGTGCACAAGGCACCTATGCGGTCACAACTTAGCAAACCTGATACAGGCGCCATAAAACAAAATGACCTAACTCGAACTCATTTCATCGGGCGCCCTCCCAAGGCACGACACCCTCCGCCCGACCGAATGAACGCACAATGGAGAAAACGGCAAACAGCCCACACCAACGTGCACAAGGCACCTGTGCGATCACAACTTAACAAACCTGATACAGGCACCCTCTAACCAAATGACCCGACCTAAACTCATTTCAGCGGGTGCCCTCCCAAGGCACGATGCCCTTCGCCCGACTAAACGAACGCACAACGGAGAAAATAGCAAACGACCCGCAAGAATGTGCACAGGGCACCTGTGTGATCACAACTTAACAAACCTGATATGGGCACCCTCTAACCAAACGACCCGACCCAAACTTGTTTCATCAGGTGTCCTCCCAAGTCGCGATTCCCTCTGCCCGACTGAATGAACGCATAAGGGAGAAAATGGCAAATGGCCTTCACGAATGTGCATAAGGCACCCGTGCGGTCACAACTTAGCAAACTTGATACGGGTGCCCTCAAATGAAACGAATCGACCCGAACTCGTTTCATCGGGCACCCTCGTAAGGCGTGATGCCCTACACTCGATCGAACGAATGCACAAGGAAGAAAATGGAAAATGTCCCGCACGAACATGCACAAGGCACCCGTGTGGTCACAACTTAGCTTGTTCAATGCACTGTAAAATAAATTTTCACCTGAAGAAATTTTATCCCTCTCACCTCATTTTTACACTCTAAGATAAATTTGCACCTGAAGAAATTTGATCCCTATACATCATCCATTGCGCAGACCCTATGACATCAAGCCTCCAAATTGCCTCTGATGAAGTCGTTATGCCTGTCTCTGCTGGGGAAATCACCTCTCTGACACTAAATCAAATTGATTCTTTGAAGCAACCACACAATCCTCTACGCTGCCTCAGTGGGAATAACTCGACCCTCTTTTCGCTTCCTCTCCATATCTGGGAAACTTCTTCTAGATCTGTGTCCCTGCCCCTCACTATCTCTGCTGCCACACTGAAGCTCAAACTTTCTGGCAACTGACTCTGCTACTCCAGAAAATTGGATTCTCTATGTGACTCTGGTGCATTCTCCATCACCACATCGATACCTTCTTGTGTCTTCTTGTTGGGACTCCAAAGACCAATATTAAATCCTAATTGATGGCTCAAATCATTTCTGGATTGATCCGTAGCGAGTTTCTAGATAATTCTCACCCAAAATTGTTTCAATGATCAAGTGAAATTCTTAATGATTGGGAATGCTATTTGTGAAATTCTTGATTAGGAGACACAACCTTAGGTTTTAAAGATGAATGTGTTCAAAACTTTTATAATTGAAAAGGTATGGTTTTCATTGTATTTTTAGTTAAATTATCTATTTTTTTCCATAGAACATCCATTATATCGGGTATCTTAGTGTGCATCCAATGACATCCCGTGAGATGTCCTATTGTGATTTGGATGGATCCAAGATGAACACATCACAATTTACAATTTTGAGGTAGTATTTCTGGTTAACAAATCATGTATGAAGAAAATATTTATGGAGATTCCAACATGATTATAAATTACATTCTGAAGAATTTAAAATTTAGACTTAGTATGTTTATAAATTGGATACATTGTATTTGTTGATGAAAAATATCTGAAGTTATTTTTTCTCATAGAGAAAAATTATGTAACAGATTATTTGTCTAAAATAACAGAATAATTTACCAAGAAAAGATGTAACAAGTTGCTGAGATGATATACTTCACAACATTTTTCAATGATTCTAGCCATAGTTTTGTGAGTGTAAACATCACATAGTTCTGGACCAACATCCTTCCAACATACTTATGGCCATAGTGATTCTGGCCATAGTTCTAATGGCCAGAACTATGGCCAGAATCACTATTTACATGTACATATGCCTCTTGTAGGCTGGTTAGACATGTTTAGATCCATGCATTTATTAATTACATTGAGTGAAAGCATACAATTCTTGATATCAATACAAGAGGAATTGTAAACCCTCTAGTAAAAAACATAAGTCCTATGAGCAATTAAGTTATTACATTCCTTAGCTATAGCAGTAAAATGAATGAGCATAAGTACACAGTTTATCACATCAACCATGAATTTGATATTGGACAACAGAGTCTAGTCATTCATAAATTTCATATACATACAAGATATCATGTCAATCTTCAGAAAATTGGTGAATTTCACAGTTCATACCTTCATTTACATTCATAAACATAGAAGATCTTGTGAAGGTTACCTTCATTTACATTCAGTAAACACACAGTCTGGTTGCCTCACACATAACTTACAAAGGTTATCACCCAAATATAGAGGGTTTAAATTATGCACAAGGATCTGCAACCCAAATCCATCGTCATTCAATTGTATATAACCCTAGTTCTAATGGTTCCATGCACTCCACTATCAACAATGAGTGATATCTCCAGGTTCCAAGGAGATCTAACTTATAAAAATGAGAGAAAAAATAGAGATTCTGAGAGCCCTGTTGCTGTGCATTTTTTCCTTCTGCAATTATATAATGTTTTTATTGTCTCCCTCTCTTCCATCATTTAACTATCCCCACTGTATGTCTCCTCATCAACATTTCATTGTGCTTTTTTGAGGTCACCAATTATCCTTAATCCATGAGGGGGATGAGGATCAACATTGTCTTGTTCCCACACCGCCCAAACACATCTCATTACATTGCTATTAAGAGGGTGATTTTATTGACCTACAATGGCTTCAAGAATTTAATTCAGGTTTGTGTGTGGCTTCTTAGGGCATGCAAGTTATTCTACCTCATAAATGGATTCATAGTCATCGACTCCTTCAGTCAACCATCACTAAAATTATTTCTTATGTGTTTACAATTTATATTTCCTCATCCAGCCATGGCTTCCACACTAGCATTGAAAATTTATATTTACAAATATGGGGGGTAAAATAAAAATGTTGTTGCAGTCATTAGGAAAAGCCAATTTGAAAAATACTAAGAAATGACCAGCAGTTAGAGTGCATGGTGTCATGCTAACCAATCCAATGATGAAAACAACAAGCACCCTACCACAGCAAAATAGAGGGAAACCAAAAACCCACGATACCCCTAATGATAGTTTACATAGAGAAACACATAGTTATAAAAAGCAACAACAAGACCACATAACTATGGACATCAACCTATGAAGTGAAACCCCCAATTTGTTTTCCTTGGCACACTACTATGAACCATTATATTTCACCTCACTAGAAGAAAAACCAATTCCAAAAATGAAATAAATGAGATGGAATAATCGGTAGGACAAGAGCAACAAATACAGTAAACACAAGCCCACCACCCCATGCCACATTACATAAACCAAACAAGACAGACTGACTAAAATGTACTAAGGAACATGCAATAGCCAATGCATGTGACTAATGGCCCATTCAAAAGTAACAATAAATTCCCAAAATCTAACCACTAGAATAGAGAAAGGTCACCTAACCACCTCACTATTGAGTTACACAAATAAATGAAAATGCACATGATGATTCACAACAAAACTAACTCTTGCATAGAATTTCATAGCTCCCAAAGTAAATGGACCAAACAAAATTGTAAAAAATGAACTCAATGTACAAACCAATAACAAAAGCAAACTGAACTCATAATGGCATGACTTATCAGACAAAAAAAATATATAAATATAAATATGCCCCAAAAAATAACAAAACCATAGCTCCAAGAATAAACACTTTTTCACTCAACGTCATAATTAATGGACCAAAAACTTACAATTATCAAAGTAAATACATACATGTAAATAGTGATTCTGGCCATAGTTCTGGACAAACATACTTCCAATTTTTCAATGATTCTGGCTATAGTTCTATGAGTGTAAATATCAATGGAGTCCTCTCAAGGCACAATGTTGGATTTATACTCAATATTGTGTGTAATACTGATTAAACGCTATGGTGTGGACATGTGATTTGATAAACATCATAATTGTGGAAATCATTGGGAACAAGCTATCGATAGGAAAGAGGTCATCTTTGTTTGTTGGGGGGCGCATTATTTCCACGTTGTTCATGTTGTGGCTAAGTTCTTATATCAAAGGAGCAGATAATCCCAATGATGAGGAAGTCATGGGGATTGGTAATTCAGATGCTCAGTCCACAGTCATGTTTAGTGGCTAACAAAGATTGCATGACAGGGAAAAAAAACTAGGTTGCTTTCAAACACTCTATTTGATTAAGTCATTATACTTGACCTGTTGGAAAGTGGATTGCTATGTATTTATCATTTAGGACTCTGTCCAAGGTGAAGAAAGGCTCTATATAAATTTTGTAAATATTAGTCAATTTCACGTCTAGTGCCATATTATAAAGAATTCTAAATTCAACAGAGGGAAAACATTTTCTATAACAAGTCCAATGTCTTGAGAAGAGAATTTATGAGAGAAACAGGGAGTTTTGCATGACGTTATTGCATTTCCACCAAACAGGATTTATTCAAAATTATACATATGTGGTTGGGCTTTTCTTGAATACATGACCCAAAAAAATTGCCACCAGTTACCACAACAAATGAATGACTAAATAAAGTGATCTTAGCAAATAAATAGCCAATGTAAAAGGAGAAAGGGTACTATAACTCCACCTGTAACCCAAAATACCACAGAATGTTCTAATTTATCCTTGGAACCCATGATCGATAATAACAGTCAAGTAAATTATAGCAACCAAGGTCTTCACCATTCTGAGAGGTAGTTACTACATAGGAATCATTGTAATCTTCCACAATTTGAGCTTAGGATTCCACCACAGCTTGAGCAAGGAGTTCACCACAATCTTAAGGATTCCACCACAGTGTAAGGCAAGCTTTTTAATGACACTGTCTGAAATTAAGAAGTCTGAATTTATCTTGTCATTGTCCTAAGCTATAGCAAGGGACACATAAATACATGTCGATAGCAGAAAGGGCCAATACTCTGCAACATGTTGTAATTGTTAATAAATACTTGGTAAAATTCAATAACTTTTTCAAATCATAAATTAATGCTCAAGAAGAATTCAAGTTAAAAATAAATTTAAAGCAAATGATCAACAACCAAGGATATTGATAAGCAACAAAGCATTTAACCCAATATTTTCCAGAACATATCACTTGCCTCTTATGAAATATTAGATCATTGATTGGAATCTATATAGCTTGGTGGAGAAAAATTAAAAAATTAAATTTCATTAGTGATAGAATATCACTTGAAATTATTCTCTTGATGACAAACATAACACTCATATTTTGAAATTTCTTTCAACTCGGGAAACTAGACTCCATCCGAGCTTCCACAAAAATAGTAAATAATTGTAAGTTTGCTTGCAAGGTCAAATAAAGTACTTAAAATATATTTGATTGCATGTGGACATAGAGTATACACAATGCACGCAAGAATACTTGACTATGTAAATATCTCTGACTATGTAAACCTCTTGCATCTATTCAATTTGTTCTTTGCAACCTCCAACATCATTGTTAGTAGCATCTGGCTTTTCTTCAATAGTCATCATTGTCACACTGGGATAAATCTTAGGAGGCAAAGGGATATGAATCTAATACTTATTGTGATCAACCCTACATAAAGAAAGAGGACCATCAATCATTACATTCCAGACAAAACCCACAAGTTGTGACCTGAAGCAATCTCTAATTTTTTTTATGACATTAATGCAAACAACATAAAACATCAGAGTTGAAAACATAGTAATGTTGAACACTAAGAGACTTTATCGCCCAGTCCAACCACAAACTGCATTCCAAAGAGACAACTTTGTAAATACTACATGCAAGTCAATGTGGCTTTCGGGAAACATTGGGTTTTGAATTCATAAGTTTTTTTGCGAGAAAAAGACTAATCACTGCAACTATAGTTTTAGTGTAAGATTAAAGTAGCAGTTTTGATTCTTACTGCACCTATAAGAGAATAATGAATTTACTGTATAATCACAACACAACCTGGAGAAATAGGCATACCTTGGCAATTTCTTTAACATTTATGACATACTTGGAATCATCAGTTTTTGGATTAATGATATTTATGCACCTCGCTACCTGGATGAAGAAAAAAAACATATTTAGATTAATTAGATGTGACAAAGACTGATATGCTTGACCATTTTTACAAAAAAAAACATTCTGATTAATCAAACATAATGAAAACTGATTTGTTTAACATAAGAGAATTGACAAACCTTTGGCAGATTATTATGTACCATTCCAACTAGCCTTCAAAGGCTTACTCAGATTGTTTGGATTAAGAAGCCAAATAAATTCCACTCCATAGATATTACCACGGTGATTGCGATGGCTAACCCACTGGAAAACCAACAACTCATTAATTAGAAATTTGCAGTTCACCACAAGTTAATTTCGTTTTTGTACCATTTTCAAGAATCAATACCAAAAGGAAAAGGATTGTAAAACCTACAAACCTATGACCAGCATACAGGTAAATGGTACAAACCTTATGAGTATCGGCATCACTATCTGTGTAGTGGTGAGTAGTATCATAGGAAGAAACAAAACCTTGAGACCGCAGGAATTTGTAAACATACCCCCGTTTGCTTCCGTTCCAATCCATGCATGGTACTACTACTTTAGAAAATGTAACCAAAAAAATAATGTTAAAAGGAATAAAGCACGAACCTTACCCATAGAGAATAATAGGGACAAAAGGAAGCTTATAGTCTTTCTTGTAGGTTTCCAAATACTCTAGGATTTTGTATACCTGTTACAGGTAAATTAATCATATTAATAAAAAAGTAAATTAATCATAATAATATCAAATGGATAGGATCCTAATCTAACATAGTTGTTTCACGTTGAACCAAAATTCATAAAATAGAAGTTTTTTCAGGCAATCAACACTGCATAAGGAATCCGAACAGCAAGAAACTCTAAAGGTGAAGGGAGGAGACTTGGAATTTGAGTTACACACACCAATACCAAACAATTTCAAGAAACAAGCTTGGATATTTAGTCTGGGCTCCATAGGTATCCCAATCAACTAGTCCCATGCAAGGAACATTGGTCAGCATACCCTTGTGCTACATGGAAAAGACACCACAAACCTTTACCCTTGTCTTCTGTCAAATAACTGTGCTACAGCTAATGCACATAGCCACCATTAGCATACTATTAAATGCTTGGAAAAAACTAGTTAATAATTCCAAAGGGTCAAAGATTATGAAAATACAATGCATCGCTTTGACTTAGCACTTGCACACAGGTTGAGATTATTGGCAGCAGTAATGGGACACCAAAAGACATAGTCCAGAAGCTATGAGCTCATCATTGTGACTAGAAAATATAGAAAAGGCTAAAATATGACCAACCTACTCATCCTTAGGATAGCACTGAAATAACATCCAGATCTTATCCTTGGGATAGAACTCATATAGCACTGATATCTTATCCTTGGGATAGCATTGAGATAGCACTGAGATATTATCCTTGGGATATCACTAATATTTCAGAAACACCGTGACTTGGATAGAACTGATATCTATGAGCATCATGGCACCAAGACTATAGAATCATCATGACTTAGATAGTAACCAAACTGTGATATCAATGAACTGTGGTGGCACGGAATTACACCAAGATCCTTACTGTGATATAGTAGCAAGACAATGAGGGAATGTCACTGTGGCATCACCAAAACTTTTCCTAATTTCTCTGCTCCAGTATGAATTTTAATCTCTACAATTACACTAAGATTATGTGTATCCTTATCCAAGCCTCTTCCGGAAATGATATCCGAACTATTGACTGTAACTGTCCATCCAAATTTCAGAGTGTGATATTATACTTGGGAGAGCATTGAGATATTCCTTGACATCCTCCATAGTAGACCTAATTGACAGCCTAGTATTTGAAATTAGTGAAATATGATCTTTGACCAACACCTAAGTTCAATATCCCATTAAAATATTTTGATTACCAACATCCATATTAAACCAAAAAGTAAAATCATCAGTTCCTATAATTGTTTGAGACATAAAATATCTAATTGGTAAATTCGTAACTCACTACATTCAAGGCTCTCTACATCGGAAATAACAATGCTCTCCCCATGGTAATTAAAATGGTGTGATGATCGACAATGTTAAATTGTTTGTACATTATATTTTCTCCATGACCAGACCAAATTATTCCTTGATGCAAAATTAAGGTAAAAAACTTATTGGTTGCATGAGTGGAAGTCCTCTATCTCACATTTTAGGTCCTTTAGATCAAGTGCATGGACCCACTTGTATCATGAAAGACATGATATATAACCTGTCCATTAGAATCCTCATATGAATTTGGTTTGCTACTATAATATTTATGACCCTCCCTCTCACCAAGTGACTAAGCATCATGGTACTATCTTTGATGAGCCTTTTCATGGTGACTACTAGGATCTCTTTTATAGCTCCTCTCTGGTGATGACTCTCAGCATGTAGCCATGGAACATGCCTCTTCTTCTCTTGTTTGCTTGCTTGTTGATGAATTACAGCTAGTTTTAGTGAACCTTTCCACATCTCCATCTTGTGTTGGTCCACCTACACAAATGTAAAAATCCTCATTTCATCCTTTGTAGTTATTGAATAATTTATGGGGAGTCAGGACTAAAGGGATTACTTCAGCATCTAGTACATCCTATCCTTTGGATGTTTATTCCATCCTTCCCTTACCAGATGAGGTCATCATTCTTGGTACTTCATCTTGAGGTGTACCACCTAGCAATGCTTCTCCTTCCAGAATCTAGTGATGCTCAACTTTGAGATAATATTTTTCATGTGGATGTACAACAATTTGATGATTATGGTAACAAACCCTCTACTACACCAGCACATGCTCAAAGAGCTTCAACAACCAATAGGCTTCACAATAAAAACCCATGTATTTAGATTCAATAGTGCTCCCAAAGTAACAGAATCAAGTAATATAACACTAGATGTGCATTATTCATACTTACAACTGAGCTAGTATTAGAATATCCATGGAATCTGATATCCCAGTTTAGTGAAATTCTGACCATAAGTAATAGCATCATACTGATATCTCAGTAAGCAGCTATCCCCTATGTATAGATCTACACAGAGACATATGATAGGTTTTTATCAAGAGCACCAGGGATCAACAACTTCTCCATTTCATCAGATATTTAAGTGCATTAGGGCTAGGTCTTCATATCTTTAACTTATACTTTCTTTGTAGCCTCTTAGGTAACACGAATATCAGCCATCATACTCAGTTGTCATAAAAAAATATTGGACAAGAAAAGTCACAAGGGATTTTATATCTCCCTTTGAAGTGTTGTTATGCATCGAATTACCCAATCTGTAAGGAGACTTTCTTATTTGAGCGTCCATATCTATAAAACCATTCTTTATGAGATATTGTTTCAATGCAACCAAGATGTCAGAGTAAGGGATTTTTTCTTGTCAAGACAGAATTTGTCATGCACTTTCTTCACGATACCTCTTTCATGCTAATAAGGGTTATTATAAAGAACTAATCCAAAGGGTCATGTTCTTCTTCTTATCAGAGTTCTTCAAGCATGAAATTTTCAAGTGTGCTAAACCCCTACAATTTGTTTTACTAGTAGATATTTGGAGCTTCTTCATAGTAGATAATCTATCCAAAGGTCACATCTATCTTGTTCACAACTTCATTTGTGAACAAATCTCCATATAAACTATCATCAATTTAGTGAGGCTACAACATACTACTATTGTATTGTAATGATCTTACACATAATCGAGGGCAAAAAAAACTTAATATTCTGAGAAGCCATTATAATTAATGACATATATAACTGACAAGGTATATGTGTTGTTGTTCCATTTTCTTCCATATGTCACAGGATTTCATTCTAAATCATATCATTACTACCAGTGGCTTTCTGCAATCCATTGTTTCTGCTAATACTATGATTTATCAACATCCACTTCTGCTACTGCTCTTATTGTCATTCTTCCTCCATCATAACATTGTTCCACTTTTGTCAAATCATATCTATTGCGTACATTTATTGTCAAATTGTCACAAGCATGTTGTCTAAATTTTACTTACATACGAGGATTTTGTCTGCACATGTATCAAATGATAGATTGACATATGAATTATTGTCTGATGCACATATACCAAAGTTACTTAGGCCAAGAACCCATCTCTGGAAAGTTATTTATTCCAAGCGAGTTTTATTGTTGATTAAGGTGAGACTGTCACCCTATTCTTGTCAAGAGATACTACTAGTGTAATTGTCCTTCAGTCAAGGTAAATGCTATACAATGCTTGCATCTGAGTGAACATATTTAATATATAATATGTTCCTGTACTTAACACTTCCATAGAATTTATACTCCTAAACTGTAGCAAGGTCATATAGTCTCAGAATGTATATCTCGCTGCAGATAGATTAAGGTATGTCACATAAGCTTAATTTTTCAATTCCAGAAATAAGACTTTTTTTTTGTTCCAATTGTGAGATATTAGACTTCAAATTTTTTTCTTGAGGGGTTCCTATGGGTTACCCTTTATCGTAGCTTCAAGAGCTCTGTTGAAGGTGAATTGGAGCTTGAAAAGTTATTGCAATAATTTCCATCAGGAGTCTCACAAGTGCCATAATTCTATATCATCGACATATATGATTAGTGGTGGGAAGCCATGCATCTCTATCTTTCATTCATGATAAATCATATTGGAAATTTTGACTTCCAATAGTTGTTTAGTCACGATCCCTTCTACATATAAGTTGACCTCCTAGATTTACATAGGATGTTTGGTCTTTTATCCAAAATGAAACTCGTGTTGTTCTGGAAAGACATGCTGAGAGAACCATATCCTTTCTTATTACTAAAAATTTCACTCTAATTAATACATTATGCCAATACTTATCCCATATTGGTCGTTAAAGAGTCATACTAGTTCTTATGTTTCAGTAGGGGTAGTGTCTTCCTGGTGTTCTAGGATTTCTTTTGCCCTTACTTCTTTTTTTTGGAGTAACAGGGGTTTGGATGGTGGTAGGAATGTATCATGTCCTCTTATTTCTTGTAACACACGGGAGCCTATTTTGATGCCCTCTCATTCTCTCGGTGGTTGGTTTGCTACTAATTATTTCAACGTCAATATCACTATACTTCTATGGTGTAATAGAATTTATCTCTTCTTCCTTAATATGAATTAGTAGGTTCTTTGTATCCAAGGGATTCATGACAATATATTCTTCCTCCTTCGCAATTGCAATGGGTGGGTTCACATAGCATAGGGCTCATTTAGTGAAGTTGCAACCATTGGAGTTGCAATGAATTCTTCCCAGGATTTTCTTGCTTTGTTTAGAGCTTGTACTATGAGTAACCTGATAAGGCCATGGTGAGAGATGAAATATTTTGGTATGTTTGATTTTTATGCATGGGCTTCCTTATTTTGCGGGGACTTGAGTAGGAAGTACAACATATTGACATGGTGACGGTGTCTGAGATGGTCAAGAAAACAAATGTTCATATTCCTCTAAGCCAAATGAAGCACCTATACTGTCAGTAACCTAGTGAATTGACTATGGCTCAAAGTTAAATTACTGAAAATTAAATATTAGTTTTAGCATTCACTAGATACATAAAGGAACGTCTCAACTATCTATAAATTCACTAGATAGCATGTTTATAATGTGGTAATGATACCAACGACTAAATGGTAAGAGGTTACCATGGTTTAATGTAGACTCTCTCACCCAGAGCCTACACGATCTCCTTGAGGCTCAGTCTGCATCATGTCAATATTATCTGTAGCCTGAAAAGTAGAAACCAAAGTTAATAGAAAATTTTGTGAAAAGAAATATAATAAACATTATAAATATGCTTAACGAAAAGTATCGATACCTTTGTCATGACTGGAACCTAAGAAGGAATAATCTCTTAAGGAAGCCCTTGATGTGTAGTGCTAACCTGTAAATTCCATAATGTTAAGACTCATACCATATAAAATTATGTGACATAAATTCATTTTCAATTTGACATACAAAAATATAGATAGATAGTAATGACTTTGGCACCTATACATGATCATGTCCACGATCTACAGAATGAGCACCAGGGGCAAGGCAATGTTGTTCTAAGAATGTTGTAAATTGCATAAGTTAAATAAATATATTGGCATCAGTTTTTGGAGACTAAATGTATATACACCAAAAAAACATGTTAGATCAAAACATGCTTGTACATACCTCACCCATGGTGTGCATTTGTAGTGTAATGGATCACTCATAGAGGTCTCTACATGAGGATGCATACTCCATAAGCTCATCTCGCTCCATCTCCCTCAACACGTCATCTGGAATACTCACAAATGAACGCCCTCCTGAACTAGATGAAGGTTGGCTCGTCCCTAAGCCGACTTCCACCCCTCCTAAAGTAGCTGCAATATGTTCTTGTACCTTCTCCGTCATTTGTGATGTAGCACTGGAGATAAGGGCTAACTCCTCTGGAATTGTAACTAACCTAGGTGGTCGAGGTGCTAAAAAAGGTGTTGGAGGCCTAAACCCAACATCTCGCATAACATCAGGTCATTCATATGTACGACCTTTTCCAGCTCCATAGAATTTGGACCCAGTATTTGTATAGTTAGGGTCCATGTGCTCTTGGAATTGAGCAAACAACATCCTAACAAAATATTGCGGCACCTCATCACTATTTTGGAACTTCCTGTATGCATACAGGAACTTCTCATAAATATAAGGTGCAATATTGGGATCATTGAATCTTGCAATCTTCAGACGTTTTTTGTATTTAGGCTGCAAGTCAAATAGTAACAAGGCCATTTATTTAGTGACCCTACTTTTAACTTCATTGGAGGAGTGGATACCAATCACTGATGCTCTCCTCCTACGCATCATGTTAAAAAAAAACTTGGGTTGATGGTCCAACCCCACAATAAGTCTCTATCAAACTCTCCAAATTGTGCAAAACAATTTGGGGAAAATTTCGACTAGGGGCGGAGAGATTGCAACTTTGAAATTCATTGCGCAATCTCATGGAATGCTCCCTCATCCCATCAACAGTAAGTAAGGAGATGGTATCTTCCCAAGGCATCTGCTCAGGAATATCACCGGGATGGGTGTAAATGGGATCATAGCTCAGATTTTGAGCAAACCCATGAACCCTACGACCTCTACCCCTAGGAGGGCAACCACCACCACTTGTAATATGTTAAATTATTGCACATATTAAAAATTAAATAATTTATAAGGAAATTTTTTATTTAAAAAACTTTTTTGGTCAGTTGAAAATACCTCGTGGAAAAACTATCTCTTCCTCTTGGCTCATACTAGGATGGTTCCCTTGCGAGGAATGAACGTCTCTATCACCCACTGTAAAAAACATAAATTTTTTTTATAATAGAAGTACATGAGACACACAATAAGTTTCACATTAAACATACATCAAACAATAAATTTTCCTTTAGATTTTACCTAGAGAAGAAGTATCCAATTGTGGGATGGATGCCACAGGCTGAGACATTGTTATCCTTTGCCCCTCACCAACAATAGGGCCAACCCCAAATCCTACATTTGCACCTATGGAGCATAATGTTTTCGCATTAAACACATGTCATTTGAAAAAAAAAATCACCTGTTCAACATTGAATATAACGTAAAATTGAACATTTTAACTAGCAATTGATCTAATGTGTACCTATACCGTGTATAATATAATCCTCAGAATTGGCTCTATGAAATTGGGGTGAATGGGAACAGGTCTATGGGGCTCCTCTTGTTAAATTTCCTATCTGGGGGCACGAGTCATATGAGTGCGTCTACCTGTGCAGGACAAAAAAAATTCACATTAATCAATTTTTCACAACAAACAATAAATATAACCTACTTGAAAACATGTCATAACTAAACAACCAATGTACCTCATAATCCTCCTCTCATGGAGGGGTCTCTATAGGGCTCGCCTGATGCCATGGAGGGGTCTTGATAGGGCTCGCCTGCCCCTCATAAACAAATTATTGAGAAATATAAATTAGAATAAGGTCAGCCAGAAAGAGATGCAAGCTAAGATAGAGAAAAGGAGAGAGATTCTATAGAAATGTAGCCATAATTTTCAAGGTTCCTCCTATAACTCTATAATTGTTATGGAACACTTTAGACATGTTTCTCCCATTCATGAAAAGCATCCCACAATTTCACTTTCAATTCCACAAACGAGAGAGTATTGTTGGGTTTATTCCACCTTCCTCCACCACTACTAGTTGCACTCAGCCCACCATTAAAACCATTTGAATAAGTACAAGGAATATGCTTATGAGTAAATGGCCAAATTGTGGTATGATGAAAATATCCCCTTCAATAGTTCCTACTTAACTTATTATCAATCTACTATAGAGTTCATCCAATTTTGACCAAGGGGAATATCATGAGTTTTGGTTTTGATTTCTTCTCCACTGTGGTGACCAGATATGTTGTTCTTGATGTTCTTCCTTCAGACACTAATAAAAAGAAGAAGTATCAAAATGATGCCAAAGCCATAAATTCCATCAATGAAACACTTAGTGAGAATGAGTTGATAAAAGTCGTGCATTGCAAATCAGCTAAAGAATTTTGGGACAAACTTGGGAATATATATGAAGGTGATCTGAAGGTGAAGAAAACAAAGCTCCAAACCTATAGGATGAGGTTTGAGAGCTTGATAATGAAGGAAGATGAAACTATTACAAAATATTTGAGAATATTTGAAGCAATGACCAATCTGATCAAGAGCATCGATTTAAAATTTGAAGATGAAGCCATTTTTCAGAAAATCTTGAGGTATTTATCAACAAGATTTTACCCCAATGCTTCTGTTATTAAGGAAATAATTGATTTGAGCACTCTCACTATGGAGAAATTTCTTGGAATTCTTACATATTATGAGCTACATATTGTAGAAGAGAAATATGAATCTAGTGAAGTTGCATTCAAAGCCTCCAAGAAGTTCAATGGTATCACCAAAAATCTCAAGAAAATTCCAAATAAAATAAAGGAAGAGACGATGAAGGCAAGTTTGAACCAAGTTTGAACCAAGAGATGATGAAGGCATATTCCTTGGATATTCCTTTAAGATAAAGGGATACAAATTCTAGAACAAGAGAACCAATAAGGTAATCAAGGGTATTGATATTGTTTTTGATGAATATTTTGCTATTTCTAATGAATTCAAAGTTGTTGTAGCTGATCATGATTTCATAGAATATGAGGATCAAGAATTTTCTGAAGAAGAGGAAGAAGAGAACCCTCCACTACAAAGAAGGCTCCACCAATTCACATTCAAAATAAGCACCAGTAAATTCAAATTCTTGGAAAGAAAGAGCTTGGAGTGAAAACAAGGAGGAAATTATTGGATAGATTCAATCAAGAACATTGTGCACTATTGTCTCAAATAGAGCCCAAAAGTTTCAATGAGGAAAAATAAGATCAACATTGGGTCAAAGAAATGAATGAATAATTAGATTAGATTGAGAAGAGAAATACATGGGAGCTTGTGCCAATTCAAAGGCCATTTTTATAGATTAAAAAAAAAGAAATGTTTAATCCATAAATGACTAGTTTATAGAGATTGAAAAATCATGGGGAAAAAGGGCAATTTTTTCTCAAATGGATGGAATGATGGAGATTCTCTTACCATGATTGATTTCCTTTTTTATTTTCACACAAGGATCCTTGTTTTTTAGATCAATAAATGAATCTAACTGGGATTAATATTAAAACTTGTTATTCCAACTATGAAATGTGATTGTCCTCAAGCTGGTTGTGGAGAATGTTGTTTAGGTTATCACTGATAACACCTCTAACTATGTTGTTGTTGGTAAGAAGTTGGGTGGGAAAAAACCCAACCACACTACAAACTCCATGCATTCCAACTACCTAAACTTTGCATATTTGGTGTCTAATTATTTGGATTCACATTGAAGTCCATGAATATGTATTTTTTAATTATTTTTTTAATATTTTTTGTTGTTTTTAGTAAATTTGTTCAAAAACTAGTCTATATGGACCACTTTCTTATTTTGGTTTGGTAGAGCCCTTAACTAGTTGATTTTGGTTGTGCTTTTCAAAAAATTGGTCTCACCATACCAAAAGCCAATAAGCCTATTGGACCTACCAATTATTGTTATCCCTAAAATTTTTGTGGATGATTGGGGCCTAACCCCCAAGGGCCATGGTGATCCACCACCCAATTTTGCTTTATATTTATCCCAAACCTTGAGCCATTATACTTTCACATACTATAGGTTTTGAAGGATTTGGTACATATTTTTATTGTTTAAGGGGTGTTGGATAGCCATTTCTGGAAAATGTTATTTAAGCCCAATCAATTTTGAGAGGGAGTGTTGAAATTTGGAGTAGCTTTGGAATGAAATCCCCCAAGAGAAGCCAAAATACCCTAAGGAGAAACCATCTTGACCCAAAGAGAATTTATTTGGATAAAGGAAAATTATTGTTATTAATGTGTTCAAATCGACTTGGTATTCCTCCTATCATTTAATGTGGTATAAAATTTATTTGGGTGAGCAATCTTCAAGGTTAATATATTTAAATATTCTCGAGGGCAAATTAAAAGAGGCTTCTCGTCAAAGTCAACCTCACAAATGAAGGGTCACATTGACAAGAAAAGGCACCCCTTGATTCCTCCATCTATTTATATAAATAGAAGGCCTTGGAGCTCATTTAAATCATATTAACTACATCAGACAAAAGTTAAAAAGGGTTTCTGAGGTAGCCGCGGGATTGAGAGCCCTAGCCGAAGTGGAAAAAGGAGAGTTTTGGTGTCTATGGTGTATGCTCTGATTGGCCGAGTAAGGAAGGAGGGTAGCCAATCTTGTTTGGAGTATTTTTGGGCATATTTGGTGACACAATCTCTGTGAATAGGCTGCATAGAAGGAATGAAGTCCAACTAATTGGATATACAAATTCTGACTGGGGAGGTAGTGACCAAGATGGAAGTAGCACTACAGGAGGATGCTTTAGTTTGGGATCCTCCGTGGTCTCATGGATGAGTAGAATGCAGGACACCATTGCTTTGAGTAGTGCTGAGGCGAAACATGTTGTGGCTTGTGAAGTAAGCAAAGAAGAAGTCTGGTTAAGGAAGCTGTTATCCGACCTATTTGAAGGACTGACGGACCCTACAGTGATACTCTGTGACAACGCTAGTTGTATACATTTTTCTGAAGATCCAATATTTCATGGAAAGACAAAGCATATAAACAACAAGTATCACTATGTTCGAGAGCTAGTACAAAATGGTGTGCTACAACTTCACTACATTTCCAGTGATGAATAAGGTAGCTGAAATATTGACGAAATCACTTTCAAACAAGAAGCTTGTGTATTTAAGACACAAAAATCAACTTTGCGAAAAAAATGGTTACAGGCGTTCCTCCTTTTTGTACTTCTAGAAACGCAACATTCGTGCGGTTAACCGGTCCATTTCACCGGCATTCCTTGCACTATCAAGTAACTTACTTTATGTTTTTTTTTCCTTTACTAGAATTGTGGGTACTTTATTAGAGGCATTTTTTTTCCTGCTCCACTCTAGCCATAAAATTTCACTTAGGTACCACATATATTCTCTGCCATAGTTCGCATCCCCATTTCTAGGCTAATAGGGTCTTTTTTTTTAATCTTATGATTTAATTTGTCCAAAAATTAGTTCTTTTATCCATTTTGGATTGCTACGCTCTTTCTTTCCCCTTTCCCATGCAAGAATAATCAGAGTACAAAATCCTCGATATAGTAGCATCGATCTCCGAAGAAAAAGATGCGAGTTACTTTGAGGTATTTTCCAAATTTTGTGTCTTCCTTTGGTTTAAGTAAAATATGAATTTTCATGGGGTTATTGAGTTATAAATATGTAGCTAGAGATTATTACAAATCATTCATAGTTTGTATTATTCTAATTGACCCTAACTTTCACATCTTCGACTGTGGATTTGCAAGCGTGCTACTCTAGGGAGGCGTATATGGGATTGTTATTAAACACTGCAACCCTAGTATTTTGTTCCAACAGGTTTGTGCAATTTGAAATTTTATGCCCTAAAGAGGGTCAAAGGACTGTAAAAAAAGTATAAACCCATGCTAGATCTGTAAAAGATATAAATTTTCAATGGCTAGATGAAGGCTTACCTGGATCCTCGAATGCATGGCGATAGGTCCAGTCGAAAACGACAACAGCTCCAGTCCAAAACGTGATAATGCTAGCGTGGATGAAAATGACAGAATGCTGGGCGAATTAAAAAAATTTGGATTTTATTATAACAATCAAACTCTCGGACGAGAGTTAAACAACTCTCGTCCGAGATATTTTTTAACTCTCGTCCGAGAGACTTCCTGAGAGTTTATGTCAATAGAACTCTCGGACGAGAAAATGCATAACTCTCATCCGAGAGAATTTTAACTCTAGTTAAACCCAATCAAACTCTCGGGCGAAATATTTAAAATCTCTTAGACGAGAGTTTTAAAAAATCTTGGTCGAGAAATATAGTTGACTATTTTCTCGGACGAGAAATTAAAAATTTCTCCCAAATTCTAACCATCCGCCAAAAAGTGTTTCCCAACTTCGGGATTTCACCCATATTTAATTAATTTATTTTATTTTTGGATTTATTATTTTTTTATGAGAGAGGCTAACATTCCCCCCTTCAATGATGAATCCAAAATAAAAATGAGGAACCATCTTCCAAGTTCTTATGTTGATCCTCAAAAACATTGCCTGAAAAACCGCCAAAGCTGGATGCTGAAAAAACTGCAATCTGAAGAGATCGTGAGTTAGCTGCATGTCTGATTCATCTCTGAATTTTTCTTGAAAACTCTATCACGTGCCAAGCTGCAAAAGGATCCATCTGTCCTTTGTGTGAAATCAACATCCTTTTTCCACTGACAAAATTTGTTGAACGCCCACTGGTTGATGATGTCAAAAACAAGTCACTGTTGCTTTTGCTGTATTGAAAACTGCTCACTGCTTCTTTGTTGTCGACTGCCCACTGGCGAATTTGTTGATGCCCACTAGCTGCTTTTGCTAGTTTTGTTGAGACTTTCAGTCTGACAACCACCGTCAATTTCATTGACATTTTCCCCTCTTTGTCAGCTGAAAGGAGAGACAATCCTCTGGAAATTATTCCTGAACTCCCCCCCTTCAGGTGTAGGAGTGGTGAACTGGTGTACTCCCCCGTTCAACTGCATGAGAGTACCATATTCTTTTCACTGTCGACTGCACTAGGTGTGTTTGTATTCGGTTGTAGAAATGATACAATCTTTTGACTGTCGATGACCATTCCCAAGGATCAATCCATTCATAATTTATCTTCAATCTGGATGATTTTTATTGGTTGCAGCATTTCTTAGATGAATGATTTGGCTTGCCACAATGGTGACAAGGATGGATATCAAAGCATTGATATTCCATAGGACCGGTTCTTTGATAATGAGAACATTTCGGTTTGACTGCAACTTCAGGTTGCGTGAATTTCTGTTTGTCTGCAACTTTCTCAGAACGTGCTGAGGTGATTTGTTCAAGAAATCCTACACTGACGAACTTAATGGGCTTTGAAAAATCTGGGATATGTAACTTGGTGTCATCTTTGACATAACCTAAACCTCGTCGATTTCTATTACTTTGGATTTCTTCCCATGGCTTGATGACCGGCTTGGAAGAAATTTGACTTGAACAACTTCGACACTTGAAGTTATTTGGATGAATGACTTAGAATCATCTTTAGCTGTATGGTTCAAAGACTCGGAAGCATCAATATTTTATTGCAACTCATTTCTTTGTAGTTGTGACTCTAGTTGAAGAAACTCAATGGTTTCATTTGTCTGTTGTAGATGTCGTGAAATATTAGCAAGAGTTTCTTTGCTGATTTGCATCATGTCTTCAGCACTTGAGAGGATCAAATTGTGAAGAATTTGTAAGAATTGGTTGTGTGGCGCCATGTGAACTGTCTCACTTGAATTCAGGCTCGCTTTTCTTGAACTGTCTCACTTGATTTTGAACTTTGGTGTATTGAATGCACTTGCTTGATGTTAATGACACACTCGCTTTCTTTGTTGCTTGAAGAGCATGTTTGCTTGTGTTGGCTCACTTGATGGAGTTGATCACTCTCGCTTGCTTCAGAATTTTCTTGATCTCTTGCTTCGATACCACATGTTGAATAATCAGACACCATTAACACACATAAAAATACACAGATTTATACACAAACACAGCCATGGCAGAAAAGGCTTCAGCCTCACGGCTTCCTCACATATTTTCTCATTATTAAAAGAATGTAATATTACAATTAAATAGATGAGGAGACTGTGTCTCAAGATAGTGCATGTTATCTTGGACACCATGGTTGAGAAAAATTTTCAACCATACACACACCAATATAGGAGCTACTTAAACTAATAACTTAGAGGAACAACCCAATCTAGAGAGTTAGGCATAAATTCCTAACTTTTAATATTTATTTTATTTTTGGATTTACTATTGTTTTATGAGAGAGGATAACATCTCTGTTGTCCTTAAGGGAATGAGAATCCTTCCCTTCATGGTGCCTCTTGGCTTTATCGACTGCCTCGA
Organism: Pinus albicaulis; assembly: GCA_034641835.2. Classification (NCBI taxonomy): domain Eukaryota; kingdom Viridiplantae; phylum Streptophyta; class Pinopsida; order Pinales; family Pinaceae; genus Pinus; species Pinus albicaulis. The sequence goes on along the minus strand of CM076575.1, from coordinate 432,721,942 downwards.
TTGATCTTTCTCTGCCATCAACTCTGCTCTCCATTTCTCCATCATGGGACCTCTTAACCCTATCGTCGGCCCCAACTGAATGCTCTCTGCTGGTCTCAACCTATACTCCTTTTCTCCTTTGTACTCGATCGAGCTCTGTAGACATCTGCATCCCTGTAAGCATCTTTGTCTGTCATTCTCTTTGAATCACTCATTTTCTCTACTATAAACTTCTCAGCCGAAATTCAAACTCTCATCTTTTCAAACCCTCATCTCTTCAGAAAAATTCTTGCCCGCGATTCGAACCCTCTGCTGCTCCAATACTGTACTTTATAGAATAACCTTGTGTTAGTCCATGTTGTTTTATAGGTGCACCGGGGCGGTTTGTAAGATCGAGGTTTTTGTTTTGGCTCGATGTTTTATGATGCACCGGTGCGGAAGAGGTGTGAAGCATCGGTGCGTCTGAATAATAAGACGCACCTGTGCTTGTTATGATGATAAGCGCAACAGAATGTATAATTTTTTTTGTTTTTGTTTTTGTATGTAAGATCATAATAAAATAATGATAATTCTATAGTACATGAATTTATTTGCATTATTTTCTAAACTTTATTATGTTACAAAAATTCATATTCTTCTAGATTTATTATTTTACAATTATTTACAAATTTACAAATTTAAATATTTTAATAAAATCATTTCACATTAATACAATTAAAATTTTACAAATATTTTACATACAATTACAATTAGAATTACAATTACAATTAGAATTATAATTATAATTACAATTACAATTTTACAATTTCACATACAATTACGATTAGAATTAGAATTAGAATTTTAATTTTACATACAATTACATTTACAATTAAAATTTTACAATTACAATCATTTCATAGTAATACAATTAAAATTTTACAAATATTTTACATACAATTAGAATTAGAACTAGAATTACATTTACAATTACAATTACAATTTTACAAATATTTTACATAACAATTACAATTACAAATACAATTACAATTTTAGAATTTTACATACAATTAGAATTACAATTACAATTAGAAATACAATTACAATTTTAGAATTTTACATACAATTAGAATTATAATTACAATTTTACAATTTGTCATATATACAATTACAATTACAATCATTTCACAATAAATTAAATATTATAATTACAATTAAAATTTTACATTAAATATTTTACATATACAATTACAGTTAAAATTACGATTACAATTACAAATACAATTACAATTTCAGAATTTTACATACAATTAGAATTACAATTACAATTTTACAATTTGTCATATATACAATTACAATTAGAATTACAATTACAATGCACTACAATTAAAATTACAATTAATATTCGACTAAAAAACACATTCAAACATCAAATTAACATTATATATTAACATCATCACAACACAAACATCAAATATACATCTCATGTCAAATAACTCATGCTATCACATACACATCTATCTGCAAGCTGCACATTAAATGAAAATATCTAACATCACATAACAATATACACATCATGATGATCACTAACATGTAAATTAAGTACAACTGCAACATAAACATAAAATACATGGACCATATATATATATATATAACTGAATAATGTTAAAAATATACAACTATAATATAAATGTCATGGATCAGCTGGTGGTAATACAACATCAATAGCAGTACTAGTGGAGGCCTACTTGGTGAATGGTACTGCAACCTCGACGATCGATGGTCCAGCCTGCTCATGATCATGACTAGTACTGATGGATGCTGTTGCAGACTGCTGTCTGGACGTGGCCGTCGATGGTCCAGCCTCATCTCCATGATGACTGCTAGATGCTAGTGGAGCCTCATGCTCATCAGGCGTGGCGCGAGGTGAACGATCATGAGATGATGAGTCGCTGCTCGGGGGCTGTCCATCACGTTCTATGGCTCGAGCAAGTCTATAATGTGAAACACTCCTCCTCATTTGCGTAACTGCTGTCATAGCTCCTACGACATGCTGCATTAGGCTGTACATGTCACGCAACATGCCTCTTCACATCTGCAATAGCCTATCATCGACTTGTATGTCTCTGTAATGAGCGGACCTGATGCCCGCCTCAACAATCAATGCACTGAGTTGGTCGCCCAACTCCATCCTATATCTAGTATCAGGTCGACCACACCTAGCAAAATGCGGTATCGACGCACCAACATGAGCATGTCTCTCTGCACCGGCCTCTTGATCATGATCCTCGGTATCTGCCATGCCCTAATTGTTATCAGGATCCACACCTGGATCATGTGGCTAGGTGGGAATCTCCTTACCATCAAAAGAGCCAATGTCTGCAAAATATATACAAGTACACACCAATAATTAGACAATTTCATTACACAATTTAATAAAAACAAGTTAAAGAACATGTTAGAATAAATATAAATTAAACAGTAATATCACCTATATCATGTGGTGGCTCATCATATATGAAGAGGATGTTCGCACACCTTCGCCAATCCAATCGAGCATAAGGACAGGGGACAATAATGAAGGGATGCAGCTCGCCAACAATGGCTAGTAAGTCCAGTGCATCATGTGATATCCTGGCTAGAAACATAGTCTCTCCCCTCTTGGGTATCATCTGCCCCCACATGTGCATCTGAGCCTCCAACATCAGCCTACGAGGCTGCCGAAAAAAAGTAGGCCTCATCTCTAGAAACCTCTAAAAAACTAAACAAAATATCTCTGAAGAAAAAGGGAAGTTGACCCTCCCTTGTACATGAGAACGACATCTATCTAAGGCCATACAGAACTGCTGCAAAAAAATGGCAGACCACCTGACAAGTTGTGGCTACTGTACTAAATAATCAACATAATATAGAAGAGGGAAACTAATGTGTTTCCCGTAACTGGTGTTGTGTGAAATGGTTGAAATGAGAAGTGAGAGGCACTGCATGTCCTGTTTACCAAATTCACCAATACGTTACTGACCTCAAGGGACCTGAAACTCTGAAGGAGACAGTACATCTGCTCCAATGTATTTCTAGGAATAAAATAACTGACTCCCTGCTACACAACCATCTGGAACCTCTGGGAACGAGGGAAAATCCACCCCTCTCCTCGATAGCCCTGTAATGAAATAAATATCCTCCTTAGTGGGTGTGGACCACTGGTCAGGACCAAACTGGAAAGCCTGTTGGTGGGCATTCCACCTGTGGATAAGATGTCTCAAAAACACACTATGGGCCTTTAGGGAAGTAGCCTCCTCATAGAACTTGAGGAGGCCTACTTGCCTTAGGAGCCCATGGGTATCTGCTATAATAGGGCGAGGGTACCCTTCTCTCTTCCTCTCTCGTGCCTCCCACTGGCGAAGCATGTCATACTGCTCTGTTTGTTGTTGTTGTTGTTCCTCCTCTTCTCTCTGAATCATTGACATATTAAATAATTTTTTTTTATTAAATTAGACATGTATTTAGGAATATACATATATAATTTTTTTTGGAAAAAAAAAAACAGACTAGTCGGTGCGCCACAAAAACAGTCATGCACCGGTCCCAGTGCGACTTGTGTTAGTAGCGCACTGGCAACGGTGCCCTAGATGACATAAAACACATCGTATGCAGTGCACCTAAAATTTTTTCAAGCACCGTTGACTATATATGGTGTCAGAAGAGCGGTGCACTTACTAAAATATATGCCCTAACGCGTATAGTCGTGTCAGCGCACCGACTTCCTGACAAATTAAATAGTCAACGGTTCGGTATTTTACTCGGCCACACCGTTGACCCTGTTAGAATGCCAAATGCAGTGCACTGACAGATACTAGGGCTTATATTTCCGTCAACGCATTGTGTTTCTATTCCCATGGTCAACGGTGCGACCGGCTAAATGACCGCATCGCAGTTTTTTTTAAATTTTAAAATAATGGAGGGCGCCTTTCAGTACCACCCTAGACCTGGTGCGGATACCATTCACACCGGTTGCGGTGCGGCCTGTAAATTTTACAAGAAGCACTATTGACCGGTGCGAGTTGAACGGATCGTGCGCACTGCGCGACAATTTTTTTTTCTTTCTTTTTAAATGGTTAATTTTAAGGTAATTTCAAATTCTAATCCACCAAAAATCATAATTAAGGAAAAATAAGAAAAATACTTGTACATTTCACAATCGAGGAGGCATATTGGCTGTATAATTTGCAAAAGAAGATTTGCGCACCGTTTTGCAAAATGCAAGCTGGAGATTGGTGGCCAATGCATAGCAGCAGTGCGTGCAATGGGTGCAATGGGAGCACTGATGTTAGGGCGGCTCAGAGAAGGAGAAATTTCACTGGTGCTTGAGAGCTCTGAGCACTGAGAAAAGTGAAAAATGTTGTTTTTTGGTCGTAATTTTTTTTTATTTAACCCTGTTCCGGTGCACGGGGTTTTATAGGTACACCGGTGCAGTTTGAGATTTGGCGCAGTGTTCTATGATGCACCGGGGTGGTTCCTTAACACCGCACCAGGTTGTTTATGTTTTGGCATGATGTTTTATGATGCACCGGGGTAGAATAGTTGTGAAGCATTGGTGCTTTACAGTAATAGGATGCACCGGGCGTGATTGAGAGCAGAGAAGTGAAAAATGTGGTTTTTTGGTCGCAGTTTTTTATTTATTTAACCTTGTTCTTATGCACGTGTTTTATAGGCGCACCGGTGCTATTCCATATGAACACACCAGTTCGTTCCTGTTTTTACGTGCTTTTTTATGATGCACCGATGCGGTTTCTTAACACCGCACCAAACGGTTTCTGTTTTGGCGCGGTGTTTTATGATGCACCAGCGCGGAAGAGTTGTGAAGCACCTGTGCATTACAGTAATAGGATGCATCGGGTGGGTTTTTATGGAGCACAGCGTGTCCGGTGTGCCAATGTTTTGTGCACACTGATGCTTTCTCTTGTAGAGCGCACCGGTAATTGAGAGCTCTAGACCACTGAAAAAAGTCAAAAGTCCATTTTTTTGCCGTAATTTTCTTTTATTGAACACTTTTTCGGTGTGTGTGGTTTATAGGCGCGTTAGTGCTATTTCTTACGAACGCACCGGTCGGTTTCTGTTTTGGCATGTTGTTTTATGATGCACCGGTGCAGATTCTTAATACTGCATCGGGCCGTTTCGGTTTTGGCACGGTGTTTTATGATGCATTGGCACAGAAAATTTGTAAAGCATTGGTGCTCTACAGTAATACGACACACTGGGTGGGTGTGTACAGAGCGCATGGTGTCTGGTGTGCCAATTTTTTGTGTGCACTGGTAAGATGTGGGATGATAAGCGCACCGAGCGGAAAACATCCACAAAACCCTCCGCCCGCCAACCTCCTCTAGTAACCTCCACTAGAAATGGATGTATGGGGTATTTTATGGGGTTCCTCAAAAACATCTGCTAGAGGGTCTTTTCCTTCTAGTGATTTTCCTCTTAGCAGTGATCTGAGTTTGCAAGTTAGAATTATTCAATTTCATGCACATAGTGGAGTTTTTTGGAGGACTTAAAACGATTTTTCTTATTCTATTATTTTTGTAACTAATTAATAACAATATCCAATCCCAAGGTAGATATTATTTCAATTGTCTAACCTCAAAATAAACGGTACACAATGGTACAAGTGGCAGTTGAGGAGGGTTGTTTTCAAAGAAAGAAGTTTTACAGCATAATAACTGATTAATAACAGTATTCAATCCCAAGGTAGATATTATTTCAATCGGCTAACATCAAAATCAATGGTACACAATGGTACAAGTGGCAGTTGAGGGGAGTTGTTTTAAAAGAAAAACGCTTTACAACATAAAAATGATTATTATTATTAAATAGAAACTGTGTATTTTTTATAATTTTAAAATTTGATATTGTAATTTGATTGATGTATATTATCAAATAAATACTTCATTTAAAAAGTTATCTATATAGTGTTTTCTCAACTGAAATAATAAATTAATTAATGAAAAATTGTAATTTAATCACATATTATATAATTATATTTTAAAAATGAAAAATATAATATTAAATTTTTTATGTATTTTAATTAATTAATTAAAAAATTAAGCATCTCAATATTATAAAATTTAAATTTAAATTTAATTAAAAAATAAAAAGGATTTTACCCAACTATTCAGTGTTTAATTTCTCATAAAAAAATTCAACCAACCATTCCGTTTATAAAGGATGATAAATGCTTCATTCAATCAATTTAAATTAAATTAACATTTTTAAAATAAAAATATAATATAGTAAAATTTATAATTCAATATAGTTTATTATTATTTTATTTTATATTATTAAATAAAACATTAAAAAAATATTTTATCTTTATAGTATGAGACAAAATATGAGAAAATGTAGATATTTCCAGCATGATAAACCAAATATTCTCACCTTAAGTCATTGGATCTTTCAAAAATTTTCCTCATAAACAACATTAAAAAATATGTTTAACAATTTTAATTTAATTATTAATAATTAATAGGTTAGTAATAGGATATAACTTTTCTAGATAATATTCACATAATATTTTAGTAATAATCATCAATAGAAAATTCACATTTGAGTTCACTAGGAGCTTCTCTCTTGGTAGTAAGTTTCTCTCCACCCAACTTTGGCTCCCACTACAAGAAGAAGGGCCATTTAGCCTCACATTAGCACCACTATTTGTAAAGGATTTGAGAAATCTTCATTTTACAAATAGCAGTGCAAAAGTAGTGATAATGTGGAGATACTCATGTGGTGCTATGTTTACTGGTGCAAAAGTGGAGTTAGTAAAAATGTTAAATTTGGTGTTAAATGCATATGTGCATTCCATGGTGTATTGTGCAAACCACCAAAAATCAAACTAGCGTGGATCAAGATATTGTGATGCAAAGCACCAAAACCAATTTTACAAATAAAAATTTAAAAATTATTATCATAATAATAAATTGTATATGGTATGGTACAAGGCACCATAAAATAAAAATCAGTGAAAGAAAAATATTTATTATTATTATAATAAAATTGTGTACGGTGCAAAGCACCTTAAAATATGAAATGATGGAAAAAAAAGAACCTCCTTTATTTAGAAAGGGTAATAAAAAAAATATACTCACTGTCAACCATATTTCTATGAATTTTGGTGGAAAATTGTTACAGATTACGCCTTTCTTGAATTGGTTTTGAGAACTATTTTTGTGAGCTGTTTTTATGTCTAGTTTTTGTAGAATTGTTTAGTAAACTATTTTTATAAATTGATTATTTAAAAAAAAAATAGAATACTCGTTGAATGGTGCAGACAATGTGAACAGAAATTTCAAGAAATTTGCAAAATGGAAAGTTAGCAATATGGATGAAAACTAGAATAATAATATTTGGTGAATGTATTTGAAGCTATGGTCAGCCACACTAGTGGAAAATAGTCTTTGAGCATTGAAATATATATATATATATATATATATATATATATATATATATATATATATATATATATATATATATATATATTACTAGGAACCAAGAAGTTGAAAATAAACACATATATATCACAGAAGTTAGAATTCTTCCTCTGCATGAGTAAAATATATTATGCATAAGCATAATCGGTATACTATGGACATTCACTAAATGGTCCGAATATAGTGAAATAAAATAAAATAAAAACTTATACAGAGATACTGAATTTTAAGGATAGCCTAATACTTGTCAGCAAATACAATTGGCTAGTTTTGGCCAAGGTAGGAGTCATTGGGCTAGAACAGTCTTCATAATTCAAGAAAAGCAATAGTTAAGGGGAGAAAAGACCGGATAAATTGAAATGTATAAACCCCAACTTAGTTGAATTACTGTTGTTAATGAAACATTGGAAAAACAAGTCTTTATTAATCACTGATATACAAAATTTCAAGAAATACTTCGAGCCATAGCATTAAGACGAGGTTTTGAGAACATAAAAGTTAGATTCATAACCAAAACAATATTTCCATCATCATAATAGGAACAATATCGAAATAAGAACTTTTGATGAACATTATACACAATAATTCAAATAATAGAAACATTTTGATAATCTTTATTAATTAGTTAAGAGATTTTCATTAATACATAAAATGGCATGCTAGTAACCCATATTTATAGGTTAAGTGGGGTCTTTAACCCGTGCCATGAATCAATAATAAAATATAACTAATTGTCAATATTTAAGTGTAATTACAAGGTTGGGAGGCTTCATTCAAAATCAATATTTTATAAATTACATATGCTGTCAAGGTAGATCTGCTAGACAGATGTTTATGCACCCATGTTAAAAATTAGTTCAGTAACCTACAACAATATGATAGGAAATCTAGATGGCCGCTGAAAATAATTAAGATAAGAGCTTGGCTACTGGTAAGAGCTATGAGAAAGAGGGTTTATTTTTGTAAGAACGTGGTAACATCTAGAAGTGAAAAGATGCGTCTAGAACACAATCAACCAACGAATATACCTGAATCAGAAGAGAAAAGGGTTAATTGGAAACTAGAATCAAAGACAGAATATTACAGCTACAATAAAAGTTAGAGGTTGTTGTTACCTATACAACAATTCAGAGAGAGAAAAAACACTTTTATGTGTTGCAGGTGATGAAGAAATTGATAAGAAATTTACCAGAGGAAAAAAAATAATTAATAAAAGAAGTGCGTAGAAAATACGTGGTGCGAGAAGGTGAAGTATTTTCCATCCCTTTGCCATAGTTTTCTATGGGCCAACACAGTCCTAGCAATATTATTAAGAATTGGATGACATGGGTATGGAAAGTGGTTGAGAAAAGCTGGAGAGGACAACATCAATGAAATTTGGGTTAAGAATCATACCCAATACACGAGCGAGGGTTTAGTTGCAGACCCTTCCTTCTATATTGTGAGTTGCAATTAGACGAAGATGACGAGTAGACCACAATAAACCAGCGAATATACCTGAATTAGAAGAGAAAAGGGTTAATAGGATACCAGAATCCAAAGACAGAATATTACAGTTGTAATAAAATTTTGAGGTTGTTGTTACCTATACACAAATTCAGAGGGAGCCAAAACCCTTTTCTGTGCTCGAGGTGACGAAGAAATTGAATAAGGAATTTACCAAAGGAAAACAAATAATTAAATAAAAGAAGTGCACAAGAAATACCTAGTGCGAGAACGCGAAGTATTGTCCATCCCTCTGCCATAGTTCACCATGGTCCAACATAGGCCTAAAAATATTATTAAGCATTGCACGAAATGGGTATGGAAAATGGTTGAGCAAAGATGGAGAGGCCAACATCAATGAAATTTGGGTTAAGAATCATACCAAATACACCATCGAGGGTTTATTTGCATTAAGGGAATTTTGAGGTCTAAAATGGGCCTCCTAAGAAAATTATAAAATAATAGTGAAAATAATAAAATAAGATTTGATGACATCATCAAATTTTAGAGGGAAAATTGAAAAAAACTACTTTTTCAACTTATCTCCCAAATTGTTTACTCAAATTTCGAGCGGGAGTACTCGTTGGATGCAAAATTTAATTCCTCATCTAAGGAGTACCCATCTTTCATACTTTCGATGGATCCTTCTACAATAAAAATGAGAAATACATGAAAAATGTTATTATAATCACGGTTTTTTATGTATTTATCATTTTTCGTGTAGTAGGGTCCATAAAAAGTATGCAACATGGGTACTCCTTGGATGAAGAATTAAATTTTTCATCCAACGAGTACTCCCACTCGAAATTTGAGTAAAAACTTTGGGAGATAAGTTGAAAATACGAGTTGAAAAAATAGTTTAATTATTTTATTATTTTTTAATATTTTTACCCTTTTACTTAAAAAATGGTGAATCATCCCCCATGGTTGACATCGTCATCTTGAATCCTATTGGTTCTTATAAAGTTTATTTTTTTGTACATTTTTCTTAGGAGTCCCATTTTAGACACCAAAATTCCCCTAATGAAAACCCCTCCTTCCAGATTTCTAGTTCCAAATGGGCTAAGGCGATGAGTAGACCACAATCTACCAACGAATATATCTAAATCCGAAGAGAAAAGGGTTAATCAGAAACCAGATTCCAAAGACAAATTATTACAACTGCCATAAAAGTTTGAGGTTGTTATTATCTGTACACATATTCAGAGGGAGCCAAAATCCTTTTGTGTGCTGCAGGTGACGAAGAAATTGAATAAGAAATTTACCAAAGGAAAACAAATAATTAAATAAAATAAGTGCACAAGAAATACCTGGTGCGAGAAGGTGAAGTAATTTCCATCCCCTTACCATAGTTCACCATGGTCCAACACAGTCCTAGCAATATTATTAAGCATTGCATGACATGGGTATGGAAAATGGTTGAGCAAAGCTGGTGAGGAAAACATGAATGAAATTTGGGTTAAGAATCATACCCAATACACTAGCAAGGGTTTATTTGCAGACCCTTCCTTCCAGATTGTAAGTTGCAAATTGGCGAAGGCGACGAGTAGGCCACAATGAACCAACGAATATACTTGAATAAGAAGAGAAAAGCGTTAATCAAAAACCAGAATCCAAAGATAGAATATTACAACTAACGAATATACCTGAATAAGAAGAGAAAAGGGTTAATCGGAAACCAGAATCCAAAGACAAAATATTACAGCTGGAATAGAAGTTCAAGGTTGTTGTTACCTGTACACAGATTGAGAGGGAGGAAAAACCCTTTTGTGTGTTGCAGGTGATGAAGAAATTGGATAAGAAATTTACCAAAGGAAAACAAATAATTAAATAAAAGAAGTACGTAAGAAATACCTAGTGCGAGAAGGTGAATTATTGTCCATCCCTCTGCCATAGTTAACCATGGGCCAACACAGTCGTAGCAATATTATTAATCATTGCACATCATGGGTATGGAAAATGGTTGAGCAAAGCTGGAGAGGACAACTTCAATGAAATTTGGGTCAAGAATCATACCCAATACATCAACGAGGGTTTAGTTGCAGACCCTTCCTTCAAGATTGTGAGTTTCAAATGGGCGAAGGCAAAAAGTATACGACAACCAACAAATGAATATACCTGTATCATAAGAGAAAAGGGTTAATAAAAAATTGGAATCCAAAGACATAATATTACAGTTGCAATAAAATTTTAAGGTTGTTGTTACCTATACACAGATTCAGAGGGAGCAAAAACCCTTTTGTGTGTTGCAGGTGACGAAGAAATTGAATAGAAATTTACCAAATGAAAACAAATAATTAAATAAAAGAAGTGTGCAAGAAATACCTGGTGTGAGAAGAGGAAGTATTGTCCATCCCTCTGTCATAGTTAATCATGGGCCAACACAGTCCTAGCAATATTATTAGGCATTGCATGGCATGGGCATGGAAAATGATTGAGAAAAGCTGGAGAGGACACCATCAATGAAATTTTGGTTAAGAATCATACCCAATAGACCAGCTAGGGTTTAGTTGCAGACCCTTCATTCCAGATTGTGAGTTTCAAATGGGTGAAGGCGACAAGAGGAGTGTAAGGTAGTTACCTTGATAACTTCCCAAACTTAATTGACGGTGCAGAATTAGCCCTAAAATTTCATCTTTTAGATGAATGAAAACTCAAGTGTCGGACATGATGATAGTTGTCATCTCTAGAGTATTCGATAAGACAACATAGTAATTACCTCTTCAAGGTATGAAGGAATAATTCAAATATATATATATATATATATGTGTGTGTGTGTGTGTGTGTGTGTGTGTGTGTGTGTGTGTGTATTATAAGGACTATGGTCCTATATTTTTAGATTTTTAATGTAACAAATATACGAGACAATAGACAACGGAAATAGAACAAATTAAACAAACAAGCTACAGAGCAGCAAGTCCCTGCCATAGCTGAATAGTTTCGAAGAGTACCACAAAATGACAGGTTTCAGGTAGAATATCAGTTTGAATGTCTTTAAAATAAGTAAAGATATTATTATATACAAAAAACAGCTAACAAGCCACACCACCAAAGGCATATTATGGATAAATTATGCACAAGTACAATTCACCCTTTTGAATAGAATTTGGTGTAGTAACATGTTTTTTTAGAATAAAGGTTGCCAAAGATGCATTAATGCATGAGAATGGAAATGCCATTAGTGCATTGAAAACTGTGCCACACAATATTAAGCCTTCACTCAAGAATTGTAAATTTATTACAATGCTTTTAATCAGTGTAAATATCACATATTCAAACATACAGAAACTATGATATAAATGAGTGCTACATAGTAGCTACTTCGTGCCAATTAATTTATGGCTTAATTTAAAGAGAGCTAAATTGAAGTAAAAACAACAAATTATAAAGATTTAAATTTTTAAAATGTTATATAATTAAACTAATTTTAAATTATAATTGATTGTATTATTAAATTTTGTAAAATAACATTTTCTACATTTTGTTTATAATTATTTGTTTTATATTTTTATATTTTTATATTTATATAGTTAAATAGTATTTATTATGAATATAAATAATTGAAGTTATAATATTAAATATATTTAATTTATAATAATATTATAAATTATATATATATATTAAATTATATATTATTATTATATATATTATTATATATTATTATTATATTATTATTATTATATATTATTTTTATATATATTATAATAATATTATAATATTATTATTATTATATTATTTGTTTTATATATATATATATATATATATATATATATATCATAATTTTGTTTATAAAAAATAATTAATCTGGAAAGGTACAAGAACTGTATTTCAAACCATTAAGTAGACATTATAACGGTACAGTGAAGATAAGAATATGCATTTAACAAGTTCATGTTGAAATATAAAACACAAAATAACATTATATATATATATATATATATATATATATATATATATATATATATATATATATATATATATATATATATATATATATATCTTCAATGTCCTCGAATTACTTAGGATTGTATTGCGCAAACAAAAATAGGAGATAAATTATTTCATTCTAAAACCTTGTTGTGGGAAAAAAAAAAATAGTTTAAACTACACAGCTACTGTTGAACACAAGACCAAATCCATATACAAAAGGTAGGAGAACTATCCCAAAATCCGATTGTAAGGAGTTTGTAAAACTGCACAAATAAAGAGATAGATCTTTAGTGTAAAATAGAAGCCTAGACAGTGATAACAACAAGGCAAAATGAGAACACAAAAATAATTACCATAGCCAAAATGAACATATAATACCAAAATGCTTGGATTTAGCAAAAACAAAATATGCTTGTAGTCACACACAAGAATTTTGTGGCAAGGTCGAAACCCATAGCCATGGTGAATATGGCTCATTTGGCCAAAAAAATGCATAACCATAATTCCAATCTACACAATAACTCTCTGCAACCATGAGACACTGTGGGGAAATATGGCTCAACTGGCCAAAACCATTTTACCACAAAAAAAATTTACATTAAAGGTTAAATCTATAACCCCGCAGCGATCAAAACCCTCACTCGGGTGAACTGAATAAAAAAAATATACGTACCACCGAATAAGACTGCAAACAGATATAAGAACCGAAAACCCTAGCCAGTGTCGAGTTATACACCATATTCACTTATACTGCAAGGACATACTTAAGCAAGCATAACCCAGCCAGAATGATAGGATATCGAAATGGCTAATGGGTAAATAGACCGTGTGAAAACTACAAATTAACTCTGCAAAATTCCAAATACATTTTGCATAGGGTTTTCCACCTTTTTTTTTAAATAACAGAACAAGAATCAGACCATCTGGGAGGTAAAGAAACTTACATGGAGTCAATGGGGTTGCCCAGATGTGTCGGGGAGTCTCCTGACCATTGGGAACCCGAGTAGCTTTCTAAACAAACAAAAAGATGCTACTTCGGTGTTAGACAAGGAAATAGGACACTTGTGAGAAGTTTTTACCTGTAAGTGAGTTGGAAAGAGCGAAAAACAATGGAGGAACAACCTAAAGATAAGAAGGGTTAAACCCCAACTAGAACACATAACAATCAATACCAAAGTCCACACTTGTACCGAGAGTGACCCTGAAGTAAGAACCAGTGAACATCAATGTCAAATAAAACATATAACTAATAACTTGGAGCTAGAGTCAACCTGTTACAGACCTGTGAAGAAATTAACCATGCTACCAGAAGGAAGACATCCAAAGTTGTAAAGCTGCACCGCCGAGGGGTTGAGGCAAATGAGGATCCTGTGTGGCATCTGTGTAGGGGTTAGTTACCCTAACCCTTTCAGAATAATCTCCATTGTCAAATCAAGTCCACAAAGATCAATGGTCAGGACATAAACACTTGTAAATTGAGTGACCGACATCTCCTTGCGAACCACCCTTCGAGAAGTTTCCTGCTAGTTTTCAAAGCTATCTATGGTGATAGGTTAAGGCCAGATACTGGTGAAATGAGTATAAGATAATGTTACACCATTTTGACTTAATAATAATTATCATATCAATGCACAAGCATATGGAATGTACTGCGTGATATCCGATGGGATATGTTTTATAATGAAAGGTTCTTTTGGCAGTGATTCATGTATAGGAAGGGTTGATTAACACTTCTCTAGGGTAGTATTACTCACATAAAGGAATGGTCTATTGAAACATGGAAGGGTTAGTTTATCCTTCCACCAAGATAGTATTTTATCAAAAAATATGAGAAAGACGAATTGTTGGCTAACCCTTTCAAAAATATGGTATTTTCCTCTTTCATAATCTAGAGGAAGAATCAACGAAACATTCCTCTATGATAGTATGACTAAGGATATGGATCACTTATAAGGGTCAAACAACCCTTCCACCATGATAATGAAATAAAATATTAGAGGAAGGATTAACCAACCTTCCCTCCATAATAGTATGATCAATGAGGTGGATCACATGGAAGGATCAATTGACCCTTCTTTAACGATAATATTCTTAAGGATGTGGAGAAAGTGTAAGTATTATCTTATCCTTCCTCCAATGTGATATTTTGGTGATAATTGGTATTTGGTATTTTTTATTTTAGTGGGATTTGTTGATGGGATCGGTTAGTTTTAGAGATAACACATTGAGGAAGTTCAAGGAATGGAGAAGCATGGTAGTGCTATATGGTTTATATGTGGCCCTAGTGTTAGTAGTAGGATGTAACGTGCATTGCAACATGGTGGAGTAGGGGGTAGTTGTGTGGCACATGAGTTGCATTGAAAACATGGGAAATAAATCAATCAAGTTTGAAAATTTTGGGTCTTGAACTCAATGATGAATGAAAAAGGGTTTTAGTAAGGATTTTGAAGTTTACCTCCAAAATTGTGGAGTTTACCCATTGATAAGTCCATTCAGAGAATCATTACCCCTAGCTTATGGAAAACACCAACGACAAATGGTGATGGATAAGTGTGATACCATATTGATGGGAAGGATGATGTTTGTTGATGATGTTAGTAGAGGATGCATGGAAGAAGTAGAAAACAACACATGGACCCAAAATAGGCGTCATGTAATGACATAGTAGTGCCATATGGAAAAGAAGCTGGTGACCATGTGGAAAGGGAGTTTATTGAGGAGTAAAAAATTCATTTAAGTGTTAGGAGGCCTTGATTTTAGACCCAATGTAATCTTTAAAATTTCTGTTTATTAGGGGGTTAAAGTAGAGAAAGGCATCAAAGAAGTTCCATAAAAACTTCCCTTCGAGGAGTCTTTTGCATCCCTCCATCGCCAAGTGCCGATAGTTGGACCTGATGAGATGGTGACATCAAACAGGAGGAAAGGTCAATTAAAAGATTCAATAGCTAGTGAAATCAACATGATGTCATACAACTAAAAAATTCAATCATGTGGAAGTGAATATAGTCATATCCCCCTCGAGGAATCTTTTCTCGTAGGTATTTTCCAAGCCAGCCATAGAAACCAATGGATGATTTCGATGGGCATGACATTAGGGTGATGTTAGCCCAATAAGAATCATATGGAGGGAAATGATATGGTTGATTTAATAAGCCAACAAATACTGGAAAGGCCCCATTAGCAAGGGCTATTAAGGAATCTGTTTCCCCCAAATGCTAGGAGGGTTGAGGGGAATTGTTGACGATGGAAACCAATAGGTTAAGGTACTAGTAATTGAGTCATGGTTCCACACTATAGGCTAAAACTTTTGGCTAATAAAAGGATTATACATTAAGGATAAAATTGGTATTTTGGGGAGGTTTTATGGCTCTATCAAGGCCATGGTCATTGAATTTTAAGATCTCACACTACTATTATAGTGCTATGGTGGTTGGTGAATGCACTAACACATAATATATTTCGGTGAAGGAATGAATAATGGATAAGTGAAGGGTCATGAAAGTGTATAATGACAACCTGGTAATATGGAAGGATTATGATGTGGTCTATGAATATGGAAGAAATCTTAGTGACGCTTGAGAAAATTTATATGGCTCTTCTAGCCTCTGCAAAAGACAACAAGGAGACTAGTAAATGTAATAGCATGGTATCAAAGCTTTAAAATTATGTGCCCCATTTCATGAGGAAACTAGGTGCGTGATATAAGAATCTAGAAGTGGAGTGGATTGCGAGAAGGTGACCCAAGGGTCATTTGATTATGAGGACTTAGTGGTAGAGGGGGGTATATTTCTAGTTCCATAAATTGTGAGTGTGTTTTATATTTCTTTGAATCATGCACATGTTTTGTATTTCTTTAAATCACACAAGCGATTTTAGAAAATATTTTTTTACGGGAGATATAAATGAGGGAAATTTTAATTTTAATTCAACATGAACATGTTTCATAACACCTAAGCCATTCCTCATAATAAATGTATGTGTCACCTCTTATCCAACTAGGTGTCTTCCTTGGAATTAACTTCGATGAAAACAGACCTAGATGTTAGAGCCTAGCTAACTAAGTTAGCACTCTAAATAGTTAGTGCTTTTATTTAGAATAAACACTACTAGCTAAATTGAAGAGAAGAAAGGAGGAATTTGACAAGAGGAACTAGCTATGGACATGTTCAAGGAAGAAATATCGGAGCTCAAACTAGTGGACCTATAAACCAACAATGGAACCTTCACCCGAAACAATCAAAGAGGAGCTCAAAATCAGATTGCATCCAGATTGGATCGGTTCTTGGTCTTGGAACATGTCATCTCCCAAGACATATACATGGAAACCTCCATTGTCCCCATAATGGGCTCAGAACACTGACCGGTAATACAGGAAATTGACCTAAAAACATGACCAAGAAATAAGCCCTTTAGATTTGAAGCTTTTTAGCTCTAAGACCCTAAGCTGTTGGGGCAATTCAAAGAATGGTGGAAGAAAAATGAAGTGGTGGGAAGAAATATTATGCATAAATTCCAAATCAAGCTAAAAGAGATCAATCAAAGGATCAAGAGGTGCAACAAAGAGGACTTTGGAAACATCTTCAAAGACCAGGAGGAGTTAAAGAAGAATATGGAGATTGTCCAATTGCAGGTTATCGAAGAGGCAAGATCAAAACTTCTATTTGAAGAAGAGAGGCGGCTCATAATGCAACTAGAAGAACACAGAAAACAGGAGGAGATACTCTGGAAGCTGAAATCTAGAGTCAATTGGTTGAGGGAAGGAGAGAAGAACATGTGCTTCTTCCATAAACCAATGGTCCAACACAGACAACATAACAGGATCTTCTCACTGAAAAATGAGGTCGAAGACAGAATAGTTCGTCATGAGGACATGGAATAACTGGTTGTACATCACTTTCAAAAATTTCTCTCTAAACCAAAGCATGATCGCTCTGAGGCAATCCACAGGCTCACCCATAAAATTATGTACCTCATTACCAAAGATTAGAACCTCGGCCTTCTGCGAGTGGTCACAATGGAGGAAGTCGAGGAGGTGGTAAAAGGTATGGAAAAAAAAAATCCTCGGGGCTTGATGGTTTCACTGTGGAATTGTTCCAAGTTGCATGAAAATTCATAGGAAGAGATGTTCTGGAAGTGGTGGAGGAGTCAAACGGCACCAAAAATCATGTACGAGTCTCAATGCTATTTTTATAACGTTGATTCCTAAATCTTCTAAATCAGAGGATCCCCAAGGATTCCGCCTGATTTCTTTATGTAATGTCATATATAAAATCATTGCAACTATTATGGTTAAGTGCCTTAAACGTTTGCTTCCTTCCCTCATATCATCTAAACAAACTGGTTTTGTAGAGGGTCGTCAAATGCTAAATGGTATTATTACCTACCATGAAGCAATCCACTCCTTGAAGCATCTGAAAATCCCGGGGATGATGATCAAAATGGATTTATCTAAAACCTATGACTACAAAAGTTGGACCTTCCTCACAAAAGTCCTTCAAGCTTATGGGTTTGATTAGAGATGGATGTTATGGATCCAGGCTATGGTTTCCTCCCTTATCTATTCCATTCTCCTAAATGGTTCCCCCACCAAATATTGTAACCTTACTCAAGGGCCAAGACAAGGATATCCCATGTCCCCAAGGAAGCTCGTAATCTAAAGATCTGTGGTCTTAGGCTCTGGGGCAATCACCTCCCTCTTACCCACCATAAATTTTTTGATGAAATTATTCTCTTTTTTCATGTCTCGCTAAAGTAAGTAATAAAAATTAAATATATAATATATGTGTTTAGGGAAGCCTATGGCACCCTTATTAATAATGAAAAATCTAGCATCTTCTTATTTAACACAACTAGAAATATCCAAACCTTTCTGGTGAGAGTGTTGGGGTTTGGCATCAACTCTCTTCCCACTAAATACCTGGGCATGTCCCTTGCTGAAAGCTCTCTGAAAATTTGTTGCTAGATTCATCTTATCCAAAAAATTCAAAGTAAGCTTAGCAATTGGACTTTTAGAGCCCTCAATATGGATGCCCGCACCATCCTTCTTAAATTCATCCTGCAATCCATCCCCATTTATCAACTATCTGGAATGGTTGCGCCAAAAAAATCTTCAGCAAACTGGAGGAAATATTTAAGAAATTCCTTTGGGTAGGGGCCCAAAAGTTGAAAAAATGGTCCTTGGTAGCATCGTAGAACCTCATCAAACCTAATGTGGAAGGGGGAATAGGCCTTAAAGACCCGTTTATTCTCAACCAGATATTGGGGGTGAAATTATGGTGGAGATGGGCACATGGAGGAACAAGACTGTGGAAGCAGATATGGACGAGGAAATATGACATGCCCAACCATACAAAGGATATTTGAAGATACAAGGGCCCCGCTAAAGGATAGACAATATGGAATCTAGTAGCCCAAAACAAAGATCCTATTTTGCAACATTTATTCTGGGAAATAAGGAATGGATAAACAACCCTATTTTGGAATGAATCCTAGCAATAGAGGGGAAAATTATTCCCTAAAAAAGAGCTGAATGAATGGTTCACTTATGCTATGAACAAAAATTATAAAATGGTAAACCAATGCTGGAGGGAAGAGATCATTAACGGTGGATGGAGAAGATGGAAAGACCGGAAAGATTGGCCGAATGCGTTGAATTCAGATCAATGGATCCATTTGAAGAAGGAACTAGACTCAATAATAATCACCTTCTAGGAAGGGTCGGACATCTTGATATGAGGCTAGGCTACGAAAGGATCATTTACAGTGAAGGAAGCTCACAAGATAAAATCAATATGGTGACATGAGAATCAACATCAAATCTGGAGGAAAATTTTGCATAGGGAAGTGGTGGCCGAAGGTGACCTACTTCATATGGTTGGTGTGTAGAGGCAAAATATTGACCTGGGACCAGCTGACCAAACGAGGCTACATAGGGCCCTCGATTTGTGCCTTATGTGGAGATCAGGGGGAAATACTAGAACACCTCCTCAGTTCCTATCATTATGTGGAGAGAAAATGGAGACAAGTGGAAGCGTTGTTTGGTAGGATAGATCATGACCCAGGCAACATAAAGGAGACCATCCTAATCTATATGAAAGAATTATACTCTAGCCCAGTCCTTAACCGAGAAGGGGCCCTTGTCCTAGTGTTCACTCTATGGGAAACGTGGAAGGAAAGGAACCAACAGATATTCAAAAACACCATCTTCGACCAAGAGATAATGTTGGAAGGAATTAAGAACAACATAATAGAAACCATCCTCTCGGAGAAATGGATGCCAGATGATTGGCAAGTGCCTCCTCAGGAAGCAATAATTCTCTAGGGCCTCCACCTAGTGCCTGGCATGGTATCCCCAGCTTCTTAGAAACTTATCCCTGATAGAGGGGACACCATCAGGATCTTCAAGCCTCCTCCACAAGGATTCATCAAACTCAACTTTGATGGAGCCTCGAAAGGCAATCTGGGGAAAACAAGAGCTGGAGGGATTTTTCGAGATCATCAAGGCACAATAAGATTCATATATGATGATTCTTGTGGCTTTTCTAGAAATAATGAAGTGGAATTCATAGGATTTCACCAATGTCTCCTCTTGGCCATCAGTCTAGGATATAGAAAGTTGGTAATCAAAGGAGACTCTCAGTTGGTTATGAGCACTCTCAAAAATCTTAATAAAGGAATGAAGTGGGAAAAACTCAGCCAAAGTTGGCGTACTGCTCAGCATGTGCAGGGTTTGAAGGATACAATCAAGAAATTTGATTATATCATTATCACCCATGTAAGGAGGGCAGGAAACATAACAGTTGAACTCCTGGAAAATTGTGGTTGCACTCACCTGAATGAACCTATTTAATTAAGCAGGCCTCCTAATTTCAGAGAAGAACCATGGATCAAGCTACAGAGCATCATAGATCAGGATAGGTCGGAGGGCAGAGCTCACCCACAGTTCCCAGACTCAGCTCCCCAATCTGGGTGTGACGAAGAAGATCATCCATCCCATCAATATTAATAATAGTGGCCTTGGGGTTGAAGCCTACCATGTTCCACATGAGTGGCAAGGGCGACAAGTTGTATTGTCGCATGCAGCACAAGGTGAGGTGGTGGGATGGAGGCCCGTGCTTGGAGCTTAAAATATGGTGGAGGAGGGCATGGGGGTTTGGTTATGATGATAGACTCTGGTGTAGTCACGACTGCGGGATAACAAACCTACATCACACTTCCACCTCGAAGAAACTCAGGTACGTGCTTGGTTACCTCTCCCTTTTTCATGCCATGTTTATGTTTTATGATTTTTTCGCTCTTTGTGGGAGTGTAAGGGGATTAAGAAGGACTTGTATAGTCTTCTACTAGGTAGGGGAGAGCACAACCATTCCGACTGTGGTTGGGTGAAGGTTGGGGTTCTTTTGGGTCTCTGCCTTTGTGTCGGAGTAGGAATTGGGCATGGCCTCAACATGCACCCAAGTGTTAGTTTGTCGGGTAAGGGATGCCAGCAAGAAGGAATGGTGAGGGGTCAGGAAATCCTGCCAGGGTATAGAGTTAAGAAGCAATCCTAGGTTACGTTTATTTCAGAGGCTTTGCTGGTTTATACCACCTTGAGCTACTTGGACTCGATGCACATGGGGAATGGGAGATGGAATTCCACCCAAGCCTGAGCAATGGGAATCGATGCCTCCTCTGTTGATTTCGAGGGTGGGAGGTGTTGGCAATATGATGCAGAGTGTTGTCCTTGATGGCAACCCACTAAATGAAGATGAAGACATGAGATTGTTGGCATGTGTTGTCCTTGATGGCAATACACTTGATGAAGTTATTCTTGACATGATGGACTTGGTAAATGATGTAAATCTGATGTGATATGATGTTTGTTGACAATATGATGTAGAGATTTGTTCTTGAATGGCAACCCACCTGATGAAGATGATGGCAACTTACTTGATGAAGTTGTGCTTGATAGAATATGTTTTTGATGAAGTAAATCTGATGTATCTACAGTGAGTACAGAAGGGAATGAAGAAAGAAATTCAGTTTGTGCTAGATCTATGATAAAGAGAGTATGTCTCAAGGCATACGCAGATTTGCCTAGGGGAAGTCGCGTATGCACGCGGGAAACAACGTTCCAAGTCGCGTATGGGAAAAAGCGCTCAAAAAGTGCAAAACCAGGGGTAACCACCATGGTATTGACCCATTGTATTGGGTAATGATTCGTCTAAATGACCCCGTCCAGGAATACCATCGGAGGTAATGTAGTTTTGGGCTCATGGTATTGTTTTGGCTCATGGTATTGAAAAAGGGTAAACCTATATAAAGAGAAGAAATTCATTGTGCAAATCATGAGTGTGGGTGCAAGATGTATGAGCTTGAATGAATACTTCTCTGTGAAGTATATCTGTATGGAAAGGGTAAAGGTTTGATGATAGATCTGAATCTATGATGGACCTATGAAGAAATGATGAAGCGGGATATCTAGATCTGAAGTGTATTTGTATCTACTAGATCTGTTTATGGAGTGATTAGATCTGTGATGAGGCGAACATCTGTCTGAAGTAAAGGTTTGAATCTAAACTGAATATATGATCTGAAGAAGTATGCAGCTTTGTAAAGGTTGAAGATCCATACGCTAGTTAGCCGCAGAGGAAGCGCGTATATACGCGGCTTCTCTGAAGAAAAAGCGCGTATGCACAGTGAAGTTTATGTGCAGATATATACGTTGGTTGATGTGGACGGAAGCGCGTATATACGTGACATCAGTGAAAGAAAAGCGCGTATGCAAACTAGGGTTTGCTGAAGTATGGGGTATGAAATGTCTGATCTGATCTGCTGTGTTTTAGCTATCTGTTGTTGATGTTTGACTGTGCTTAAATGTATGGAGAGGGTCCAGTCTGAAAATATGATGAAACGTGGCCTGCAAGTTGTGTTCTATTGAAGTTGTTGGATCAAGTGTGAAAATTGATGAAACGTGGTCCATAGAGGTGCTGAGGGTTGTAGCCTTCAATCAGGGGGTTGTAGCTCCCTTCCAGGTGAGGCTGGTAAACGAGAGCAGGGGGTCATAGCTCCCTTCCAGGTGAGGTTGGTAAACGAGCGCAGGTGGGTGTCTGCATGCTGGTAGAAGTCTGCGCCAGCACATATGTTGTAAGATGTTTTCTCTATAATAAAATATTGAAGGCTGAGCAACTGCAGCGGTGGTTTTCTCCCGACTTGGGTTTCCACCTAAAAATCCTGGTGTTCATGTGTGATGCTTTGTGTGATGGTTTATTCTGTTGTGACTACACATGTTTACTGTTAACTTAACATCAGATGATTGAATAGCACAAAGAACTAAGTTAATAAATATCTGCATATTTAGATCTCTGCTAATATGCGAGTTGCATGAAGGATATCCGCGTATATACACGGGTTTACTAAAGGAAAGTAGCGTATGGGTTTTAGAGAGTGAAAAAGTAAAAAGTTTTGAATAGGCTGTAAATACTGATTCACCCCCCCCTCTCAGTATTTTTCCCAACAATTGGTATCAGAGCAGGTCCTTCTGCAGAAGCTTGATCGCTTGAAGGAGATCCGTTGCAATGGGAAGTCAAGAAGGAGTAATGTCTATAAAGCCACCTCTATTCAATGGAAGAAATCTGATATTCTGGAAGGTACGAACAAAAGCATATCTGCAAAGTCTTGGTGCAGATGTATGGGAAATCGTGGAAGAAGGTTATCAGTATCCGGCAAGTATTCCTACTGATGCAGCAGAAAGGAAGAAGTATGAAATCAATGCCAAAGCGGTGAATGTCTTATTAGGAAGCATGTCTGAATCAGAATTTGCTAAAGTGATGCAGCTACATTCAGCAAAAGAAATATGGGACAAAATCATTCTGAGCTATGAAGGAGATACAAAGGTAAAAAGTGCAAAACTCCAAACTCTTAGAATTGAATATGAAAATTTGAAGATGCATAGTGATGAGAGTATTGCCCAATTCTTCTTACGTCTGGATGATATTGTAAATCGAATGAGAAATTTGGGTGAAACCATAACTGATACTACTTTGGTGGAAAAAGTCTTAAGATCCTTGACTTCAAAATTTGACTCTAAAGTTT
The DNA here is from genome assembly GCA_034641835.2 of Pinus albicaulis. Lineage (NCBI taxonomy): Eukaryota > Viridiplantae > Streptophyta > Pinopsida > Pinales > Pinaceae > Pinus > Pinus albicaulis. The sequence goes on along the minus strand of CM076575.1, from coordinate 432,698,018 downwards.
CAGCTATTGAAGAAAGGCAAGATCTGCAAACTCTTACTATTGTTCAATTACATGGTATTCTGACTACTTTTGAAATGAGACAAGGAGGTCCTCCTCAAATAAAAGAAGTTGCTTTTAAGGCATCTGCAAAAGGAAAAGAAAAGGAAGTTGTCAAAGAATCCAGCTATATATCCGAAGAAGAAGAAGCGAATTTTGTGAGAAAACTCCAACTAGGTACTGGAAGATTCAAAGGTAAGCTTCCCTTCAAATGTTTTGATTGTGGAAGAGTTGGTCACTATGCTACTAAATGTCCTTATAGAGAAAAACATGGTAAAGGGAAACAATTTGAAAAGAGGAAGAGTTATTATACAAATGAAGATGATGATGAAGTGTCTAGTGAAGATGAAGAAGATTCTGACCAAGCTCTACAAGTGCTCATGGCAAAGAAGCAAAAGAAGAAGGTTACTCAAGGAAAGGAGATACCTCAGAAATCTTGTATAGCAGAAATTGAAGGAGATGAAACAAGTATTAATCATTGTTCTTGTATTTTACTTAACTGTACATGCAAAGGTAAAGATAGTGAAAGTAACAGTATGGATTTAGAAGAAGCTGTCAAGATTAAAGTTGAAGATCAGCAAAAATCATCTAAAGATAGTAAAAGTCTAGAAGCAAATGATGAAATTCATGATTGGTGTCAATTTGAAAGGAAGGAATCTATCTACAAAGATGTGATCTCTAGGATGAATGAAAAGATAGAAACACTAAATGGACAGATAGACAAGTATCAAGGGTTGTACGCTTATGCAACTAATCAAGGTGAAAAACTTGAAGAAGAAATCATCTCTCTGAAAGCAGATCTCGAAACATCAAATAAGAGGAATGAGGAACCTCTACAATCATTTGAAAAGGAAGGTCTTGAAGCAGAAATCATCTCCCTCAAAGAATATTTGGAAAAATCAAATAAGAAGAATGAAGAGCTGCAACAAACCTGTGAAGAAAACAAAAATTGGTTGAAAGAAGAGATTCTAAATCTGAAGGATCAAGTAGAAGATGGAAGAAGGAAAGAAGAAAGCATGACAAAGAAATGTCAAGCCTTGGAGGTTGAGGTAAACATTCTCAAAGGTAAATTAGAAGAAAAAGTTAAACTTTTGAGGTTTCAAGATAGTACTAATATTTTGGACAATATTCTGAGTAATCAAAGGTCTCCTGCTATCAAACTTGGTCTTGGTTTCCATGAAACTATTAAAGGAGAATCTAGCTCACAAGGAAGTGCTAAAAATTCAGAGGATGTCAATGCAAAACCTAAAGTGTTGAAAGAAACAAAAGGTCAACCAACAATGATGAAATCTCAAAGGAAATCAGTCAATAAAGTTGAATGCTTTAAATGTCATAATCATGGGCATGTTGCAGCAAATTGCAGGAGTAGATCATTTCAGCCTCAAACAAACAGTTCCTACATAGAAAGGTACTCTGGTTTCTTCAAGGGATATTGTTTTTCATGTAACAAGTATGGACATAAAGCAGCTGATTGTAAAAGGAGGAAGATTAAAAATACTCATTATGATTCTTATGCTTATTTCTCTGGACACATGAGATGTTATTCTTGTAACAAGTATGGACATGTAGAAAAGGAATGCAGGTTGAATAGATATGAGAAATTGGATAACTTCCAGCACACAAATAGAAAGTTCAAACAAATCTGGAAAAAGATGGAGGACCGATCAGAAACGTAGGGAATTTTGACCCTACTGCAGTCATCCGCTTCTGAAGCTTACTTCTCTGATTGACTACAGGAATGATGTGGGATACATTATGAGATTTAGTAATGTATCGTCACAGGGGGAGCAATGTATGATGTCTCTCATGATTGATTTGATTATTCTGGTTATATGTATTTCTGACAGAGCATCTGATATGAAGAAGATAGGTACAGGAAGTACAAGTTCAGGGGGAGATGAAGGAATGTGAAAAATTTCTATGCTTCACTTTCCATACGCGGGTTCTATTAACAAAAGTCGCGTATACACGCGAGTTCCAGCAGACACAGTCGCGTATGCATTGATGATAAGAGAATTTATATGATAGCTTAAGATCTGGAGCAGAGGTTCAGGGGGAGCATCAGTCTGACTGTTAATAAGTGTATTATTGACTCAATATCAGCTTAGGTTCTCAGTTCCAAATAATGATGATATGATACATGGTTTCTTATGTTGAAGATTGTGGATGAGTCCCGTTTTCTTTTTGATGAACAGTATTCATTGTTGAGATGAAAGTCTTATAATTCGGAGATAAGGGCAGTTCATGCAGATATTGTTGCTGATGACTTGCTGATGAACATATTCAGGTTGCACAAGTTAAGGAAGAGACAGTTCGGGGGAAGCGACGGGTTGAATACTAATGATTGCATTGTTGGCAATATGGCTGCTTATTCTTTGGTTTTTGTGATACTCATGCTCAAATGATGATGACTTGGTACATGGTTTATTATGATGAGATTTTGAGCCCTGGTTGCTGATAAGTATCTTTTGTGCTCACACATGGATGAGTTGGATGTCGTTTGATTCAAAAATAAGAATAGATCATGCAGAGTTTGTTACTATGGTTGAGATCTTTTGACTACATATGTTACTTCATGTTAAATCTTGAAGATCTTGATGATATTGGACCACATGGATGATTGCTTGACACATATTTGAAGATGTTGTTCTGGTATGATAATCTCTCTTGGAAAGATTGTATTGATGCTGCAAAGAATCTGAAGGCTTGGTTACTAATGTGCTTATGCTACAACCGTTGGATGATGCTTGAAGACACAACTACACTGTTCTACCTATCTGCAGTCCAGGGAAGCATTCAAATATCCTAGAAAGAAGCTGAACACTGTCTTTTTCTCACAAGAGGATCAGATCTGGTTAAAATATAGAAGATGGTATTGGATACGCGGGTTTCCTGAAACACAGTCGCGTATATACGCGACTTCATGCACAGAAAACCGCGTATGTCTGATTGCTGACATTTTTCTATTTGGATTCAGCTCTCTTCAGCACAGCTGCAGTGTTGTTTGGTATCTCTGATACTGTTTGGTATCTCTGGTGGTGTTCCAGTTCTCATAATTCTATTTCTAATGTTTTGATAAAGATGCCTTGATGATTTGTTGGTGAAAGTGTTCAGGATGCACAAACTAAGGGGGAGCCTTAGTCATATGAAAAGGATGCGTGGATGCACAGATTCAGGGGGAGCATTAGCGTTGCTGAGTATAATGCATTGTTGGCATTATGATGGTTCTGAAATATGTTCTCTTTCTTGAGGACTTTCTGGTGTTGGTCATAAATGGTCATATTTATATTTTGGTGAAAAGGTCTTGTTGAGACCCCTAATGTAAAATTGTAATATTCAGTCATGTAAAGGACTTGTCAAATTTGTAAACCCACTTGGTTGGGTAGCTGAGTTAAATTTTGTAAACCCACTTGGTTGGGTAGCTGAGTTGAAATGTGTAAACCCACTTGGTTGGGTACTTGAGTCTCATATGTAAATTCACTTGGATGGATATTTGATGTAAGTATGAGTCATTGGTGATAGGAAATTCATAGAGTCATGTACTCCATTGGAAAGTATGTTTGAAGATTCAGCATGAACTCAGGGTGAGCTTGGTCGCTTCAGTATATATCAGATCTGCAGAACGCTTCTTCTACATGAGGAGAAAAGAGGGAGAGTGTGTTGGTTTTGATCCGCCCTTTGCCCTTGATGTCAAAGGGGGAGAGTGACATGGTGTTTGAATGAAGATAATGGTGTCAAAGAATGGGGAGAGTGACATGGTGTCATTGTATTCTTAATGTACCTATCTGTTGTGGTAACCAAACACCATCGTGGTTGCCATCAAGTCCAAAGGGGGAGATTTTTGGCAATATGATGCAGAGTGTTGTCCTTGATGGCAACCCACTGAATGAAGATGAAGACATGCGACTGTTGACATGTGTTGTCCTTGATGGCAATCCACCTGATGAAGTTATTCTTGACTCGATGGACTTGGTAAATGATGTAAATCTGATGTGATATGATGTTTGTTGACAATATGATGTAGAGAGTTGTTCTTGAATGGCAACCCACCTGATGAAGATGATGGCAACTTACTTGATGAAGTTGTGCTTGATAGAATATGTTCTTGATGAAGTAAATCTGATGTATCTACAGTGAGTACAGAAGGGAATGAAGAAATAAATTCAGTTTGTGCTAGATCTATGATAAAAAGAGTATGTCTCAAGGCATACGCGGATTTGCCTAGGGGAAGTCGCGTATGCACGCGGGAAACAACGTTCCAAGTCGAGTATGGGCAAAAGCGCTCAAAAAGTGCAAAACCAGGGGTAACCACCATGGTATTGACCCATTGTATTGGGTAATGATTCGTCTAAATGACCCCGTCCAGAAATACCATCAAAAGTAATGTAGTTTTGGGCTCATGGTATTGTTTTGGCTCATGGTATTGAAAAAGGGGCTCATGGTATTGAAAAAGGGTAAACCTATATAAGGAGAAGAAATTCATTTTGCAAATATGAGTGTGGGTGCAAGATGTCTGAGCTTGAATGAATACTTCTCTGTGAAGTATATCTGTATGGAAAGGGAAAATTTTTGACAATAGATCTGAATCTATGATGCACCTATGAAGAAATGATGAAGTGGAATATCTAGATCTGGAATGTATTTGTATCTGCTAGATCTGTTTATGGAAGGCTTAGATCTGAGATGAGGCGAACATCTGTCTGAAGTAAAAGGGTAAATCTGAACTGAAGATCTGATCTGAAGAAGTATGCTGCTCTATAATGGTTGAAAACCTATACGCTAGTTCGCCGCAGAGGAAGCGCGTATATACGCGGCTTCGCTGAAGAGAAAGCGCGTATGTGCAATGAAATGAGCTCTGTAATATGTACAGAGTTATACGCTGGTTTGTGTGAACGGAAGCACGTATATACGCGACATCAGTGAAAGGAAAGCGCGTATGCAAACTAGGGTTTGCTGAAGTATGGGGTATGAAATGTCTGATCTGATCTGCTATGTTTTAGCTATCTGTTGTTGATGTTTGACTGTGCTTAAATGTATGGAGAGGGTCCAGTCTGAAAATATGATGAAACGTGGCCTGCAAGTTGTGTTCTATTGAAGTTGTTGGATCGAGTGTGAAAATTGATGAAACGTGGTCCATAGAGGTGCTGAGGGTTGTAGCCTTCAGTCAGGGGGTTGTAGCTCCCTTCCAGGTGAGGCTGGTAAACGAGAGCAGGGGGTCGTAGCTCCCTTCCAGGTGAGGTTGGTAAACGAGCGCAGGTGGGTGCTGCGTGCTGGTAGAGGTCTGCGCCAGCACATATGTTGTAAGATGTTTTCTCTATAATAAAATATTGAAGGCTGAGCAACTGCAGCGGTGGTTTTCTCCCGACTTGGGTTTCCACCTAAAAATCCTGGTGTTCATGTGTGATGCTTTGTGTGATGGTTTATTCTGTTGTGACTACACATGTTTACTGTTAACTTAACATCAGATGATTGAATAGCACAAAGAACTAAGTTAATAAATATCTGCATATTTAGATCTCTGCTAATACGCGAGTTGCATGAAGGATATCCGCGTATATATGCGGGTTTACTAAAGGAAAGTAGCGTATGGGTTTTAGAGAGTGAAAAAGTAAAAAGTTTTGAATAGGCTGTAAATACTGATTCACCCCCCCCCTCTCAGTATTTTTTCCAACAGGAGGTATGATGAGAGAGAGTACACCAGAAGGTAGGTTGGGAGATTTACTAAAGGTGGGAGCTATTTGGGTTATGGGGATAATTGCTGGGGTGCGTGCGACCATTGTTACTGTGAATTCTAATCGCAAGCATACGAAAAAATATCACTTTAGTTGTGCAGAAAAAACAACCCTAACATCAAAGATGGCTGCAAATTTCCTTAGATCTGCAGTTAGTTGACCAGAATAAATGCTACAAAATCCAAATCTATGCAGTTAAAGATATTAAACAGCAAATAGACAAGACAAGAATATTTTTAAAGAATTTTTGTATTATGACACCTAGGAAGGGAACATAGAAAGATGTTACCAGTCCCCCTCAATGGGATGGGTTCTTGTATTTCCTCAGTGCTTCAGATCTAAGATCTCTCTCTCTTGATGGTGTAGAAAACCCAAACAAAAATGGAACTCAAGGGGAGCTCATGAACAAAAAAGTAGAAAAATATGACTGATGGAGGATCAAAGTCAGACCAAAAGTATAGATCCAGAGCGATATTTAGGCAACAAAAGGTAGTGAATGAATGGAAAAACCCTTCTATTTATAACAAAATATTGAGTTAGTCTAGATATTGGTGCATAATTAAAATATTATTAACCAAATCTAGATCCAACTTTTATGGAATATTTTATTATTTTTGGAGGGGAAAAAAATTTGAATTTGGTCAAATCCTTTTATTTGTAAATAGCAAATAAATAAATGATTTATTTATTATTTTAAGAATGTGGTTGAGTAATAATTAAATAAATAATGATTTATTCAATTATTTATAAATGATTTAGTCAAATTTAACAAGGAATATTATTTAAATAATGTTTTAAATAATTATTCCTAGAGAATAATAAGATAAATAGTGATTTATCTAAATAATTTTCCTGTTTTGAGTTAAATATGACCAGGAATATTAATTAAACTGTCATTTAATTAATTATCCCTTGAGGGAAATAAAAAAATAAGGATTTATTTAACTATTCCTCATGGGGTTTCCTGTTTAGACCATAAACAAATTAATAAATTATGGATTGCTAAGTTACTTTTCATAGTGAAAGCAATTTTACTAGGGTAAAATTGGTTTTACATGGTGTACTTTGGTCCATCTAATAGTAACAGGTTAGATGACCGAAAATTGGTGCAACAGATTGCCCCCAGCATGCGAGCGTTAGGAGCTAATCGTATGACCGAAGCACGTTGTAAGAACTCAATCACTAGACACCGAAGGGGGAGTTAAAGAGAGAGAAATATAAGGTAGACTAAAGTGCTAGAGGACAAGTCCCTGAGGAGGCGAGACTTACAGGTGCGACAAGTCTCTTTTATGAGTGAGTACTTGTTCTATATGAGGCGGGGGAGGCATACCTATGCTTGTCGAGATAACAAAGTACAAAGAATATTGCATCCAGTACACAAGGGACTGAACTATATAGTACATGCTGGCGTAAACATGGGCCAGATAAAAACATGATAATGGATCCCACATACATACTGTGGCTAGGACAACAACTAGGACTTATACAATAATATCTGAGTACATGAGATATAACTACAACCAAATAGGCTGTGTAAAATATGAAAGGGCTCTGAAAATCTAAATGATACATGCAAACTAAAGAGGCGCTGCAAGCGGTTGAGGCCGGAACCATCAAATCTATGGAGCTACATCCAAGGCTGTAGTAAAGAAGTCATCCAGGTATGTGGGGGGCTACCTGAAGGGCCACCCCCTCATGAGTTTTGAAACATCTCACACACACCCGGGAATCACTGATACAATCTGATGCATCCCTGAACCATCAAGTATATGTATCTCGATCATGCCATAATGAGTTGGAGCTGAGAAAAAATCTATTCAAAGGGAAATAAAGAGGCCATTTTCCTGATCCGAGTCACCGAACAAGAGTGGAAGTTGGAACCAAGGTACACCGCCCTCTAGATTTGTCTTCTGGAATGAATAATTTGATGTCAACATAAGGAAGTTCACCATAGGTGAGACAATAAGGGATCCTCAACTAAAGCATGAGAGAAAATAGTAGAGCGACTGATAGAATAGCACCAGGGATGATGGTGAAATGGGGGGTACTGAGTAGCGGGCTGAGTATTTCCCTTGTTAGAGCATAAAGGGCATGGATGACCTTGCAGCTATTGACTCGACACCAGAGGGGAGAGGGGATAGTATGAATGGAGGCCAAAACGTGCGACACTAGAGAGGAACAAAGTAATGAAGGATGGAGAACTATATCAGGATACAAAGGGACTCAGGATAGACTCCATGGATGTGATGATGACTCAACTTGGATGCTCTAACAAGGGTGACTCGATGATGTTGCCACACAGAACAGGCCTGATGGGGACCAAAAAAACATGAGTACAAGATGGTTACTCTTGATTAAAATTGACACGAGCATGGACAAGTATAAAGGCAAAGTGGTGCCCCAAGTACAAGTGTTGCAAGTGAGGAGATTCGATTTTGAGGAGTGGTGAAGTGACCCTTCTTGGAAAAAAGGTTTCCAGGTGAAGTAAGAAATCACAAAGATAAAAAATTGGCTACCTAAAAGAAATAAAATGTGCATTTCAGGAGGGAAATGCTCAGGGTAATATTTATTAATATAGAGTGCATTATGAGGATTAAGAAGAGGGTGGCATTCAAAATCCTCTAGGAGGTATGCCCCTTTACCCAAATCCTTATTGATGATGTAAGGGCCTATCCATAATGAGTCAAACTTCCCATGACCAAGGACTTCATGAGCCTGGTCATACACTAGAACAAGATCACCTTTATGAAAAGTATGAGGGTGGAATTTTCAGTCATATTGAGCCTTGGTGTGTTTCTTAGCCATTTCGGTGGTTTGCAATGTAACACGATGGTCTTCGGAAGCGCGGTCAAGAATGATAATTCATTGTTCTAAAGGTTGGGTGTCAGGGATAAGTTTGACGTCTAGATGAAGGGAAGGGATTTCACACTCGATCGGTAGGACTGCCTCCTCGCCAAAAACAAGGTGGAAAGGAGTAAATTTGGTGGTGGTTTTAATAGAAGTTCTATAGGTCCACAAAGTAGGGAAGAGCATAAGGTGCCAATTGGTTTTGTTCTTATTCACTGTCTGTTGAAGCATGGTTTTAAGGATTTTATTGACTTCTTCAGCTTGGCCATTACCTTGGGGGTAATAGGAGGATGAATATTGGTGCTCAAATCCCAACAGAGAGGATAGCTCATGCTATATCTCATCTTCAAAATTTCGGCCATGGTCAGAGACCAAGTGTTTCGGAACTGTGAATCGAGCGATAACATGGTTAAAGAAAAATATGGTTGTGGTAGCTGTCGCGTTTTTGAACGTTGGCATGGCCTAAACCCATTTTGCGAAATAGTCAACTGCCACAATGATATACTTTTGGTTACCAGCAGATGGAGGTTGACACTCCATAAATTCTATAGCCCACTTACAAAAGGGACCAGCTGAGATAATAGGATGGATGGGAGCCAGAGGGGCTCGTGCCTTTGGGGCAAAATGTTGGCAATTGGAACAGTGTTTGACTGCTTCAATGCAATCACTGAAGAGAGAAGGCCAAAAGTACCCAGTGCGCATGATTTTCTGGGCAATAGCGAGATGAGAGAGGTGGCCACCACAAGCACTGCTATGTCAGCCATTAAGGACTTGCTCAGCTTTAGCATGCGTGAGACAACAATGAAGGATAGTATCGACACTGTAATGATAAAGGTCGTCACCGATGAGAAGGTAGTGGGGGGCCTGGCGTCAGATATGTTGTCGAGCATCACGATCAAGATGGAGGGAAAAATTTTGGGTTTGAAAATAAGTGAGGATGTCACCATACCAAGGATCATCTGAAGTAATGGCAAACAAATTTTTATTGGGAAAATCATCATTAACTAGAGGATCATGCATACCGGTAGGTAATTCAGAAATGAGTTTAGCTAGGGCTAAAGGCTTTCTTACTCTTTGGTGTGACAAATTCAAGTTCAAATTCCTAGAGGATAATGATCCAACGAGCATACTTCCCATTGATGATCCGACAGCTCAATACGAAGGCCATAGGGTTGGAATTAGTCATGACCTTGGTGGAATGCATGAGGATATAATGACAAATTTTTTGGATAGAGAACACAACATCGGCGCTAATTTCTCTTCATGTGAGAACGACACGAGGGGGCCTACTAGGTTCTTACTGACATAATAGATAACATGCTTGATTCTATTGCCATATTCATGAATAAGGACCCCAGCGACCGAATGGGTGGAGGCTGAGATGTATAGGATCAAATCCCTATCAAAGTCAGGGGGACGAATCAAGGGAGCGGAGGTAAGAGCATGTTTCAGGGCATCAAAAGACTCTTGAGCATAGTCATCCCAAACGAATGGAATTTTAGATCTGAGGAGTCTAAGGAACCCATACGCGGTGGTGGCATAGTCAGGTACAAACCGACGAAGGAAATTAGATTTTCCTTGGAGGCTTTGTAACTGGCGTAAGGTACAAGGAATAGGAAGCTCAAGGATGGCTTGAACTTTCAAGGGGTCAAGTGTTATACCATATTTAGACATAATGAAGCCTAAAAGATGGCCAGAAGGAACACAAAATACACACTTCAATGGGTTGAGGTAGATATTATACTTGCGGCATCGGAGGAAGATGGTATGCAAATCATGAAGGTGTTGTGCCTGATGTTTAGAATTTGCAGTGAGGTCATCTAAATAAGCAAGGATAATATGAGCCAGGTCATGAAAAAAATATGACATGGCCCGCTAAAAAGTCTCTCTGGCATTCTTAAGGCCGAACGATATGACCCTATAAGCGAAGGTTCCCCACGGACTAATGAACACGGTCTTAAGCTGATCAACACAACGGATAACGATCTGGCTGTATCCGGAGTAACCATCCATGAAGGATAGAACCTCGTGCCCTGCACACTCATCAATGATTTGGTCAATGAATGGTGTGGGGAAGTTTTCTTTTGGACAAGATTTTTTTAGGTCGCAAAAGTTAGTACAGACACAGATGGTGCCTTGTTTCTTGAGAACGGGAACCAAATTGGACACCCAAGTGGTGTATTCAATGGGATAGATAAAACTAGCCTGCTTGAGATTATTGATTTCGGCTTTGATAGCCTCTCATCGGGAAGGATTAATGGGTCTCAACTTCTGACGGACAGGATTGGCATCGAGCCATGTATCGATATGGTGTTCGACAATGGCGGGATCAAGTTCAGGCATTTCTGAATAGGACCAGGTGAAAACATCGCAGAATTCCTTGAATAACTTGGTGTAAGCCTCAATTTATTTTGGGGTGCATTGGGCACCCAAGGTAATGTTTTCTTCTACTCCTGGTTTGTCAGAAATGTTAGTTTTAATGTTAGGCAAGATATTGGCCATATTTCCTTCTTCGAAAGCATCGGGTGTAGGGATGGGATTTCTAAACCAATTGACCTCATTGGGAATGAAGCCTTTTTTTTCCACAACATACTGGTCATGGGACTGCTACGGGAGGAAGTACGCATGATGGTGCATATAATCCCTCAGAAAGTTAGGGGCAGTCGTCACTTCCATAATGTCTTCATCAGAATGGAAGATGGGGTGATTGGTGGAAGTGAGACCACACGACGCGATAGAGCCACTTGACTCATCATCAGGAGAAGAAAGGTTAACATGCACATCGTCATGGGGGGTGACAGATGAGTAAGAAGATAAGGGATCTACCGATGTTGAGCCTAGGGTGATCACTGACGGGAGGTCAAGCTAAGAAGAAGGGGAAGTCCTAGAGGGATCTTCCATCGTGGGTCTCATCGATGATGATAGGTAAAAAATGGTGGCCATAGGCTCTGTCATCTCGACATTAGGAGGGGGAATTTCAATGGGAGCAGGCGATACCTCTGGTTCTGCCAAAGAAAAACTCGCAAAAAAGGGAAAGGTGGACTTGTTGCGCTTGGCCTCCAATTGGCAGACCGCTTCTAAAGAGTCATGATATTCATCAAGGTGGGGATAGAGGTGGGTATAATGGACATGGAAATCACACAAAGAAAAAGGATGATTTGTGCATAAATAATTGAGTTTCGGGATTGAATCGGGTATAGTGACATAAACCTCTGGGATATCGGACTCCGGAAATGTTTCGTTGACCATGGTCTTGAGACAAGGAAACTCAGGACATGTATGGGTGGCATGACCGACAACATCACACAAAGCACACCAAGTGGTGTGCTTTGGAGGTTGAGGAGGAGAATGGGTTGTCTAGGCGGCCTTGTCCTTAGGTGACTTCTTGCGATCTTTGGCCCCCCCTTACCCGAAGATTTCACAACAAGAGTAGGTTCCTGTTGAGGTGGCTAAGGCACATAAGCAAAGGGAGGGGTCATGGCATCCGTTTGGACTGGGGTTAAAGCAGTATAAGGTTTGGGCTGACCAGGTGGGATAGTGGCTGGGGGATCAATGTACCAGACTGGGATCCCCAAGGTCATGTTAGGAAGGGATAAGGTAGCCATAATAGGTACCAAAAATAATCTAGGAGGGGGAGCTAGAAATGGTATCTGACCGGAGGGGTAGTGGCCAAGTGGGACAACTCTAAGATGGTTAAGGCCAGGAGGAACTGTTCTAGGAGGGTATATAGGCTCATGGATACCAACTGTAGATGAGAGGCCTTGAGGAGGTGGTCCTGAAGGCTAAGTCGAGGTGCTAGGAGCAGGCTGTGAAGGGTGATGTTGTTGACTATTTGAACTGATTCGTTTGAGGTTAGACCTAGATGATTGCATCATGCAAACATTCGATGAGCTGGGGTCAGAGATAGGACGGTGGAGACCAGGGAAAGAACCAAGAAAAGAGGAGTCTTTGTAGACTCCATGTGAGACACTAGTCGGAGGTTCGACTATTTTTTTATTGGCCACCGAAGAGATGATGGACTCAGGGGAGGTCTGAGACTTTGGATCGTACTATGTCAAATGGTCAATGCTGACAATATTTCCGTGGTGAGGAAAACACATCTTACGATGGACTGCAGATGGGACAAAAGACATTGCATAAGTGTATCTACGACCCAATAGGATGTTGTATTCTAAGGGGGCATCAATGACTTCTACATCAACACAAACAGTCTTGCCCGCAAGAGTAATAGGACAATTGTGGAACATGCCAATGGGCTGGGCAGAGTGGCCATCCCACGCTTGGAGGGTGATAGTGGAAGGGGCCAACTCAGGATATCTAATTTGCTTCCAAACTGAAGTGTACATCACATAGGTGGATGCCCCCTCATCAATGATACAATGAGAGACATTAGCATTGATGATCTTGATAGGGATTTGGAAGGCGATGGAAGCAGGAAGGGGAGGATGTTCTGACCGGTCAACATCGAAGATAATCAAACGATCATCTGAAGGATCCATAGTGCCCATGGCAGTTAGTAGATATTTTCATTGTGAAGTAAATGACTGAAGGACTTCCAACGTTGACATGGTAGTAGGGGATTGTGCCAATTCATCTACTATACTTTACGAATGGGAAGCTTTACCCAAAGCAGCATTTCGGTGTAATGGTCCCTTGGGGAACTTGGTATGAACATCTTCCTTAGGCTGAGGGATTAGTAAAGGACCATTGGGGGTCAAAATAGGCTCTATGGGACCTGAAGAAGGGGGCTTGGGGACAGACGTAGCGGGGGGCTTGTTGTACTAACGGGACCAAGTCTAAAGGTTGAGTTCAACGGTAATGGGTTGGTCAGAGTTCATCATGAGAATCTGGTAATCGGAGGTACCATATGGAGGAGGTTGAGTGGCTGCCTGACCTTCAGGGGGTTGGGTAGCCACAAATCTTTGCTCGGGGGAAGGATTGGTAAACACAGCCAGTTGGATAGGGGAAACATTGGGAGGAACTGAAGGGGAGGCTTGCTATCCTCGGGATGTTGCTTGAGCTTCCCACATCTGACACATCTGAGGTAAAATAGGACAATCATGGGTTTAATGACCATAGACACATGAATAACACCAAGGTTTGTTCCTGCGAGCAGGCCTATCCTGCCTGGGCTGAGTGCCCTATTGCTGAGTTGCTGTGCTAGGTGCATTCCCTTAGGTATTGGGTTCTGGATTACCTGGGGTAGATTGGTTTTGGTTTCCTTTCCTCCTCCTTTTTGAATTAGGAGCATTAGTCGCACCCTGCTGTGCATACACCTAACCCTGGGGGGTGGTGGCTATTGTTGCGGGGGTTGAGAAGGCAAGGGAGGCTGAGGTGCTAATGCTAGAGGAGCTAGAGCACCAGGCTACGGATACAGATAATAAGGAGGTTGGGAAACATTGTGGCAAATAGGCTGGGAAAAAGGAGGAGGCATGTCGTATCCTGGATACATGCTACCAGGAGGGGGAAAAGTGCTGGAGGAGTTGGCTCCTCCCTGAGGGAAACCATAACCCAAGGGAGGATGAGTGTATGGATGAGAAAGGGCTCCAATGATATCGTCGGTGGCAAGAAATGCCCCCAGTGCGTTGGCACCACTGCGTCTAGGGAGATTAGGTAAGATGGTATAAACATAACCAGACTGTGCGTATATCAAGTCGTATTTCAACACAAAAGTCAAAAAATTAGTATGAGAGGAGGAGGCCTGGTTGACATACCACTTGGAAGCTTCTCCAGTAAGCATACGTTGGAGCAACCAAAGATGGACAAAGTCATCAGTGATGGAGTTAGACGAACACCACATGTGGAAAGAATGAACATGGTTAGTAGGATCCTCTCCAACAAGACCTTCAAACTTGGGAATGTCTGAAGGGAGCTTGGTTGGCATAGCAGGCCAAATAGGCTCATGGTGTATGGGGTCGTTAATCAACTAGTTAAAATTGAGAAGACTGAGGCCTACCATATAAGGGAGCAAGGGAGCATCCAGAATAGTTCCCATTGTGGCCCCACTAGGAGCATTCTGAGCATTAAGACTGGGGCTACCACTAGCATTAGGTACTGAACCAGAAATGGTGAAGGTGAAAGGGGTAGATCCGGGGATAGAACCAGAAGGGGAACCCGATGAACCAGAAGCAGAGTCAGAATGGGGACTCGGTGGAGGACGAACTCAAACCTTGCATGGAGAGGTAAGTCTTCCTACCGAAAACTGAAGATGAAGGCCAAGAGGTCTCTGGGATAAGCACCTTGGGGATGCAATGATGGAAAACAGACACGGATCATAGAAGGAAGAGAGACCAACAAGGGCAAGGAGGTGCAGGATCAAATGATTACAATGTTGAAACAAGGGCAGGGAGATGCAGGATCAATTGATTACAATGTTACAGTCTTGGCATGGCAGTGTAAACCAGGCGCTCTTCACTTAGGGTTTGCGTGTGTGTGATAAGTGTGTTAATTTTAATTAAGCCCAGCCGTTTGTAGAGAAATAATGAAAAAGATGTTGTATAACTGTAGATAAATCTGAAAATAACAATAAATTAAACTGAATATGACAGAAAATAAAAAGCTAAAGATGCATCAATTTAAACCCAAGGAGGAGGGCTTCCCAACAACTAGTCTATGGGTGGGAAAAATCTAGTCAAAACACCCAAAATGGCCAATGGATATAAATTTAGGAGGGGCAGGGATCTAATGGTTAGATCTACTAGAAATAGGTGCAGAAAACAATGACAAAACAGAGGGAAAAGTGCTGCAAAAAAGGTGGCGAAAGGCTACAACGTGAAGGGAAATGGAGGGGACCCTAAAGAAGGACCAAACAAAACTGAAAAGAGGTGTTTTGGATGGATGAATAATTAATCTGAAATGGATCTGAAAGTACAGGATCAGATCTAAAAATGGCTGAACACACTGAAATCTCAGACGACCTGCTTCAGCTAAACTCCTCCTAAAAAGGTGGAAGCATACTGAAGCCCTAAGGGGATTGGTTCCTAATTAGATTATTAAAATAGAGCAAGTATAGGTCCAAGATGGGTGGAGAGGGAGGTCAGACAACCTTGAATAGTAGCCCAAACAAACCTAGAAAAATCACAGAAAAATTCCTACAAAAATTTTAGGTCGCAGTTTCTAACCTGTTTTGAGCAAAGGTCATAGGTTTGAGGCTGCTTTCTATGCCATGAAGGTTGAGGTGGCAGGTTTCGGCCCAAAAAGTGTGACCTGCACTTCCGGCCATCTTGGGAGGAGGTTTCAGGAAAAAGTGTCGTTTCAGCTGCGGCTGATACCTGTCACCTACGCAATAGGCCCAGAAACACACAGAAGTTAGAATTTTTACTATTTTAGGGTATTAAAGGTTAAAAACAACATCAATAAAAGAAAAACAAGAAGCTGAAGAAAAACCCTAGGTGTAGAAGCAACTGGTCATGTAGGGATCTGAAAAGCGACAGCGGTCGTAATTATAAACCGTTGTGGAGTCACCAATTGTAAGTGTGAATTCTAATCGCAAGCGTATGAAAAAAGCTCACTTTAGCTGTGCATAAAAAACAACCCTGACATCAAAGATGGCTATCAACTTCTTTACAACTGCAGTTAGTTGACTAGAATAAATGCTACAAAATCCAGTTCTATGCAGTTAAATATATTAAACAACAAATAAAAGCAAGAGTTTCTCCATGCATCCAATAGACAAGAAACGAATATTTTTAAAGAATTTTTGTATTATGACATCTGGGAAGGGAACATAGAAAGATGTTACCAGTCCCCCTCAATGGGATGGGTTCTTATATGTCCTCAATGCTTCAGATCTAATATCTCTCTCTCTTGATGGTGTAGAAAACCCAGAAAAAAATGGAACTCAAGGGGAGCTCATGAGAAAAAAAGTAGAAAAATATGACAATGATGGAGGATCAAAGTGAAACCAAAAGTATAGATCCAGAGCGATCTTTAAGAAAAAAAAGGTAGTGAATGAATGGAAAAACCCTTCTATTTATAACAAAATATTGAGTTAGTCTAGATATTGGTGCACAATTAAAATATTGTTAACCAAATTTGGATCTAACTTTTATGGAATATTTTATTATTTTTGTTGGAGGGAAAGATAATTTGAATTTGGTCAAATCCATTTATTTGTAAATAACAAATAAATAAATGATTTATTTATTATTTTAAGAATTTGGTTGAGTAATAGTTAAATAAATAATGGTTTATTCAATTATTTATAAATGATTTAGTGAAATTTAACAAGGAATATTATTTAAATAATGTTTTAAATAATTATTCCTAGAAAATAATAGGATAAATAGTGATTTATCTAATTAATTTTCCTGTTTTGGGTTAAATATGACCAGTAATATTAATTAAACTATGGTTTAATTAATTATCCCTTGAAGGAAATCAAACAAATAAGGATTTATTTAATTATTTGTTAGGTCTCTATATTACTAGTTTAGTCCTTAATTGTTATTAGTGTAGCCCCCTTATTATTATTGTTGTACCCTTGTAACCCCAATATTGTTATTATTGTGCCCTTACATTATTATTGTTAGGTCGGCTAGGATTATATTGTGGGCCCATTGACTCCTATATATAGAAGGAGGTTTTGGTCATTTGTATCACCCAAGAATTGTTCATTTATGTAATGTATTGGAGGTTTCCCCCTTGAAGTGGCTGATTTCTAAGGTGTTGATCTCTCTTTTCTTCTATTTTTGGAGCTGGTTTCATAACATTTGGTATCATAGCTTTGGATTCTAGGGTTTTTCTGCTCCAAACAGGTCATCGTAGAATTTTCGCTATAAATTTTTCTACGAAGGTTCAGAAGCTAAAATTTGTAGAGTGCAAAGCCGAAATCCTGAGAAACATCGTCGCAAAATTTTAGAGCTTGGTTCGCAATATTTTCAGAGATATGATCTGTGGAAATTAGGGATTTTTGCAGGCTGCTAAATTTAACCTAAACAAGGCATCACGGAAGTTTCGCTATAAATATTTTTCTATGAGGTTTCAAAAGTTAAAATTTTCACAGAACGAAGCCGAAATCTTGAAGAACCTCCTGTAAAAATTTCAGATCTTCGTTCGCAATATTTTTGGAGATATGATCTGTGGAAGTTAGGATTTTTTTAGGCTCCCGAATTTCGTCTCAAAGAGGTGACCGTGGGAAAAAATTCATAACTCTCTCTCTGAGTGTTGGATTGCGATTCTGTAAAATGTGACCACAAGTACATGGAATGTAGTTTCCTGTCTATAAATTTTAGAGTTGAAGGGGGAAACAATGACACGTGGCAAGTCGTACGATTTCACTCTACTAAACCAGTCCATAATTAGGTCATTGTGGGAGGTTTTACATAACTTTGTTTTGAAGAGTCCAAATCAGGTCAAACCTATGGAATTTGAAAGAGGATTCAGAGGGCTACCGCAAGGCCAAATTTTAGTTATTGAAGATCCAAAATCACAGAGATAATTCAGTTTCAATATCGAGCTCCTAAAAAGCAAGAATAAGGTGTGTATTTTTTCGAATTACTTAAGTCTCGTTTGAAAAAAATAGTTTGAATTTATTCCAAGGGAATATTGAAGAATAGATATCAGTATTGGGTTCTAAAATTCCCCCTAAAAAGAATTCAACACCCATTAAGCCTTCAGAAGGCTCTACTATGACTCATGAAGATGAAGAAACACAACATGAGATATCAAAATTACAAGAGCAAGTGCACCAAATTTCGCTATCGCAAAGAGCAACAAAAAATGAAATGGAATTTTTGAAGAAAGGCATGGAAACTAAGATGGATGGTTTGAAGAAAGGCGTGGAAGATAATATGAATGGATTGGAAGCTAAGATGGATGGCATGGAAGTGGGCATGGAAGCTAAGATGGATGACATGGAAGCTAAGATCGATGAAAAAATGAAAGACAACATGGAAAACATGAAGAAGGATCTAAAAGTAGACATCGAAGGTTTGGCAAGGTTGATACAAGAAATGTTTCCTAATGGTGAAAAGATAGTAGAGGAAACTCATGATGAGAACAAAATAAATGTTAATCGTGATTTCATAAACTCTAATGTTGGCGAGAAGAACCACCATATTCCAAAAATGGATATGAGGAAGTTTGATGGAAAGGATTCTGTAACATGGATACTACAGATGGAGCAATATTTTGATCTCCATAACGTGCAAAACACACAAAAGGTACGCATTGCAACTTTACATTTAGAACAAAATACATTTGTATGGTATCGATAGCTTTTCTCCCGTAAAAAAATTGTCACTTGGTCAATTTTTACGGAGGAAATGATAGCACATTATGAGGATACAAAAAGCAACACCTTCTTTAGCCAATTGATAAATCTCAAACAAAAGGGTTTAGTGGCAGAGCACATTGAGGGCTTCCAAAAATTGAATATAAGGGTAAGTGATATTCCAGAGGAACACAGGATTGATGTCCTCGTAGGGACTTTAAAGGATAACATCCAACATGAGGTTCACGTTTGGGAACCTGATTCATTGGAAAAGGCATTCAGGTTGGCAAGAAATATTGAATGTAAAATTATGGCAACAAGGAAGCCTACCACTCACATATATAAAAATGGAAGTGTTGCTGCTCCTAGACTTCCACAACCTACAAGGTTGACACCACAACAATTGGAAGATAAAAGAGCAAAAGGGCTTTGCTACAGTTGTGATAGCAAATACACTAAAGGTCATAAGTGTGCTGAAAAGAAATTATTTTACATAGATTGTGAAGAGGAAGAAGAAAATGAACAAGAATCTTCAAAAGAAGAGGATATACACCAGGAACCATGATCCAGGTGGATATTGGTGGTCACCCGCCTATTCCACTTGGGGCTCCACCATTGTCTATTTCAGTTTTTCAGTTTCGGCACAGTTTAGTATTTTTAGCAGTTTTTCGGGTCCTAAACTTCCGGAGCCGTTTTGAGGCCCTAAACGACGTTTTTTGGGAAAACGAAGAGCAACATGGGTCCATGGACCAATGTTTCTTGTTCCAAATTTTTAGTCCTCGGATAGATATTTCTAACGAGGTATGGTATGCGTCAAACGAAGATCGTATGCCAAAGTTACGCCCCTGGGAAGTTGAAACACCAATTTACCCAAACGGGGCCCATAGTTTTGGCGCTTCATCTCCTAGGGTTAGGGTTTTGGCTGTTTAAGATTTCCCATTGTTTCTAAATGATAAATAGGCCCTCAAGCCTCATTGTAACGCAGTTCAGAGGCCTGTAGCCGCCACATCTCTTCTCAGAGATAGCTACCAGCGCCCTAGCTAGTTTTATTTCCATTCTGTCTGTAAGCAAATTTCGGTTCTTTGATATTAATGAAATGAAGTGTTATTTCTGCTGCATCTCTGTATTTATGGTTATATGTTTATTCTGTTGCGTTCCTGCATAAATCCGGATCAGTGGTATCAGAGGGGTCTGCTTTTTCTCGATCCTTCTTTGCATGTCCCCAACGAGGTCGGGGTATAAGGAGCTAGGGCTCGATTTGGTGGAACCTTTGCAAGATCAGCCTCGCAAACCTCGACGGATGCCCATGGGGGATGAAAAGAAAGATGAGGGAGCAAGAGATCCTATCAAAATATTTCTCAAGGAGGCCCTCGAAAAACAAAGGAACGCGATGATGGATAACTTTGCTCAGATCCTTCAACGGCTATCCACCGGCGGCGCATCTGCATCCAGCAGCCACTCTGGAGGCGTGACTCCTTTTAAGGTACAAGTAAATTTTGACATTCCCATATTTGAGGGTCAAATAGACGCAGATGCTGTAGATAGATGGTTGAATCTGTTAGAAGGATATTTCTCGGTTCATGACTTTTCAGACCGGGAGAAGATTATTTTTTCACTCCTCAAAGCTACCCCCATGTTAAGGACTGGTGGGAAACCTACTGTGAGAACAAGGACCAGATAGAACCCTCTCTATTCTCGGCCGTACCAACTTGGAATTATTTTCGAGATGCCGTCAAGGAACAGTACTATCCCATGGGGAGCTATGAGGACAAGTACATAAAATGGACCACGCTGCGACAACAAAGGGATCAAGATGTGAATGAGCTGACGAATCTGTTCCATACCCTGCGCACAAAGTTGGGTATCAAAGATTCCGAGAAACATCTGGTGCTAAAGTATTGCAGCTATCTGCACAAATACATTCAGGAGGAAATAGAGTTTCTTGACATCTCCTCACTTGGTACGGCATACCGGTATGCTGCCAAGATTGAGCAGAAATTCAAGCAGAAGAAGCGAGACTTTGGATCTGCGAATCAAAAGCAAGGGAAAGGTGCTTCCAAACCGCAGAACAAAGGACCGAGCCAAGGCATGGCAGCTAAAGACAAATCATCGAAGCCACAAGAAAAGAACAGCACCGCAAAGCCAAAGAAGGACACGGGAAAGTGGTGTGAGTTCCATAAGAGCTCCACTCACAACACAAGTGAGTGTCGGGCAAAGCAGTCGCTAGTGGCTGAGATGAGGGCTTCTGAGTCAGATGCATGCTCTGACTCCGAATCAGAACCTGAAAAGGCGAATGAAAAAGGGAAACAGATTATTGATGCGAAGCCCAACGCCACGGTTGCCACTACAAAGATCCAAAAGGAGGAACCGAAAGATCCAGAGGAGGAGGAACGTCTCTTCCACTCCAAGATGTGGGTAAAGGGCTCCCCGGTACAGTTCATTGTCGACAATGGGAGCCAAAAGAACCTCATTTCAGCAGACGCCGTGAAGCGGTTGGGCTTGCCGAACACAACTCACCCACATCCATACACCATCGGGTGGCTTCACCAAGGACGAGATCTCCGCGTCAGCCGGCAGTGTCGCCTTCCCTATAGCATCAAGCCCTTCACGGATGAGGTATTATGTGACGTTGCTCCTATTGATGTTTCTGATGTATTATTAAGACAACCATACTTGTGGAAGCATCATGCTGTGTATGAGTCTCGGCCTCGTGCTGTTATTGTTACTTTGGGAAATAAGTTGTACAGGATACCAGAGGTACCACCTCCTGCCGCTATCTCTTTGGTTACTGCAAAACAATGCAGTAAGCTCATTTCCCAAACCAGGAAATTCGTTTTCCTGATGATCCGCCCCCAGGGAAAGAAGAAGACTGTGGCCACGACCTCCAGACAGGGCTCCTCTACACAACAACAACAAATGGATAAGGTTGTGGAGGAGTACGGGGACATATTCACCTCACCCACAAGGGTTCCTCTGCATTGTCAGGTCAAGCACCCGATTGATCTGACCCCCGGTGCGCCGCTACCTAATGGACCGATCTATCGGCGCTCTGTTCTGGAGAATGATGAAATCAAGAGGCAGATTCAGGAGCTGTTGCAGAAAGGTCACATCAGACCAAGTTCATCGCCCTGTGGGAGCTTGATCGTGTTGGTAGAGAAGAAGGATGGGACGTGGAGACTCTGTATTGACTATCGAGCGCTGAACAAGATCACTGTCCGGAATAGGTACCCAATCCCACGGATTGATGACCTTCTGGACCAACTCAAAGGTGCAAAATATTTCAGCAAGATCGACCTGAAGTCTGGGTATCACCAAGTACCAATTGAACCCTCTGATGTGTGGAAGACTGCCTTCAAAGCCAAGGAAGGCCTTTTCAAATGGCTGGTCATGCCTTTCGGGTTGACGAATGCTCCCGCAACCTTCATGAGGATGATGGACGACATCTTGCGGCCATTCACCAACTCATTTGTAGTGGTGTACTTGGATGACATTCTGATCTTCAGCAAGACTTGGGAAGAGCACCTTCACCACATCCGACAAGTCCTCCAAACACCGCGGCAACACAAGTTGTGTGCCAATTTGGAGAAGTGCACGTTTGGCATGACCCAGGTTCAATATCTGGGATACATTATTGATGAAATGGGGGTGCATGTGGATCCAGCCAAGATCCAAGTCATTCGGGATTGGCCAGCCCCAACCACTATAATAGAGCTTCGCAGCTTTCTGGGTCTTGCTAATTTCTATCGGAGGTTCGTGTTGGGATTCTCTCATATCACTTGGCCCTTGAGTCAAGTCACCAAGGGAGGAGCGAGAGAAAAAATTTTTTGGTCGGAACCTCAACAGAAGGCGTTCACAGAATTGAAAAATCGCCTCTGTTATGCCCCAGTGCTCACTTTACCAGACTTGCAACAGCCATTTGAGATCGAGACAGATGCCTCTGACTATGCTATTGGGGCAGTTCTTACTCAACAGGGACATCCAGTGGCATTTCACAGTGAGACATTGTCTGACACAGTTCGCAAGTACCCTACATATGACAAAGAAATGTACTCCATTGTGCAAGCTTGTCGACAATGGAAGCATTACATTTTGGGGAAGGAAACAATCATCCACACAGACCACAGGCCCTTGCAGTTCATACAGACACAAGGGAAGTTGCAGAATGATCGCCATCATAAGTGGTCCACATATCTGCAACAGTTTCATTTGAACATCAAGTACAAGAAGGGTAGCACCAATAATGTTGCAGACTGCCTCAGCCGACCACCGATCGTGGCGCTCACCATCGTGCTCAACTCTTGTGGGCACGAGACTTCTGATTGGCCGCTTCTCTATGAGAGTGACCCAGAATTCGGCCACACTTACAAGGCACTCTTGGGGGGTACGCAAGTTCCAAATTTTCACCTCCAAGATGCACTTTTATGTCACATGGAACACCTTTGTGTTCCTTCAAGCGAGCATGCCAAGATGATATGGGAAGCACACTACAGTCGAGTCGCTGGGCATTTCGGGGTCGAGAAAACAGTAGCAATCCTGCAGAAGTATTTCTATTGGCCGAACCTTCGAAAGGATGTCGAGAAACACATCAGATCCTGCACTGCTTGTGCCATTGCCAAACCGACCATCAAGAAGCAAGGCCTATATACTCCTCTACCTACCCCTAATTGACCTTGGGAATCCATCTCCATGGATTACATGTCGGGCCTGCCTTCTACTAAGCAGGGAAATGACTGTGTTTTTGTGGTCGTCGACAGATTCTCGAAGATGGCCATTATAGCGGCCTGCAAGAAGAATATCACAGCAGAAGCCACTGCTAAACTCTTCTTTGAACGAGTGTGGGTGCACTTTGGGATCCCACAGTCTATCATATCAGATCGGGATAGTAGGTTCCTCAGCACATTTTGGTCCAGCCTCTGGTCGATGTTGGATACCAAGCTCACCAAGTCCACAACTTTCCATCCCCAAACAAATGGCCAGACAGAGGTCGTCAACAGAATGATTGTACACATTCTGCGCATGTACAATTCAAAGCATCCATGCACATGGGACGAGAGCCTCCCTTATGTACAACATAGTTATAATCGGGCTCTCCACAGTTCAATCGGCCATAGCCCCTTTCAAGTGGGCTTGGGATTCCAACCACTATGCCCCATTGACGTAGCCATGCCATTTGCAGCTGCTCAGGCCAATTCAGCTCATGTCCAGTCTGAAGTTGACAAAGCCAGTAGCTTCATCGAGCGTATTCAACACATCCGCCAACAAGTTCATGATATATTGGACAGAGCCAATGCCAAGTACAAGCAACACCATGATCAACACCGGGTGCCACACAACTTCCAGGTGGGTGACAAAGTATGGCTACATTTGCAGAAGGAGCGCCTCACTGGACCCCACCGCAAGCTTCGTCCGCTCCGATACGGGCCGTACACCATCACCAAGGCTGTAGGGAACAATGCATTCGAGCTCAGTATTCCACCATTCCTTGGTCTGCACCCAGTCTTCAATGTGGATCGCCTTCGTCCTTACTTCCCACCTCTACTGGACACCTCGGACATTGCAGAACAACTCACACCAACCGAGTTAAATCCAGACTGCATGGAACAGGCCACCACAAATTGCATCATGGACATGCAAATCAAGAACACTCGCCAGCAGAAGATCCAACTATATCGGGTTGTCAAAGCTGGCCAACTCCTGCACCAAGGAAAGTGGTTCACCAGGGACCAAGTTCAGCAGAAATTTCCTCATCTCATGGAGGAACTTAACGCAATGGGGACCATTGCTTCCTAAGGGGGAGGAATGATCCAGGTGGATATTGGTGGTCACCCGCCTATTCCACTTGGGGCTCCACCATTGTCTATTTCAGTTTTTCAGTTTCGGCACAGTTTACTATTTTTAGCAGTTTTTCGGGTCCTAAACTTCCGAAGCCGTTTTGAGGCCCTAAACGACGTTTTTTGGGAAAATGGAGAGCAACATGGGTCCATGGACTGATGTTTCTCATTCCAAATTTGTAGTCCTCGGATAGATCTTTCTAACGAGGTATGGTACGCATCAAACGGAGATCGTATGCCAAAGTTACGCCCCTGGGAAGTTGAAACACCAATTTACCCAAACGGGGCCCATAGTTTTGGCGCTTCATCTCCTAAGGTTAGGGTTTTGGCTGTTTAAGATTTCCCATTGTTTCTAAATGATAAATAGGCCCTCGAGCCTCATTGTAACTGAGTTCAGAGGCCTGTAGCCGCCACATCTCTTCTCAGATATAGCTACCAGCACCCTAGCTAGTTTTATTTCCATTCTGTCTGTAAGCAAATTTCAGTTCTTTGATATTAATGAAATGAAGTGTTATTTCCGCTGCATCTCTGTATTTATGTTTATATGTTTATTCTGTTGCGTTCCTGCATAAATCCGGATCAAACCAACCCTAGAAGAGGAAGAAATGAGTCTGACTATATCGTGTAATGCATTGGCAGGAATTAACACTCCTCAAACTCTCAAGATAGAAGGACATATCAAGAAGAAAAAGGTAATAGTGTTGATTGATTTGGGTAGTACCCACAATTTTATTCATTGTAAGGTAGCCAAGGAATTGAATTGTTTCCTATACCCAGCACCAGAATGTCAAGTGATGGTTGCAAATGGAGGAACTATAAATTGCTCTGGAAAATGCCATAATATCAAGCTAACCATGGGGGAATATGTATTGAATAGTCCAATGCTTTCCATTCCTATGGGAGGTGCTGATGTTGTACTCGGAGTACAATGGTTACAATCTTTGGGGACGGTAGCTTTTAATTTTCAAGAACTTTTCTTGAAATTTTTTTCAGAAGGAAAGGAAGTCGAATTACGGGGTATTGAAGGGAAGCCGGGAAGGATAATAAGCTCTAATGTCATGACAAAGCTTCTAAAGAAAGAACAACGAGACGTAATTGCACAATTATGCTCACTAGAAGTTCCGACATCAAAATCATCTATTTCTGCAGATCTCCAACAAGTCTTGGACAATCATTCCAAGGTGTTTGAAACTCCCAAAGGACTCCCACCTACTCGTGATCATGATCATGCTATTCATTTGATTCCAGGAAGTGTTCCTCCAAACATCCGGCCTTATAGATATCCTTACTTCCAAAAGAGCGAAATTGAACGAATGATTGCAGAAATGTTAGAGGCAGGTATAATTCAACCTAGTCAAAGTTCTTTCTCTGCTCCTGTAGTATTGGTACACAAGAAGGATGGATCATGGCGAATGTGTCCGGATTATATGGAGCTCAATAAGCTCACCATTAAAGACAAATTTCCCATTCCTGTGATTGATGAATTATTGGATGAATTACATGGAGCAATTTATTTTACCAAGTTGGATCTTCGTTCAGGATATCATCAAATTAGAATGAATACTGAAGATATTCCAAAAACAACATTTCGAACTCATGAGGGTCATTATGAATTTTTGGTCATGCCTTTTGGCCTTACCAATGCACCTTCTACATTTCAAGGGTTGATGAATTCCATTTTCAAACCCTTCCTTAAAAAAATTGTGCTAGTATTTTTTGATGATATACTAATCTACAGCAGGTCTTGGAAGGATCATGTTGAACATGTTGACAGGGTGCTCAAACTATTGCAGGAGAAACAATTATATGCAAAATCATCCAAATGTTTCTTTGGAGTACAAGAGGTGGAATATCTGGGTCATATTGTATCTCATGAGGGTGTTAAGGTAGACCCTAAAAAAATTGAAGCCATTAAGGAATGGAAAGTCCCCATAACCATAAATTAGTTGTGAGGATTTCTCGGTTTAACAGGGTATTATCAAAAGTTTGTTAAGAATTATGGGAGAATAGCAGCAGCTCTAACAACATTATTGAAGACAAATGTATTTTCATGGACTCCTGAAGAAACTAAGGCCTTTGAACATCTTAAAGAGGCAATGTGCCTAGCACCGGTCTTAGCTATGCCAGACTTCACAAAAACCTTTACTGTGGAATGTGATGCCTCAGGAAATGGAATTGGTGCTGTTTTAATGCAAGAAGGAAGACCCATTTCCTTTTAAAGTCGTCCAATCAAAGGAAAGTATTTACAGAAAGCTATTTATGAGAAGGAAATGTTAGAAATACTACATGCACTAAAGAAATGGCGACCTTACCTAATGGGAAGACACTTCAAGGTAAAAATTGATCATGATAGTCTTAAACATTTTTTGGAACAAAGACTGTCTTTAGAAGAGCGTCAAAAATGGGTCAAAAAGATGTTGGGTTATGAATTTGAAATAATATACAAAAAAGGGAAGCTAAATGTTGTTGTAGATGCACTCTCAAGAAAGAATGAAGAGGTGGAAGCATTGCTTTGTGCCATTTCTGTTATCCAACTAGATTGGATAACCGAAGAAAGGGATGAATGGAAGAGGGACGAAGAAGTGTGCACACTAAATCAAAAGTTGTAGCAAGATCCTAGTACATCTGATACATTTATTTGGAAAAATGGTTCCTTATGGTAGAAATATCACTTATATATTTGTAAGAATTCCCAACTAAAACAAAATATTCTTTTGGAATTGCACACTTCTCCCTTAGGAGGACACTTAGGATTTTTAAAAACTTACCACAGGGTGAAGAAAGAATTTTTTTGGGATGGCCTTAATTCTGATATTCAAAATTTTGTGGCGGAATGTTTGGTTTGCCAACAAAATAAAGTTGAGAAAATTAAGACACTGGGTCTTCTACAACCTTTATCCATTCCAAGTCAACGTTGGGAGGAGATTTCAATGGATTGTATCACAGGTTTACCTAAGTCCGAAGGAAAGAGTGTCATCATGGTTTTAGTTGATATACTTACCAAGTATGCACACTTTTTTGCATTATCTCATCCATTTAAAGCAAGTATAGTTGCTACTACATTTATGGACACAATTCAAAAGCTACATGGAAACCCAATGGTTATTGTGAGTGACAGAGATCCCATTTTTACTAGAAATTTTTGGACAGAGTTATTTTCTTGTTTGGGTACTAAATTAGCTCATAGCTCATCTTATCATCCTCAATCTGATGGTCAAACTGATATAGTGAATAAATGTTTGGAAGGATATATTCGTTGTTTTGTATCTGATAAACAAACACAATGGGTCAATTGGTTACCTCTCGCTGAATGGTGGTATAACACTTCCTTCCATACTGTAGTGAAAATGACCCCATTTATGGCACTTTATGGATATCATCCATCGTCCATCACATCATATTTAAGAGAAAATTATAAGGTTCAAGCAGTGGAAGATCACATCGAACATCAACAAGAAGTTCTCCAACTCTTAAAGGATAACCTAAATTTGGCACAAAATCGAATGAAGCAACAGGCATATCAACATCACAGCGAGAGAAGTTTTGATGTAGGAGACTGGGTATTTTTACGGCTACAACCATACAAAAAAATGTCCCTCAAGCAAGCTAAGAAGGATAATAAATTATCGCCAAAGTAATATGGTCCCTACAAGGTGTTGCAAAAGTTTGGTACTATGGCATACAAATTGGAGCTTCTTGCTTCTTCGCGAGTGCATCCAGCTTTCCATTTTTCATGCTTAAAGAAGGTTATAGGTGAAAATCTTCCAGTTCAAACAATACTGCCAAAACTTGATGAGGAAGGAAAAATCATATTGGAACCTAAAGCGGTCACGGAAATAAGAACTCGACAGCTATGAAATCGATCAATTTCAGAGTATCTTATAAAGTGGAAGAACTTACCCACTGAAGATTCTACATGGGAGGATAAGAATTTTATACGGAAGCACCCAGAGCTACTCAAGCATTGAGGACAACACTTTTTTGAAGGAGATGGGCATGTTAGGTCCCTATATTACTAGTTTAGTCCCTTATTGTTATTAGTGTAGCCCCCTTATTGTTATTGTTGTACCCCTGTAACCCCAATATTCTTATTATTGTGCACTTACATTGTTATTGTTAAGTTGGCTAGGATTATATTGTGGGCCCATGCACTCCTATATATAGAAGGAGGTTTTGGTCATTTGTATCATCCAATAATTGTTCATTTATGTAATGTATTGGAGGTTTCCCCCTCGAAGTGGCTGATTTCTAAGTCGTTGATCTCTCTTTTCTTCTATTTTTGGAGCTAGTTTCATAACATTATTCCTCATGGGGTTTCCTATTTAGACCATAAAAAACATAATAAATTATGGATTACTAAGTTATTTTTCATAGTGAAAGCAATTTTACTAGGGTAAAATTGGTCTTACATGGTGTAATTTGGTCCATCTAATAGTAGCAGGTTTGATGACCAAAAATTGGTGTAACAACCATCATGGACAAGGGGTGGCAGAAATTAAGCAGGGTATGAGGGTGATGGGTCCGGAGAGGGATGGGTAGGGGAGAATCCCTGGGAAGAGGCCCCTAGGTTACCTTTGTTCTGATAACTGGGATGCATGGACCTTTGATCGTTTTCATTATATGGAATTATGCCTCAGTTTGATTGTGTCAAAAGGTCACCTACCCGGAAACCTAGTCAAAGACTATGGGATGTCACGCTCCACGATTCCTACAGCTCGCAGCCGCTCCAAGAGCCCCGCAACTTGAGGTCATTGCCAGAAAGATAAAGGGAAGTCGGTAGAAGCCCAACCCAGCACAGCCGCAAGCAAGGCGAGAGGATGGAGGCCTAAAATCAATGTGATCCAAGAGGCAACGAAAGCATACCACAAAAAAATATCAGAGGAAATTCAAAAGCTCATTGAAAAATGGGAAGCTGACATAAATAGACATGCAGAGACAAATATGGATACTTAGGAATGGAGAGGTTTAATACCATATTCAGAGAAACAACAGGATGACTAACGCAATTCAAGCAGACACTATATATTTATTGGTCTATGAAGAGCATCATTGAAAAAGCCTTGGATCAAATCTCTATGAGCCTGGTGACATTAGCCCAAGACTTCCCAGACTAAAAGAGCAAGTTCGATAAGATCAAGTTCCAACTGAGGAAACAAGATGGGTGACTCGAGCATATTGAGTACCACCTCTCGTGTATTGCCAAGTCTTTTTAGCAGGTTGGCACCTCGGTTCAGGATCCAGCACCAGTGGAGTCTACTTCAGGTCTAGACGAGGCTGAGTAGTTCATGGTTGTTTTAATCTATCTTTTTTCTTCGTATTTATAGTATTTATATGCGGCTAGCATTTCAATTTCAATTTTCCAGTAAATATGTTAGTCAATCTGTGAAAATTTGTATATGTGTGAGTATCTAGGCTTTGTTTTCTTGGCATGACAGACTTAAAACCTTATTTTTTGGATGGCATACCGCACCGTCAGGTGGTCAACAGACTCGGTTTCCTGCTCAGGGTGGGTTCAGGTCACCAAACTGGTAAATCTAGTTGTTTGTTTTTTATAAAATGAATGAAAAATAAGTCCTACCAAGCTTACAAAAAAACACTATAAAATGTGTAAAATTAATAACAATAAGAAATTCTAAAATTACATACATACATATATGTAATGAAATAATAAAAAATATACTAAGATAATATAAAAATGCAAACCATACTATACCATGTGCAATACTATTGGCTTCTCAATGCCATGAGTCCATAAAACACTATCATTAAGTTGAAGCAAAATTTAATGGAACATGTACATATTATAGCTCTATCAAGATATGTGTCTCCATCAAGCTCCATAGCACAATGGAGCTATGTAGTTTAATTGAGGGTTTTATTTAGTCCTAGATGGACATTTTAAAAGCTTGATGGAGGGATTAAAAACTACCCTCACAAAGCTACATTTTCAACCTTTGGAACACAAGTTCTTCCAAAAAAGAGTAACCCAACTCCGTCGATTCACCCTTATTTTATTTTGAAATTACAATAATATAAAAAATATTTATCTCAATTGTCTTATTAATAAAATAAATAATTATGGATTATGGTTGTGTATTTATTTGCCCATGAGAATAATATAAAAAGTAAATAATTGAGATAAAATATTTAGGAAACAATTACTTTGAATTTGTTGTATTTATGGTGCAAAATTACATAAATGAATTTTAGTTTTACATGTAAACATGACAAACAAATAAAATAAATAAATAAAAATTGTGAGTTTAGTTCTAATTTATATATTCATAATAAAAATATTTGTAAATTTTTTATGTTTATCATGGAAATTCACATAAATAAATCCACTTGTACATGTCAACATGACAAACACAAAGTTAGCTACCCTACTTTATAGAACTTGCCAATATAGCATACACCACTTCTTTAAATATATGGTGATATACTCCACTTCCAATAAGATCAATAAAAATTTACTCCACTTTAACACCACATAGTAAGAATGGTGCTAACTTGTCCATAAAATATGGTGATATACTTCATTTTTAATATGATACATAAACATTTACAAAACATTAGCACCACATAACATAAGTGGTGCTTGTTACACATTATTTTGTCACCATGACATTTTACTGTCTATATGGGTTCATCATTACTTATATAATACTCCCTTAGAGGTCTACAACCCCAAAGTTCCTAAACCAAGTATTGGATTTGGAGAAAAGCTCATAAAAATCATAAAAACACTTCTACTTCACTTTTCCTTGTCCTTACCTGCGGCACCACACCTTTTCGCTCTATAAACTGCGGATCCTACCACACATTCTGTTCATTAAAGGTGTAAACCCCCGTAAAAGATAAATTGAAGAGAAAAGTAAGTTCTAGAAGCCCAGCTGGTCAAATATTCTCCCAGCTGAGGCCTTCTAGAAGCGCTATCTGGTCGAGCTTCGCCCCTTCCATTCATGAACCTTTATCCCTTCATGAATGGAGATATCCCTTGGATTTTGGAGCTAATATCACATTATGAGAGGGATTTATCCCTTAATGGAACTAAAACTACCTTCCTTCAGCTATAAATTGAGACCATGTTTCAGTCTCAAGGGTAGATTGTAGATTGACTGGTACTTAGAACTTGGTATTTTTGAGGAGAATTTCTGAAGAAACTTAGACACTCTTTGCTCATCATCATTCATATGAGAACGATTACATACTCGTATGTATGCTAGTTTAGAGAGTGCAAAGGCTTGTCAAACCAAAGGAAAATTCTTGTTCTGGACCCCGGAAGGACCTGTACAACATCAAGGCGAACACTGTTGTAAGGTTCCTTCTTTTATTTAAAGGTAATACAAATGGATCCTGTTTTCTCAATAAGTTGTTTATGTATTTACTTGAATGACTTATCTCTTAAATTCCTTGATCATTAAGATAGATTTGTGATTTGTGAAATAGTATATGTTGCATGTGCTTTTGATTCTCTTTCATGTCTTTGATTGCAGGTCTCAAGAGGCGATTCATTTGAAGTGACAGGAAAGAAGACTACAACTAGCATTGGAATACAGGTAGGTCCTTATCCTTCATCATAGATAATTCTGAATCATATATAATCTAGAGAAAGTAGTTTACATTTGTCTGTTTGTTTCTAGATATCCTTAGGATACTAGGGAGATCATCCTTGTCTGCAAGGAGGATTTTATCCGCTTAACAAAATGGCGATTCCACTGGAGAAAATTAGAACTTAGTTTTCCTTTATTTTTTGAGTTTGAATTTTGAAGCTATTTTTCTGATTTTGATTAGTAGTCTACACTGGGTTGGGTAAATTATCTCTGTAGAATCCTTGAAAAGTAGATTTAGAATTTTTTATTTTTCTTTATGTTTTTTGGTCTTCGCACTTTTTCTTTGTAAACAGTGCGGTTACCTCTGTAGTTTCTCTGTGTAAGTAGTGCAGTACCGCACCTTTTTATACTGAAACCTGCAGACCTTGAGAAATTTTTTGAAAAATTAAAGATTCTCTTTTCTGAAACTAGCTTACAAGATTCTCTCTGTTTACCCAAACTTATCTTGACTATCAAAATCCTTTTGTGAAAATTTCTTGTAGCATTTCTAAGTTTTGAGTGATTTTCTAGTGATTTGCATTTTATAAGCGATTTTTGCTTTGTCTTTGTGTTGCTCTAATATCAGATTCCTTTGTATACCTTAGATCACCGGTATTTCATTGTTTTCTTGCTGAGCTTTTGACTTTATAGCAAAACTCGCTTTTATGAGAATTAGATCCCATTTTTTCATTTGCAAATCTTAAAATACTTTTAGCTTAATAAGTTTTGAATTTCACTTAAAAACCATTATTGGATGACTTTGATTTTTTGCTGAGATAAGGAAATAATTTCTTAGTTAGATTACAAACTGAGCAAATCATCCTCAAAACTTTTAGAGTTTTTAGAGTTTTTAGTTTCGAATTTAATTCTTTGGAAACTTTAGACTTCAAAATTAAGTGTTTTTAGTTTTGAATTTTATATTTCTAGAAATTATAGTTTTCTTTTGGAAGAATTTTGTGTTTGTTTCAGATCTTGAATGATAATAGGGAATTTCATTTTGAGCAAAGATGTTTTAGAATTGAAATCTCTGAATTGTATTCTTTTCAAAGTTTCTCATATAGGAAAGAAATAATTGATATTTTGAAAATCTCTCAACTCTTTCCTTAGATATATTTCATTTAAAAGAAATGATTTGTTTATCATATAGATGCATTATAGATTATTTTGAGTCGGGTCATTAATACATCATCAAAGTTTCATTTCCGTACCTATTGTCCTAAGAAACTGCCAATTAAAAGTAACGCTTAATTAAAATCAATCTAGAAATTTTATATTTTCTAGGGCTCTTTTCACCAACATAGCTTAAGCTAGTGTGTTGGAATTGGTTTTAGTTAACTTTCCAAGACAGTGAAAACAAACAAGTAGTTGATCTTGCAGTAGGAAAATCCAATTATAGCATATATGCTCTGGGAAGCTCCTCCTAAAGGAGTCAAGCACGAGATCATATAAGAACTAGTGAGGTAATCATACCTATCTCAGTGGGAACGATAGAATATGTGCACGTATTAAAAATGGTAAACCTCGGATAGACCATTGTCGAGGAGCTTAGGGTCACTTATCGGTAAACTTTGGATTATGTCAAGGAGACTTCAAGGGGATTGAGCTTGTTACTCTGCCCTTGCGTGTATATCGGATCATAGACTGTTCCCCTAGGTATATGTGTTCCTGTTGGTGACCTTAGTGGCCATAAACTTTAGGATTCTTTCCCAAGGTGATGGTGGAGGGGAGATCCCACTCTACTTGGAGCAGACGTCATCTAGACTCACTTGGACTCTTTAGAGGGTTATCTTCACTCGAGATGGTTTAAGTGGAGGAACTTGCACCGGTTTATTTCATTAAGCAGGTTGTTGGGGTAACTGTTCCAACTGCCATTTCTGCATTAAAATTCTATGATGTTGGATTTCATCACCAACTAGTGTTTTTAGTGCGGGAATCTACTGTTTGTGTGTGGATTGATCTCTTATATTTTTATAGGCGTGTGATTCATTTCATTGTTTTCTTAGAGACCTTAGGATCATTTGATCGAAATTTTCTTTTTTTTCATGTGTTAAAGGTTTTAATCGTGGCCGGATTACCAAGACAGTCACATAGAACTCAGGGGAAGCCCCCTGAGTATACACTGAGCCAATTAGAAAAACTTAAATCTCTAATACCGAATGTTATCGGTAGAAAAGGATTAACACAACACGGAGAATCATTAATTTCTGAAGTAGATCAATCACAAATAATAGAACATACTCCACACCCAATTTCGTTTTCTGAAATAACTGACATTGTTTCTCCAACAAGTGAGCTATCAGCTGAAAAACCTAAAATTTCTAAATCGAAAAATGAATCTACTACATCTAAACCTACTTTAGAATTTTCTCCTCCAACTTCTAGTCAACCTGATTCACCTAGAGTAAGAACTTAGATCAAAGAATATTTTCCTCCTGGTCTTATTAATATTGAAGAAATTACTGATGTTGAAGAAGAAGTTGTTCTTCCTTTAGCTCAAGAGACTTTAAATCTCAGAGAACGTGAATCAATTTTTTACAGTCCTTTTAGACAAGACACTTGGTACTCTTCATTAACAGATTTTCTACAAAACTTAGGTCTAGAGTATACACCACCCCGAGTTCCTTTTGTATCTACACCAATAGGTTACAGATAATCGATAAACATGTCTAGTGACTCATCTATGTTTACTGAATCGCCAGAAACATTTTTGTATGGTGGTCTGTCTGTTCTTCTAGGCTATCAGTCACTCTCTGGTACATTCTCGGCACATCTCCTCTTCCTAGCAAACCAAAGTCATCATCTGGCACAAATGAATCAAATACTAGAACTTTGAACAATGAGAAAATTTATATGATATCTGGAAATATCCCAAACCCCGGTTCTCAAAGTGGTAATTTATCGCCTGGGGGGCAACCTCAAAGTATTCAAATACCGCCTAGGGGGCAACCTCAAGGATAGTACATACCTCTAGGGCAGTATCAACCTCCAGGACAGTACATACCTCAAGGTCAACCTCAGGGACAGTATATGCCTCCAGGTCAATACATGCCTCAAGGTCAATATCAACCTCAAGGGCAGTACCCACCTCAAGGATTGCAACCTTCTTTAGGACAACAGTTATATCCAAAACAATAAATGTTACAAGGAGGTGGAAATTATCCAGTTAATTATCCACCATATGTTCAACCAAATTACGGTCTGTCTTTTGTACAACCTTCATTGGGACCTTCATATCCCAGAATGGTGTGGGATTCATCTCAAGTCCAATAGAATGTGCAGCCAAATGTACAAATACCTTATTATCAAGCTGGAAAACCAATTGGTTATAATCAACCCCAACAACCTGTCCAACCTATCATTCAAACATCGACATCTAGTCCTGTTCAACAGCCTGGGCTGAGTACACCTACGACTCCACCCCAAACTGCTGCTCAAACTTCTGTTCAACATACCACACCTATTCCTGGAGTGTCTACAGCTCTTATTACTTCTACCCCTCAAGTATCAGTACAGATTCTTTAAGTTTATATTCCGTAGTTTGGACCTAAAATTCAGACTACTGCTCATATGCTGATAGGACAACCTGGTACTAGTACAATTGTGAAAAGTCAACCTCAGTTTACTTATCAATCATATCAGGGGCCATATCAATATGGACTTGTTCCAAATCCAGCTTACCCGCAACAACCGTACCCTGGGTATACATATCAGACACCTGTTCAACCCCAGTATGGTCCAGTTATTCCTGGTTACGCAGGAGGCATTCTGATTCCCAATGCACAGACTATTCTTGGATATCCCGGTTATCCTCCTCCTGGGACTGGTCTAGTCTTACAAGGTTATCAACAAGACCCTACCCGTCGATTACCATTCATAGTAACTTTATATTTACTTGATTTATCTCACCTTACAAATGATCCTATCTATTATCATCCGTATTGGCTGCCTATGCTGCATAAGTTGCCCAGTGATATCCCTAAGTTTGAAGGAAAATCAGGAGAGGATCCTTCTAACCATGTCATGACTTACCACCTTTGGTGTGCATCCAACTCATTAATCGATGATTCCATTCGACTTAGAATTTTTCAGAGAACGTTAATAGGATTAGTTGCTAAGTGGTACATTGAGTTACCACGAGGCTCATTTACGAATTTCAATGCTCTAGCAACTGCTTTCTTAACTCATTTTCGGTTGCCAGTCAGATACGACAATGACATGGAATTATTAACTTCACTAAAATAATCTACGTCTACGTACATATCAGATCATATACATGAATGGAGACGTAGAAGACGTTTGGTAAAAGTTTTTATCCCAAATCAAAAATTGGTAGAATGGTTTATTAAATCATTACTACCCAAAATTACTGAAGATTTAGCCAAAGGAGGAGTTGTTACGGAAGAACAATTTATTGCTCAAGCTAAGTATCTTGACTTGGTATATACCCAGTTAGGTACTTTGTATGAGAAAATTCCCGATTTACCACATCCTGATCAGATAATAACAACTCCTTCAGGGTCTCATTCCACTGATAGTGTAATTGGTTCGATTAGTACGACAAAGAATGAGAAAAAATATTCAAAGGTTACTTCTCCTATTATAACTTTACCTAATTCACCAAAAGGAGAATATTCTTTGGAAACTTCTGCCGATATTCATGTTGTAGATTCATCAAATAAAAAATCGAAATCTGGTAATAAGAAGAAAGGGAAGAATAAAAATAAACAGACTTCATCTCCCAAGGAAAAAACTGATAAAAATGAATCAATTGATGATAAACGAAAACCTCGTTATCCTTGTCTTATCTGTGATGAGGATCATTTCACCAAGGAATGTCCATATAGGGCCGAGGTATCCAAATTCTTCAAAGGTTCATCTACCCCTATTTTTTTGAAGGATCCTTTTCCTGTTCAAGATAGGAAGATGATTGGATATTCCTCTAATGCATCAGCAGATATTTTGATGGTTGCAACTCGATTGCAAGATTATGGTAGTAAAAATCTGGTTACTGGTAAAGAAGTAGAAAATTCTAATTCTGCGCAAGCTACATCTTCTTCAGGTTCTGATCCACTGCATATCGAGAAACCGAATCTTGACTTAGTAATCAAACTGCTTGCTAAAGGTATGCTTCATAAATCAGCTTTCAATCCACATGCGAGAGCTGCTCAGAACTACAACATTATTGAAGACTTGTCGATTTCCCCTCCAGCAATGTCGGCCTTGGAAGTGCTACAATCATGTTCAGCACAAAGGAAGTTACTATTGTTAGCTATAGGAGCCATAGATCTTCAGGATTCGAACCTTATGGTCTTCGATTTAGAAAATTTACACCTCGCCTACCCCATCAAATGGCTTTTTAGATTCCAGTATTAGTAAAAAACAGACGTTTCTTTCGTACTGTGATTAATGAAGGGGCTTCTACGTGTATCATGCTGTCAAACTGTTATAAATCACTTGGTTCTCCAACACTTAACTAGTTGCCGACTATCCTCAAAGCTTTTGACGGAAGAGGATTCCATCCATTCGGAATTTTGCAGGATCTACCTATAGAAGTCGAAGGAAAAATAGTTAATTTAGATGTGGAAGTATTTGATGCCCCTCTAGATTACAACCTTCTTCCAGGTCGAAGTTGGTATTATGCTATGACTGCTATTGTGTCATCTTTCTTTTGAATAATAATGTTTCCTCATCAAGGAAAGATTGTGAAAGTCAATCAGCTCTCATATTATTCGTCTGACCTGTTAGCCTCCTATACCAATAGGTTTCATATTTCATGATTAACTTGATGAACTATGTAATATGTTCATACCTTTCCTTGTTGCAAAGGTTTTCCATATTTTCAAAAAATCAAAAAAATTAAAAAATGTAAAGAGGGTACACCCTAAAAGAAAAATCAAAGGGTGAAAAAAAATAAAATGGTCAAAAAATGAAAGAAATGAACCCCAAATAAAAATAGACTAGGAAAGTGTGCAAGTCTAAATGCCACTACTATTTCATTTTCTGTAATAAGCAATTGTGTACAGCTTGTTAAACTTTTGCCACAATTTATGAAGAGTCAAACTGTTTAAACTTGACTCATTCATTTTTCAATTTCATGTAGTAGAATAGAGAATAAATATCTGACCAAACAGTTTAATCTTGGCAAATAAGTAGATAGGTAGAGTAAATAAAAATGAGCTCAACAGTTTAATCTGAGCCCTTGGATGTAATAAGGATAGAATTAGTTAGATTTCTATATGTAAAAAGAGAAAAAAGTGTGATAAGGGTTTGCCAGTCTAAGTGCACCCTAATAAAGAAGAGAAAATGGTAGAGTAAAGTAGATAGGGTAGGTAGATGGTGTTGCAGAATTACATGTGATGAATGATGGCTTTCAATGTGTTCAATCTTTTACTTTCATCACAAGTGCTGAGGCAGATAATACACTGGAAGCATTTCATAGAAAAAAAAGTCAAAATCATTAACTTCCCATCTCACTTTTTCCCTAAAAATTCACTAATTTCCACTAAGTATTGAGGTATTTGAAGATTAAAGGGGCTCAAGGCATTTCCTTGACTTTTGGAGGGACTGGACCCTCGGCCCAATAATTGAAAAAACCTAAGTACTTGAAATTATCCATCATAATATCATTCACCTCACAAAAATCTTTTCCTAAAGTAAAATCCCATTTTACTTAGAAAAATCATGCAACAATTCATAAAAACCCATTTCATACAAGCATAAGCTTAATACATTATTCTGATGTTTTATGCTTAGCGCTTTGACTCATTTTATCATATTAATTTCTAACTTAAATATTTAACTCCTTATAGAAATGACCTTCTCCTATTATATATAACTCCTTTTATATAATATTCCAAAAAACCCTCATATTATAATTTTTAACCAAAGTATTTAATCCCTACTTATTCAAATAAAAAACCCATATTATACCCCCTTTGGTTAAAAATATATCATTATATATTATTCCTGCCCCTATGGTAATTGGGTTAATTTAATTTAATTACCATATAATAAAAATATTTGAAAAACTTTGAACATATGTTATATACGTTTAAAACAAAAATAAACCATTCCTGGCGCATTTTCCTCTCCGACCCTTCGTCATGCAAAAGAGATTAAATAATCCTCGCAATTAATTAATAATCTAACCCGCTAATCAAATCGTTTCCGCTATGATTAATCCATAATAAATCACATTGGGCCCGGCTTTTAACTCCCCGTCAACTTCATCCCCCGACCACCGTTTGATTAGCCGCTCCAAGATCAACGGTTGTTGATAATTCCGCTAGCCATCCCCGATCCGAACAATAACGCGCGAAATGCCGACGGTTTTCAAACAGTAGCCTGACCACGTGTCATTCGTTCTGTGGAATCGCTGCCAATTTGCTCAATACTGCCTTCCCTCAAAAGCGGTGCGGAATAAACTGCTTACCACCTTTCCCCTGTGACCCATCTGTCGTGCATAATGACGTCATTTATTAAAATAATAAAAAAAAATCGCCACCCTTTTGACTTTGTGAATAAAACAAAAACCCGCATCTTTTTCATTGTTTTGTACGTTGAAAACGACTTCACCCTCCATGTAAAGAATTTCAAAAAATCGACTGTCAAGTGCCATTTAACTGAATTCTACTGAAAACTACTGTCAGACCAGTATTCCAGTATCCACTCACCGCCAGCTTGTACCTGTTAAACACAGTTCATCCCCTAAAAACAGGTATTTACCCCATTTCTCATTTTAACTCTGTGAAATCTTGGCTTTCATTTTAAATTCTGCACCAAAGACTACTACAGAGTTATTTTGAGTCTTCTCTTTTCCCATAATTTCAAATTGCGTCAAAAAAAAACTTGTAATTTTGCTCAATTTCTCACCATAAGCCGAATTTCCATGTTTGAATCCACAAGAACCAAAAATGGAAGTTCTTGTGGCTTTAAATGTTTCCCCATTGAACGACCCTCATAGAGACTTAGATTATTTATCATTAGTCGACAAAGATTTCCAAATTAAAGACTTGGTTTTCACTGAAAGTCCCCTTCGAATTTATTGTCGTTGCAGAGACAATTATTTGAATGGCTTGGATATTATTGGGTTATGGGAATCTAATATTCCCAGGTATCTTTTTCCCTCAGTCCACATTTTCCCTGAGATAATCCATTATTGTCATGCTAATTATGATCCTAACCAAAGAGCAGTCTTATCCCCAAATCAAGAAGTCCTTTTCCCAATCACTGCTCAATCTATTAATGAGATGCTCCATTTTGAACCTGGTCAAGCCCTCACTCCCCTGTCCATGGGAGAATTACTTGAAAAATCTACCAAAATATCCCAGGAGGAATTAACTCGCATTTGCCAAATATTTATGTTGCCAAAC
The DNA here is from genome assembly GCA_034641835.2 of Pinus albicaulis. Classification (NCBI taxonomy): domain Eukaryota; kingdom Viridiplantae; phylum Streptophyta; class Pinopsida; order Pinales; family Pinaceae; genus Pinus; species Pinus albicaulis. Next base: position 432,657,395 of record CM076575.1, on the reverse strand, counting down.
CATCAGCCTACAGGCCCTCCCCCTTATGATTGTGTTTTTTTCACTAAGGAAGGTCAACTTATTCTGAGTATGATATATTTTATAATGGGCTTTAATACTAGTGAATATGTTGACGTATTAACCCTAGTATTATTGTCTATTTTTACCCCTGGACAGCCTCCTGCTGTCAAGTATGACTTTGCATCCTACATTACAGACAAAATCCATGATCAATTCATGAGATTAGAGAATGAGAAAGTGTTCAAGTATTCTTTTGTCATTTACCATCTCATGATCTATTACCATTCATAACATTTCCCTTTTTATATCAAAAAGCTTGATGTCAAAGGGAATCCAAGATTTGTTATCTTTTGGTCAGCCATCACTCATAGTTCCAAAGATTCTCCATATTCCTATAATGAGTTCATTGATCTTTTAATACACCCTGTAACCACTTTGTTAACAGGAGTGTCTCCTCCAAGACTCAGCAATGAAATCAAGAAAACTCTCCAGCTTTCAAAGCAATACAAAGTTGGTGATTGGTAATTATACCAAAATCACACAGAAATAAGAATATATGGATGTGAATTGTGTCCATTCAAGTTGCCTAGATATGTTCCAATGAGACTCTTTGCATTAGAGTATTTCAGGCAGATGAATAATTCCGATATAATTCATTTTTGTAATGCAAAGAAGAAGGCTCAACTCCGGATCAAAGGTCAGTTAGGTCCCTTTATCTGTAACTCTAGGGATGGAGGGGAAGAAGCTGAAAAGATATTAGAAGACCGTTTCAGATTACAAAATAGTTTCTATTGGGTGCATTATGACCCATTCAACTTCATTTGTGAAAAAATAATGAAAACTAAATCAGCACCATACATACATCAAAGAATCCCAGAGATTGAAAAATATGCTAATACAAATGAATGGGTAGACGGAACATTGATAGAGCAGGATAGTGAGCAGGTCAATGTAGACAATGTTATGAAAGATATTGAAAAGATGCTTGACCTAGACTCTTTTGCATAGGTACAAAGACCAGAATTTGGTCCTTCCTCTATTGGAATTGTTCAGCAGAATTTACAAGAAACCATTGCAGTGGCATCCAAAGGAAAAGAGAAAGAGGTTGATTTCCAGGTTACCGAAACATTCATTATGATAGAACAACCTCAAACATCTACGGAACAAGGGCAAATACAGGTTCCTCCTCAGACCAATCCAGTAGAAATGCCAAATTTTCAAACTCCACTGAATATAGAAAAGGGCAAGAAAAGAGAGGCTGAAGGTACTACTCCTCTCAGTGGATCTTCACAACAGCCTCAGACTAAAAGACAAAAAGTGAATCCTCCACTAGAAGTAGAATCTATTGATAAAATTCCTGATAGCCAAGGAGGAGAAGATTTGGGCAGTCAACACGCAGGTTCAGTTAGTGGAACATACACTGGTCTTAAAGGAAAGGAAATACAAAAACATCCAAGTACAGAAGTGTATTCATTCAAACAACCAGTAAAAGATGCAGGAGATATTAAAAAGACATTCATCAGTATAAAAGCAAGAAACGATCCACTGAGAATACAAGTGTATAATCAATATCTGAAAATGGCTCCAAAGAATCAAGAGAGATTGATGTCAGCTTTTGACATCCAATAAGGCAAAATGTTAATGAGCCATTTCAAACCCAAAGTGCAGCAACCCCAATCAGCTGCTGATTATATCAGGACAAACTTTGAAGTTTTGGCAAAGGATATCCATCCTTTAGATCAAATTGAACTACATAAGCAAACAGGAGAGATGACCTATTCAACACTGACTGATTAAGCAATGGAAGCTCATAAATTGCAAAATTCTTTAGAAAACACAAATGCACAACTACAGGTTGAAAGAGCCTCATCTCAAGCCAAAGACAACAGGATAAAAACATTGGAGGAAATAATAATTGGATTAGGTCACAATCCAAAGGATGTCAAAGGTATAGAAGCTCTAATCAAGAAAAAAGATGATGATATTGTAGCTCTGAGAAAACAGTTGAAATTGCCAGCTTCAAGACATCCTCAAACTTAAGAAATAATAAAGAAAAACTCTGAAGATGAAATGATGGAGTTGCTCTTGAAGATGAATGAGCGACTGACTGAAACAGAAAAAGAATTTGAACAAGCTTTAAAAGACAAGCAGTCTAGTGTTCCAGCATCTACAGCAGAAATAGTGACAGGTACAACAAGTCAACCAACAGATCAATCAACAGAGCCATCACAGGTAAATTCTTCAAATTTGAGTATAGAAGAACTAATAAAATCAATGAATGACTTGAAACTTCAAGTAACAAAACTTCAGCACACAAAGTTACAGCTTTTTAATTTGGAACAGAAATATGATCTTTCAAAAATGACTGTTGCTGACAAAACAAGAGAGATCAAGAGATTGGAAAAATTAGTTAAAGCTTTGGAAAGGGATCTCACATTGGAGAAACCTTTAAGAGAAATAAATGAAATTCTTTGGGATGATATTATTCTGTCAATAAAAGATATCTGGTCTTCAATCCAGATAATATACGAGCATAATGATTTGGTCAAAGTAGCTCTGGATGAAGTTGAAAATACAAGAGAAAAATTGGGAAATAGGCCTGAAGAGGCCAATCAGCTTATACAATTTCTGAACACCAAAACCAAACAGCAACTTGCAGAGCTTGAGATTGAGGACAGAACTGCAACAATCTTAGAAATAAAAAGAGTTTTTACTAAAATAACTCTAATGCAGAATTTGGAACGAAGATGCTCTGACATGCAAGAGGAAATCATTGCTTTCAGAGAAAGGTTTGATGTTTTATTGAATAAAGGGTTGCCCAGCCCTATGGTTTCAGAAGATAAAATAATGAACCTGGAAACTTATGTTAAGAAATTGGACATACATGCTCACAATCGAGCAGCCAGTTCCTCAGCTATCTCACCAGAAGCAACATTACCTACAGGAAGAAATCTTCATGACAGATTAGAGAATTTGTTTTATCTTGAGCATGAAGTAAAACATTTGTTTCCAAATCAGCCTAATTTCTTCAGATATACTGAGGCTGATGAAACATTGAGGAAGCTTCAACGAACCAGAATAGCAGAAGATAAATGGTGGGAAGACCTGTTGGAACTTTTGTAAAATTTATCCCTATATGAAATTTTGCCTATTTACTACAGTATAAAGGATAAAGGGACAAACAAAGGTCAAATAGTATCAGATCAGTTAAAGTGTATCAGTAAGAACAAAGAGTATCAGTGAAGCAAATAAGTTAGAACAAAATTATTGAAGACGAAAACAATGAGCCAAAATATAGGTCCTACCTCCAGCACATTCTCAAAAGGAGAAAACAGTACAACATCAGTTACTTTTTTGTCTTATCTATGAGACCATTTGTCTCTATTTTTATTGTAACTTATTCATGAGTCAATCTAGATAATATCTCAATTTGTTATGAGATATTTTTTATAGCTTTTTGTATAAATAAACCCTCTATTAGAGTGTTGAGGGTGGATTCTTGTACTTTGATTTAATTTTGACTTTTTCGGAATAAAGTGTTGTTGGAGAAATTTCTTTGTGGCTAGCTGGATGATGAATTGAAGCTAAAGAATTTTGACAGGATTCATGTGTCGAACTACGAATCAATAAGTCATCCTTTACCTTGTGTTTGAAGTTTTATATCTGTTTATTATATCACTATGTTCCATTTCTGAATAATTAACAAAAAGGAATAAATCAGAAATTGCTTAAGTGTACTCTGATTTCAATTGTTATTATTCTAAATGTTTTCTTCTAAACTGGTTATAAACAATGAATTCTTAATTTCTCTTGTTTCACTAGTTTATGCATTTGATTACTCAGTAAAGAATTCTTAATTGCTCTTTATTGGTAATCACTCATTTTCCCTCTTTGAATATGTTGAAAGATTCTTAATTTCCTTTCATCCATTCTAAATCCATTTCATTCACTTTAGATCTAAAATTGTTCTTTGGTTTGACTATCTTGCCCTGTAAAGCCATCTTTTGTTGATAAACTTAATCCAGTGAAGCCATCTTTTGACTCCATAGCCCAATGGCCTGAAATTACCTAAACCTTACCCTTGGTTATCGAATTCTACCACCCAAATTCAAACAAAATCTTTGGACTTTATAACTAGCCTAATACCTTTTAGAAAAAAGCTAAATTTTATAGAGAGAGCCTTCTCTGGGTACAGATTGGCTAGATTCTGTACCTAAAAGATTGGTTTGTGGTTACCTCGGACCCCTTTCCTCTTCCATACAACTTCAAGGAAAATCTAAGTGATAACATAGTGGCGACCATACTGGGGAACTGAATCATTTTATTGTCACTATTGTTTGCTTATAAGCTACAGACAGAGCCTGAAGATTAGCCAGGTAGCCTTTGAACTGCTTTTGCTCTGAAATTGCATAGTAAATAAATTCTACTTTAGTCTATCTCTGGTATAGCTTATAAACTGAACTTTGGTTTCAAACATTCAATTAGTTTCTCTAGTTCAATAAATCTTTGAGAATATTTTTAATCCAAAATATTAAATTTCTTGAAGAATTTGTCGAAGTTGTATTTTCATTTCAATTTAAATAAAAAACTCAAAAAGAAACATCACCTGGGAAAGCTGGCTTCAGAAAGGACTCATTACACTAGGTCAAATCCTGATCCAAATCCACCACCGGTGTTTGAAAATCCCAACCTGATTCCCAGAATTCTTAGAAGACAAGAGAGTCAAGAAAGCTCTGGGAGTTCTCGACCTCTTCCTAGATCTAATTCTTGTCCTGTGAAGTTTATTTATCTTGAAGACGAACCATTTGATGAACATTTTGAAACTTCTCTATTCGTGAATTTTTCTGAATCTGAGTTGTCCAATCTAGTTCCTGATCCTTTATTTCTTGAAGATTTGCAATTCGAATTTGTCACTTCACACCTTGACAAGAATTTACAAGATTCTATTCAATCTGAACTGACTTTTGAAGAAACTTCAAGTTCTTCTGTGATTACTTCAGCCTCTCAAATTTCATCAACTTTTCCTAAAACTTCTCATCCCCAAGTTACCCCTTCTACTCCTCCACTCACTACTTCCATACCAATCTCACCTGTTTTCCCTTCCCTTTCACTTCCAATGGCAAACCGATATGCCTCTTTAAGATTGCCAGGCAACCCTGGTGCTTTGCCCCAAGATTATCAGAGTAAAATCACCCCTTTCGATGGTTCTAGTACTTACACTGCTCAACAACATAACAAAAGGATGACTGATTACTTTGAATTTTATGAAATAGACGCTGATGATGTTCGAATGAGAATTTTTGTCCAGAGTCTTACTAGGGAAGTCAGGACTTGGTTTAGGGCTCTTCCTCCAAACAGTGTTGCTGACTTACCAGCCCTCTATAGATTATTTTTAAACAGATGGGAGAAGAAGAAAGACCCTCTTCAAATCCTATCAGACTTCGGAAAATTGAAAAGAGGACCTAATGAAGCAGTACAAGATTATATCATTAGATTCAATGAAGCCTACAATGTTGTTCCCCAAAACCTTAGACCCCCTCTGGATTCAGTACTGGTCAAATTCCCTGATGGGTTTGATTCTGACATAGCATATTCACTTAGGGAAAGAGCTCCTCAAACTCTAGAAGAGATGCAGAGCATAGTTGTTAGTGTTGAAGCTAACCTGATAGAAAAACGAGCCAGAGCCAAAGCTGAAAAGAGAATGCCTTCATATGAAGAGCCTTCAGCTTTTGAAAAGAAGATAGATGCAATCATTAAAGGAATGGGAAGATTAGGAGACAGAGTAGAATCAATCGAAAGAAGATCTCCTGGAGAAGATCAAATGAGTAATGTTAGAAATCCAAACTTTAGAAGAAACCTAAATCAAAATACTGGGAAGAATGTTCCTGACCAAAACATCAGGCCACCCTTCCAGGAAACTTTTACCGAAGGTTCATCTTCTGAAGAACCTACTGAGGATGTTGAAATAAATACCTTCACTGAACGAAAAGATGAACCAGAAGTTTTCCTATCTCAAGATGATCAAGAAGACCATATTCTTGAAACATTTCAAACGCATTCTAGAGAATCTTTTGATTTTAAAGAAGGATATGATTCAGCAATTTATGAAGTACACAAACAATACAATTTGAGAAGTAGAAGGATCGATGTTCCAGATACTAGTAAACAGAGAGTTGTGAAACAAAACATCGAAGGTAAAACTAACACTTCACCTGTACAAATTCTTTCCATAACAAGTCCTAATCCTGCTAACCCAATAATTGAAGATGTCTCTGAAAGTCAACTAAATAAAAAACAACTTCTAATACTATTCCTCCTAAAGGGAATGTAGAATAACCTGTAGAAGTTGATGCAAAAACAACTTCAACTCATAACCCCACTCCTGAAAAGGAGAAAAACACTGAAAACATCGAAAATAGAGAAAAATCCCAATGTTCCAAATACAAGAACTCAAACAGAAAAATATTTCAATCTAGAAGCAGAAGTAGGCAAACTAAAGATAGTTGTTCCATTATCATAACTAGCTAAACATGATGTCTATAGAAGCCAAATCGCTAGATCACTTAATATTACTGGAATTTATGATTCAGTAAATATTTTTGATGATCGCCCTAAATTACTCTTTGGCCCTGAAGTAAATGGGAAACCAGGGAATGGAGGAACTCCTCCTTTCTATATCAGTTTGAATGTACACGATAAAATACTTCACAACGCCATGCTTTATTCTGGGGCATCTCACAATCTGATGCCTAAAGATGTAATGGAAAAACTGAACTTAGACATCACCAGACCATATAAAGATCTGTTTTCTTTTGATTCAAGTTAGGTAAGATGTTTAGGATTGATTAAAGATTTGTGTGTTACTTTAGTTCAATATCCTACGAAATCTATTCTGATGGATATAGTAGTTGCAGATATACCTCCTAAATATGGTATGCTATTGTCTAGATCCTGGGGTGCCAAACTCGGAGGATATATTCAATTGGATATGTCATATGCAACTATTTCGGTATTCGGTCAAACTAAAAGACTATACAGAGAAACCTTGATGAAATATGTAGTCAGTAGTCAGGAGAAACCTAAAAATTTCCCTATCTACTCAGTACACTCTGATATGGATTCTTTTATCCTTTATAATGTTGAATTTGACCTTCCCACTGAATTATAAATGCTGACAATAGAACCAAAAGAAACTGTGAATCAATCTACTGTTCAAATTGAAGAAATTTCAGACAACCAAGAAACATCGAATACCCAAGAAGAAACACAAGAAAGCAAAGATCTCACCATTAAGAAAGTTCCTGAATATCCTGACACTAATTATGAACATGAAATCTTATGGTATTTGGAATTTGACGGTTCAGTCAACAAGTTAGGAGCAGGAGCTGGAATTTGGATACATAATCTTGAAAATAATCATTCTGAAGGTCATGCTTATAGGCTAAACTTTAAATGCACTAATAATATGACAGAGTATGAGGCTCTTTTGTTAGGGCTTAAACGTGTCAAAGAATTAGGAGCAATTAAAGTGTAAGTCGCAGGAGACTCTGATTTAATTATTCAACAAATTAAAGGTGAATTTTTAATGAACAATCCCAGATTGAGAGAATACAAAGGAACAGTTGTAGAAATTCTCAATACTTTTCTACAGTGTAAGTCAGCCAAAATTCCAAGAAAACAAAATTTGCATGCTCATATTCTTGCAGTGTTTGCTAGTATTTGTAAATTACCTTTTGAACCTAATCATCAGTTTACAGCTGAGATTAGACATAGACCATCCATTCCTGATAATTTCAAGAACTGGCAAGTATTTGCAAGTAATGAGCAGATTAACAACTTTTTAACATTAGAGAATGAATTTTCTAACAGTAGCATAGATGAAGACATAGTCATTGAATCTGATCAAATAAATGAACAAGAAACAAATATTTCAGAAGAGAATACAATTCAACTTCTGCATCCAACAAAGTTCACTAAAAAAGATATCCAAAACCTTGAACAAATGGAAGTTGACGAAATTATAGAAGATGAATCTGAAATCATTAACTTGAAGGACAATCATTTACCTAAGGGATTAACTCCTTTAGAAGATCTTTTCGACTCAAATGATATTCCAAAAAAGCCCAAAATGGAACCAGTGAAAGCAGATATTGAAGAACATAATTTAGGAACTGAAGAGAATCCTAAAATGGTTAAGTTATCCAAATCTTTACCTCCTGATCAGAAACAAAAATATGTTGAACTTTTGAGAGAATTCCAGGATGTTTTTGCCTAGAGTTATGAAGACCTAAAATCTTATGATACATCAATAATTCAACATACAATACCTTTGAAACCAGATCATAAACCATTTAAACAGAAACTTAGAAGGATCAATCCTGTTCTACTACCTTCAATTGAAAAAGAAATTAAAAGAATGTATGATGCAGGAATTATTGCTCCTATTAGGTTTTCTGAATGGGTTTCTAATTTGGTACCAGCAAGGAAGAAGACAAGAGAGATTAGACTATGTGTTGATTTGAGAAATTTAAACAAAATTTCTTTAAAAGATAACTATCGTTTGCCTAAAATGGACCATATCTTACAAAGGGTAGTAGGATATTCAAGGATTTCTCTTCTGGATGGATTCTCAAGATACAACCAGATTTTGGTTCATCCTGACGATCAAGAAAAAACAACTTTTACAACACCATGGGGTACATTCAAATATGTTAAGATGCCTTTTGGACTCAAAAATGCAGGAGCGACCTTCCAAACATTATGGATAGTTTATTTTCAAAAAGCCACGATTTTGGTTACTATCTGCAGGTGTGTTAGCTTATGTTTTCAGCGATTGGTTGCCATATCTAGATCATCCTCAGATAGTTATTTTAAAGTCAAAACCATGATGCTGAATCTAAAAATGGTTATTTGGTGAAGAAGTAACTCTCAGATCATATCATTTCTAATGGCATTTAGGTGAATCTGAAAAGAACTACAAACCACATTGTGGAGTTATGCCATTAGGTATTAAGGCTTCAAGCTTTCATAGGAAAGATCAATTTTTTGAGAAGATTCATTTCTAGTTTAGCTGAATTACTTAGATTGCTTACTAACATGTTAAGAAAGGATTCAAGTATTAAGTGGATAGTAGAAGCCAAGCAATCATTTGAAGAAATCAAGATGGCTTTGACCAGAACACCAGTACTTACCAGTCAAAAATTTGATAGAGATTTCATAATTTTTTCCTTTGCTTCTGAACATATAGTAGCAGTTGTTTTACTACAAAAGGATGATCAAGGATGTGAAAAACCTATAGCCTTTTTTAGTAAATCACATAGAGATGCATCATTAAAATACAACATCATGGAGAAACAAGCTTTTTCACTTGTGAAAGCAATTAAAGATTTCAGAATTTATATATTGTATTCTCATGTGATAGCTTATGTACCTAATGTTGTCGTTAAAGACATCTTAAAAGAGGTAAATGGATAGCTACCATATTAGAATATGATATTGAAATAAGACCGACAAAACTCATAAAAGGACAAGGTTTGGCTCAGCTCATGACAGAAACCAATTTCCAAGCCTTAGATATTAATGAACTGGATGACAATCAAGAGATGGGGACTCCACAAATTGGTAAAGCCTTCTTAGATTCACCTTGGTATGCTGACATAATTTATGTATTGTTAAACCTGCAAGCTCCTCCAGGGTTATCCAGAACAAAACAAAGGTTTTTGAAAACGAAATCTTTAAAATTTTGTATTTTAGATAATGCTCTTTTTTGGAAAATCATGAAGGCATTCTATTAAATTGTTTGTTAAAACATGAAGCTGACAAGGTTCTCAATGAATTCCATGCAGGAGACTGTGGTGGACATCTATATTGGAAGTCAACTACAGATAAGATCCTAAGGGCTGGATTTTATTGGCCAATCTTGTTTTCTGATGTAAAGAAATTCGTCACCTCTTGTCATAAATGTCAAATTTTTGAAGGCAAGAGAAAATTGTTACCCTTACCATTAAAACCAATTTCAACTGAAAGACCTTTCCAACAATGGGGCCTGAACTTCATTGGAAAAATTCATCCTCCCTCTTCTGGACAACACAAATGGATTCTCACTGCCACAGATTATTTTACTAAATGGATAGAAGCAATTCCTTCCAAACAAGCAAATGATTTTGTGATCATAGGATTTTTAGAAACTAAAATACTATCAAGATTTGGTTGTCCTGAAAAAATTATAACTGATAATGCTGTTGCTTTCAAGTCCAAGAAAATGATTAGTTTCTGCAATAAATATCACATCACTTTAGGTCATTCCACAGCTTATTATCCTTAGGGTAATGGCCTAGCTGAATGTTCCAATAAGAGCCTTATTAATATTATCAAAAAATTATTGGAAGATAATAAGAAAAACTAGCATAAGAAACTTACTAATGCATTATGGGCAGACAGACTTACTACCAAAAAATCCATTGGAACTAGCCCTTATGAATTAGTCTATGGTATTGAAGTTGTTTTTCCTTCATCTTTGGGAGTGCCTCTAATGAAACTACTTCAGGAAGCTCAAGTTGAATCAAATGATATTCAAAGAAGAATAAATCAAACTATCAATTTGCAGCAAACTAGAGAAGAGGCTTATCATAGATCACAAGTGTTACAGGAAAAAATGAAGAAAATATTTGATAAAAGGACTAAAGCAGAAGATTTTCAACCAGGAAACAAAGTTTTATGGTGGGATTCCAGAAGAGAAGAGAAAGGAAAACATGGGAAGTTTTACTTCCTATGGAGAGGACCATATATCATTCTTGCTTTACAGGGGAACAACACATATTTCTTGAAGAATTTGGATGGTACAGATGCTGAGGAAGGACCAATCAATGGTCGAATGTTAAAGCACTACTTTGATCCCATTTACTAGGATTTTCCGATTTTTAACATGTATATACTATATCCTTTGTAATGCATCAGTTTTGAGTGGATGGTGACTTACTGGAGTTGAAGCCCGAAGAGAAGGCCCTAAGCTTCAGAAGGCTTACTATCATATATAGAATAAAGCAACAAGTAGGAGAAAATTTCATGGTTCAGTCAAAATTCATTCTGATGGGAAACTGATCTGTTGTTCTTGACTTTTCACCAGGAAAAGCCATCCCCATGTGGAGCCAGTGTTAGCCTCCTATACCAATAGGTTTCATATTTCATGATTAACTTGATGAACTATGTAATATGTTCATACCTTTCCTTGTTGCAAAGGTTTTCCATATTTTCAAAAAATCAAAAAAATTAAAAAATGTAAAGAGGGTACACCCTAAAAGAAAAATCAAAGGGTGAAAAAGAATAAAATGGTCAAAAAATGAAAGAAATGAACCCTAAATAAAAATAGACCAGGAAAGTGTGCAAGTCTAAATGCCACTACTATTTCATTTTCTGTAATAAGAAATTGTGTGCAGCTTGTTAAACTTTTTCCACAATTTATGAAGAGTCAAACTGTTTAAACTTGACTCATTCATTTTTCAATTTCATGTAGTAGAATAGAGAATAAATATCTGACCAAACAGTTTAATCTTGGCAGATAAGTAGATAGGTAGAGTAAATAAAAAGGAGCTCAAGAGTTTAATCTGAGCCCTTGGATGTAATAAGGATAGAATTAGTTAGATTTCTATATGTAAAAAGAAAAAAAGTGTGATAAGGGTTTGCCAGTCTAAGTGCACCCTAATAAAGAAGAGAAAATGGTAGAGTAAAGTAGATAGGGTAGGTAGATGGTGTTTCAGAATTACATGTGATGAATGATGGCTTTAAATTTTTTCAATCTTTTACGTTCATCACAAGTGCTGAGGCAGATAATACACTGGAAGCATTTCATAGAAAACAAAGTCAAAATCATTAACTTCCCATCTCACTTTTTCCCTAAAAATTCACTAATTTCCACTAAGTATTGAGGTATTTGAAGATTAAAGGGGCTCAAGGCATTTCCTTGACTTTTGGAGGGACTGGACTCTCGGCCCAATAATTGAAAAAACCTAAGTACTTGAAATTATCCATCATAATATCATTTACCTCACAAAAATCTTTTCCTAAAGTAAAATCCCATTTTACTTAGGAAAATCATGCAACAATTCATAAAAACCCATTTCATACAAGCATAAGCTTAATACATTATTATGATGTTTTATACTTAGCGCTTTGACTCATTTTGTCATATTAATTTCTAACTTAAATATTTAACTCCTTATAGAAATGACCTTCTCCTATTATATATAACTCCTTTTATATAATATTCCAAAAAGCCCTCATATTATAGTTTTTAACCAAAGTATTTAATCCCTACTTATTCAAATAAAAAATCCATTTTATACCCCCTTTGGTTAAAAATATATCATTATATATTATTCCCGCCCCTATGGTAATTGGGTTAATTTAATTTAATTACTTGAAAAACTTTGAACATATGTTATATATTTTTAAAACAAAAATAAACCATTCCTGGCGCATTTTCCTCCCCGACCCTCTGTCATTCAAAAGATATTAATTAATCCTCACGATTAATTAATAATCTAACCCGCCAATCAAATCGTTCCCGCTGTGATTAATCCATAATAAATCGCATTGGGCCCGCATTTTAACTCCCTGTCAACTTCATCCCCCGACCACCATTTGATTAGCCGCTCCAAGATCAACAACTGTTGATAATTCCGCTAGCCATCCCCGATCCGAACAATAACGCGCGAAATGCCGGCGGTTTTCAAACAGTACCCTGACCACGTGTCATTCGTTCTGTGGAATCACTGCCAATTCGCTCAATACCGCCTTCCCTCAAAAGCGGTGTAGAATAAACTGCTTACCACCTTTCCCCTGTGACCCATATGTCATGCATAATGACGTCATTTATTAAAATAATAATAAAAATTCGCCACCCTTTTGACTTTGTGAATAAAACAAAAACCCGCGTCTTTTTCATTGTTTTGTACGTTGAAAACGACTTCGCCCTCCATGTAAAGAATTTCAAAAAATCGACTGTCAAGTGCAGTTTAACTTAATTCTGCTGAAAACTACTATCAGACCAGTATTCCAGTATCCACTCGCCGCCAACCTGTACCTGTTAAACACAGTTCATCCCCTAAAAACAGGTATTTACCCCATTTCTCATTTTAACTCTGCTAAATCCTGGCTTTCATTTTAAATTTCGCACCAAAGACTACTATAGAGTTATTTTGAGTCTTCTCTTTTCCCATAATTTCAAATTGCGTCCAAAAAGAAACCTGTAATTTTGCTCAATTTCTCACCATAAGCCGAATTTCCATTTTTGAATCCACAAGAACCAAAAATGGAAGTTCCTGTGGCTTTAAATGTTGCCCCATTTAACGTCCCTCATAGATACTTGGATTATTTATCATTAGTCGACAAAGATTTCCAAATTAAAGACTTGGTTTTCACTGAAAGTCCCCTTCGAATTTATTGCCGCTGCAGAGACAATTATTTGAATGGCTTGGATATTATTGGGTTATGGGAATCTAATCTTCCCAGGTATATTTTTCCTTCAGTCCACATTTTCACTGAGATAATCCATTATTGTCATGCTAAATATGATCCTAACCAAAGAGCAGTGTTATCCCCAAATCAAGAAGTCTTTTTCCCAATCACTGCTTAGTCTATCAATGAGATGCTCCATTTTGAACCTGGTCAAGCCCTCACTCCCCTATCCATGGAAGAATTACTTGAAAAATATACCAAACTATCCCAGGAGGAATTAACTCGCATTTGCCAAATCTTTATGTTGCCAAACCATCAGCCTACAGGCCCTCCCCCTTATGATTGTGCTTTTTTCACTGAGGAAGGTCAACTTATTCTGAGTATGATATCTTTTATAATGGGCTTTAATACTAGTGAATATGTTGACGAATTAACCCTAGTATTATTGTCTATTTCTACCCCTGGACAGCCTCCTGCTGTCAAGTATTACTTTGCATCCTACATTGCAGACAAAATCCATGATCAATTCATGAGATTAGAGAATGAGAAAGTGTTCAAGTATTCTTGTGTCATTTACCATCTCATGATCTTTTACCAGTCAGAACATTTCCCTTTTTATATCAAAAATCTTGATGACAAAGGGAATCCAAGATCTGTTATCTTTTGGTCAGCCATCACTCATAGTTCCAGAGATTCTCCCTATTCCTATAATGAGCTCATTGATATTTTTATACACCCTCCAACCACCTTGTTGACAGGAGTTTCTCCTCCAAGACTCAGCAAGAAAATTAAGAAAACTCTGCAGCTTTCAAAACAATACAAAGTGGGTGATTGGTATTTATACCAAAATCACATAGAAGTAAGAATATATGGATGTGAATTGTGTCCATTTAAGTTGCCCAGATATGTTCCAATGAGACTCTTTGCGTTAGAGTATTTCGGGCAGATGAATAATTCTGATATAATTCATTTTTGTAATGCAAAGAAGAAGGCTCAACTCTGTATCAAAAGTCAATTAGGTCCCTTTATCTGTAACTCTAGGGATGCTGAGCAAGAAGCTGAAAAGATATTAGAAGACCGTTTCAGATTACAAAAGAGTTTCTATTGGGTGCCTTATGACCCATTCAAATTCATTTGTGATAAAAGAATGAAAAATAAATCAGCACCATACATACATCAAAGAATCCCAGAGATTGAAAAATATGCTAATACAGATGAATGGAAAGAAGGAGCATTGATAGAGCAAGATAGTGAGTAGGTCAATATTGATAATGTAATGAAAGACCTTGAAAATATACTTGACCTGGACTCTCCTGGACAGGTACAGACAGCAGGACCTTCTTCAGCAGGAACTTCACAACAACATTTGCAGGAGATCAGTACAGTGGCAGTAGAATCAAAAGGAAAAGAAAAGGAACCAGATGTACAAATAGTTGAGAAGTTCACAATGACTGAGAAACCAGAGACATCTAAAGAACAAGGTCAGGTACATATCCCTCCAGTTCAGATCATTGAGCCAGAAATTTCCAATCTACAAACTCCTCTTAATGTGGAAAAAGGGAAAAAGAGAGAGGCTGAAACATCCACCCCCGTTGGTAGATCAATAGAGCAGCATGGTACTAAAAGGCAGAGATTAAATCCCCTTCCAGAAATTGAATCATTTCAAGAAATCTCTGACAGCCAAGAAAGAGAAGACAGTCAGCAAACACGTGTAGGTAGTGAGGCATCCTCTACCTTTCAAAGAAAAGAACTACAGAAACAAAAAGGCATAGAGATATCTTCTTTCAAGCCTCCAGTAAAAGAGGCCTGGGACATCAAAAAGACATTTATCAATATCAAGGCTAGGAATGACCCACTGAGAATTCAAGTATATAATCAATATATGAAAATGGCTCCAAAGAATCAAGAAAGATTGATGTCAACTTTTGACATCCAGCACGGCAAAATGTTAATGAGCCATTTTAAACCCAAGGTGCAGCAACCCCAAACAGCTGCTGATTATATTAGGAGAAACTTTGAAGTCCTAGCAAAGGACATCCATCCTTTAGATCAGATTGAATTACATAAGCAGACTAGTGAAATGATCTATTCTACTTTGACTGATAAAGCAATGGCAGCTCATAAATTGCAAGATTCTTTAGAAAACACAAATGCACAACTACAGGTTGAAAGAGTCTCATCTCAAGCCAAAGACAACAGGATAAAAACATTGGAGGAAATAATAATTGGATTAGGTCACAATCCAAAGGATTTCAAAGGTATAGAAGCATTAATAAAGAAGAAGGATGATGACATTGCAGCTTTGAGAAAACAGTTGAAATTGCCAGCCTCCAGACATCCACAAACTGAAGAAGTAATGAAGAAAAATTCTGAAGAAGATATGATGGAATTGCTTTTAAGAATGAATGAACGACTTGCTAAAACAGAAAAAGAGCTTGAGCAAGCATTGAAAGACAAACAATCTGCTCTCCCAGCATATACCACAGAGGCAATTGCAGGTACCGGTACATCTCCAATAGGTCAGCCATCAGAGTCATGACAGGTAAATACTTCAAATTTGAGTACAGAAGAACTAATAAAATCAATGAATGACTTGAAACTTCAAGTAATAGAACTTCAGCACAAAAAGTTGCAGCTTTTTAATTTGGAACAGAAATATGATCTTTCAAAAATGACTATTGCTGACAAAACAAGAGAAGTCAAAAAATTGGAAAATTTAGTTAAAGCTTTGGAAAGGGATCTCACATTGGAGAAACCTTTAAGAGAAATAAGTGAAATTATTTGGGATGATATTATTCATTCAATAAAAGATATATGGTCTTCAATCCAGATAATATACGAGCAGAATGATTTGGTCAAAGTAGCTCTGGATGAAGTTGAAAATACACGAGCAGAATTAGGAAATAGGCCTGAGGAAGCCAATCAGCTCATACAATTTCTAAACACCAAAACCAGACAACAACTTGTAGAGCTTGGGATTGAGGACAGAACTGCAACAATCTTAGAGATAAAAAGATTTTTTACCAAAAGAACTCTTATGCAAAATTTAGAACGAAGGTGCTTTGACATGCAAAGTGAAATCATTGCTTTCAGAGAAAGGTTTGATGTCTTATTGAATAAAGGGTTGCCCAGCCCTATGGTTTCAGAAGATAAAATAATGGACCTCGAAACTTATGTTAAGAAATTGGACATACATGTTCATAATCACACCATTGCCTCAACTAGTTCATCAGAAGCAACATTACCTACAGGAAGGAATCTTCATGACAGATTAGAGAATTTGTTTTATCCTAAGCATGAAGTGAAACATTTGATCCCAAATCAGCCTAATTTCTTCAGATATACTGAGGCTGATGAAAAATTAAGGAAGCTTCAACGGACTAGAATAGCAGAAAATAAATGGTGGGAAGATCTGTTGGAACTTTTGTAAAATTTACCCTTGTATAAAATTTTGCCTATTTTACTGTAGTATAAAGGATAAAGGAACAAACAAAGGTCAAAGAGTATCGATTCAGTTAAAGTGTATCAGTAAGAACAAAGAGTATCAGTGAAGCAAGGCAATTAGAAAAAAATTACTGAAGAGGACAACGATGAGCCAAAATATAGGTCCTGCCTCCAACACATTCTCAAAAGGAGGGGACAGCACAACATCAGTTGCTTTTTATCCTATCTACGAGACCATCTATCTCTATTTTTATTATAATTTATTTATTAGTCACCCTAGATTATATCTCTTTTTGTTATGAGATGTTTTTAATAATTTTTTGTATAAATAAGCCCTCAATCGGATTATTGAGTGTGGATTCTTAGACTTTGATGTAACATTGAATATTTTGGAATAAAGAGCTTTGGAGAAATTTTTCGTGGCAAAACTGGACAAGGAATTGAGGCAGAATACTTTTCTCAAGATTCATGTGTCGAATGAAGGATCAATAAGTCATCTATATCTTATGTTTTGAAGTCTTATATTTGTTTACAATATCATCTGTGTTTCATTATCTTGATAATTAACGAAAAGGATTAAATCAGAAAGTACTTAGGTGTAATCTGATTTCAGTCGTTATTATTCTAAATGTTTTCTTCTAAACTGGTTTAAACATCGAATTCTTAATTTCTCTTGTTTGTCTAGTTCATATATATTTGGTTATTTAGTAAAGAATACTTAACTGCTCTTTATTGATAATCAATCTATTTCTCTTCTCTTGAATGTGTTGAAAGATTCTTTATTTCCTTTCATCCGTTTGAATTCCATTCCATTCACTTTAGATCTATAATTGTTTCTAGTTTGATTATCTTGCCCTGATAAACCATCTTTTGTTAAAAAACTTAAGCCAGTGCAGCCAATCCTTTGACTCCATTAGCCCAGTGGACTGAAACTACTTGATCTTAATCTCAGCTAAAGAATTCCATCAACCAAACAAAATCAAAACCCCTGAACTTTACAACTAGCCTAATATCTTCTAAAAACAAAGTTAAATTTTACAGAGAGAGCCCTCTTTGGGTACGGATTGGCTAGATTCTGTACCTAAAGGTTGGTTTGTGGTTACCTCAGACTCCTTTCCTTTTCTCTACAACTTCAAGGAAAATCTCAGTGATAACAGGCTCATAGGCCGCGTCCCATTTGTCGATAGAACAATGATATTACATTTATTCTATTTCATGTGATATATATATATATATATATATATATATATATATATATATATATCTATATATATATATATATATATATATATATAAATATGTTGATAAAATGGTTGGGCTTTGCCCAGAATGCTTGCTAAATTGATATTCAATAAAATTATGGTTTACCAGTATTTGTATGTTTGCCTTAATACATATTGTTACTTCACCGGTAGTAAATGACCTTGCGGCTATTTTTAGTTTATGGTTTAACAATTTATGTTTTCCTATTTACATTCTTGCATGGACGATTTAACTCTACAATATTTTATTATTATATAACTTCTTTGAATTATTTTTCCTTAATTGAATGCCATATTTGGACACACTGTCTTACA